>OX421971.1:3952041-4279541 GCA_949128135.1 Parasteatoda lunata
GAAATATAGTGTGTCAATATTAAGAACTTCCCCAGCTATTCGTTTGGGCCCACGGAGGTGATTATGATAACGAGGTGTAATTATTTCAAGTAGGGGTGTGGGGTCATTGCTCAGGACATAGAAAGGGAATATTTTTCTTCTTCAGTCTATGGTGTTTAGAGTGAAATGCGCTATTCTTGTTTCCATAGCAGCCGGCAGACGACCTGTGAGGGGGAAGTTCTCGCCGACCGTAGACAATCTATAGATGTTCTCACAACAGAGTTTGAAAGCATAAACATTGTAAGTGTGGCTGATGTTTCATGAAAAAGATCCTGTATGCAGGAATCATATAATTTTATTAAGGCCCACAAATGAGAACATTACATGTTGGTGGATAGATGGAGAAGAACATTTGACCTTGGAAAGAGGGTTTTTATATCAATATATACAATATATTTAAATATTAATAGGTCTTACAAGGGAAACTAGGGAAGTGTGACTCGCCAATTTTGAAATAAACTAGTGGGATGTATGCCTTATGAGGAATAATTTTAGGGGGCAACATTCGTTTCGGCCCATAGAAGGTCCTATGAAAGATATAAAAAATAATTCAATATATAGAAAACTCGGTATTTTACTACTTCACTGCAGACTATTAGTTATCGTAATTACTCCAATTAATTTTGTGAAATTTTCACGTACTATATAATGCATATTTATTGTCAAAACTGATTTCGAAAATTTTTTGTATCTGTAGTTTAATTAAAAAAAAATAAAAAAAAACCTGTAAATTAAAAAAAAAACCTGTTAGGTTTATTAAAAAAAAAACAAATTGGCATAAAAGTTTTAAAATTTTTTATTTTTAAAAAATTTTCAAATATAAAAACAAGTGAACAGTAATAAATTTCATTTATATGAGAGTCGAAATATAAGAAACCATTTTTGAAAAAATCATAGTCTTAAAAAAAGTGTATTTTCCAGAAATCAATGTTTAATATACTATATACAAGATGTTCCTTTTTAAACAGTATTTTGCCAATACTTGAAAAATACGTTTTGTTCTAATGAGACAAAAGTTATTATATAATTATTTTCTTATTCGTTTATAAAATAAGTGTATTAAAGACAAAAATTTTTTTGGAATGAATAAATATACAATCTTCAGAGTTTCAATAAAAAAATAAAAACATTTTGCTATATAATAATAAAATTTATTTAAAGAACGTGACTCTAAACATATTATAAATAAATAAATAACAATTTCTTATTTTCAAAGAATATTTAAATTGAAACTATAAGTGTATTATTAATGAGCTATCATAAAGATAGTCTTATATATGTCATATAATTCAAAATTTAAATATTTTGCAACTAATTCATTTTCCATCTTATTAAAGATAAATAGTAACTTAAATCTCTGAAATAACAAAAAGACACATTATATAATTTATAATAGATAACGTACTTCATAAAATTTATAATATAGAATACATTATTCTTCGAAGTTTTTACAATAGTGAGGAGTTCTTTTGTTTTGTGGGTCAAAAAAGTGGTCCATACGGTGGAAAATTTTGCACCACGAATATTTAATTATTGCAAATTTCACACAAGAGCTACAGTTAAAGTCAATGCTTTTAAAGCAAAAGTCAACAGGCGTTACAAATTTTGGTAGTTTTTCTGCAAGATAACCTCTTTTTTACCACGCATATTTAAATAAGTTTATATATCTGGAAAAGGAATGCTGATTATGAGTCAAAGGTTCCTTAAATGCAAAATAACGTCATAATCGTGTAGTATAACAATGTTTGAAAAATATTTAACAAAGTTTTTCCAAGGTCGAAAACCATATACATCTAATAGTTGTATTTTCCCAGTAGCAATGTTTTGACAAAATAGTGAACAATTCACAGGTATCAACGGATTTTCCACCTTAAAGTGACAAACCACCTCAAATTTTGTGTATACAGTACCGTTGATCTTTTATGAAAAAAATCGAATTGAAATATTAAACATTTTTTAAGTTCAAATGTCCCGCCGAAAAAATTTGAAAATATTTTTAAAATGCAATTTAAATTTATGCAGTCACATAAATTATTTCAAATTTTTTTGCAAGATCTAACAATATGAAAAAAATTACTTTTTTATAAATCACATTTTTGGATGTTACATACTCACAAAAAATTCCATCAGTTTGGGAAAATGCGTATTATATTTCGCTCATATAAATGAAATTTATTACTGATCACTTGTTTTTATATTGGAAAATTTAAAAAAAAAAAAAAATTTAAAAAATTTGATGCCAATTTTTTTTTTAATTAACCTAACAGGTTTTTCTGAAAAACTACAAATATACAAAATTTTTGAAATCAATTTTGACAATAAATATGCATTATATAGTACGTGAAAATTTCACAAAATTAATTGGAGTAATTACAATAACTAATAGTCTGCAGTGAAGTAGTAAAATACCGAGTTTTCTATATATTGAATTATTTTTTATCTTTCATAGGACCTTCTATGGGCCGAAACGTTTATTTCCCCCTAAAATAATTCCTTATAAGGCATACACCCCACTAGTTTATTTCAAAATTGGCGAGTTCCCTAGTTTCCCTTGTTAGTAACGTGTTACTTATCAATTTCCCATGCTACTCAAGATCAAATTTTCTGAGATAATTAGATCAATATTATTACTTTCTTCGTGGTTTTAAACGATTGCGAGTTTGTTAAATGCTTTATTTATGGATTAGATTTAATATATAATTATTTTAACATTCCCCCAAACCCTCTCCGAAGCTACGCCACTGACGACGGTTATAAAATAAAATAAGATCAGAGGAAATTTGAATAATAAGCAAAAAAGTTATTTAGGATGTCCACTTTTCCAACAATCCATCCAAACAATGTCCAGCCAAACAATGATTGTGTATAACTTAATGCAGCTGCTTCGATTCCATAAATTGTCTTCTTATATATCGTTTCTGTATTTATTCTTCATGTTCTTGTTCATATTAAATACCATAAACTATTTTTCATAAGCCAGTTTTAAGAAGGTAAAAAGCGAATTTTTTTCAAAAAATAAAAAAATTATTATAGAGCGTTTGAGGTTGATTGTGATTTTTATAATTATTTGTTTTGATTTTTAATTAAAAGAAGAAGAAGAAAAAAAAAAGTTTTTTTTGTCAGCTGTAGAATAGAGAATGAATCCTATTTCAAAGTTTCTATAAATATCTAAAAGATATTAAAATGTCATTAGAATGATATTAATCATGGCATTAAAATAATTAAAATGAATGCCATTTAAATAGCTAAAAGCCATTTAAATGACTTTCGGGATTTTTTAACTTAATTTATAAGACTTTTTTCTTCTTCATAAAAAAATAAATATCTTATAAATAATTTTTCACCACTTATTAGTCACCATTATACTGCAGTTAGTTCAAGTTTTTATTATCATTTATATACGATTGATGTAAAACAGAACTTATTAAAACGGGTGAATTTTTTGAAACATAATATAAATTTCCAAATAATATTTCTCACACTGCAGCTTAATGTTTTGACCGATTGATCAGAATTGTTTTAATAATTTTATTTCATTTTTTAATTCAGTCTAGCAAATTTTTTTGCGAAGATCGTAATTTCATATCTCATAGTGGCGCCATCTTTGAGCGATCAAGTAAAACATATATATATATATTAATCGAACATGCATTAGATATATCTATGATGCAATTTTAGAAGGCATTACAAATACAAAAATTACGAGGTTGAGTAATTTTTTAATCGATTTTATTGCAATATGATTTGAATACATCAAATATAATTCTTGGGATGCATCAAATATTTGATGCATCCCAAGTATAAAAGTAGTTAGCAAACGTAGAATTTTACTGGTTTTTTATTATATATTTCCTCATTGATTTTGTATTCTAAGCGTTTAAAAGAGCTAAAATTCTATCCGAGAGTTTTTTTCTTCTTCTTAGGATGATTTCGATGAGGAATGCAGGGTTTCTTAAGAACAAAAGTCGTACATTTTAAATCGTGATCAGGTTATATACAGTGCATGATTTATCATAAGGCCTGACAGGGTTAGGACCCCCCTAAATGTTACAAATAATTTCCTTTTGTGTTTTTCCTTAAGTATTGTCCATTAGAATTATGAGTTAGAAAATATTGAAATAAAATAAGAGCTCAAATTTACTTAAATTATCGTAATTTACTAGCGTTATAAATAATTTAAAAACATTTAATTACACAACCTGTAAATTTGGTTGAAAGTCAGGACCAGAGGACTGTTCTTGACTAGGGCTCTCGTATTTCTAGTAATATTATTAGCAAAAATTGCCTTGTATGTAAGTGAAAAGAGAAAATAGGTTTACTGAAATTTTATTGGGAAAAAAGATTATATTTTGGTCAATTTTGAGAGACGTGGACGAAAATAATTTAACGAATAATTAAACGAAATTTAACAAATAACGAAAGTTTAAAACCACTTTATTAAATAACACGTAAATTTGGCTTATTGCCTTACACGTAAATGAAAAAAGAAAATAGTTTTACAAAAATTGAAATTAGGAAATAAGGTTTTACTTTGTTCGATTGTAGGAAACGTGTTAATGGACGAAAATAATTTATCGAATAATTAAACGAAATTTAAAAAATAGGGAAAATAATTTAACGAATAATTTAAAAACATTTAATTAAACAGCATGTAAATTTGGTTTAAAGTAACGACCCTCTTATTTCAAGATCAGGCCCTGGAAATATAATAACAAAAGTAGCTTTATATGTAAATGAAAATAGGTTTAGAATGATGAGAAGCGAGGCATTTTCAAGATAAAGGTATTTTAATGATTCAGGCAAGAACCAGTTTTCCGCCCTTCTGATGTTAAATGTGTTTTGTAGCAATTAAAAACAAACTTCAAACTAGAATTCTTTAAATACAAATGGAATCACTTGAAAAGTATTTCTTACTTTTCTTTTTCCACTCGATATTTGCTTAATTAAATTTACAGTTAATCAAATTGAATTCTTGAATTCGTGTGTGTGTGTGGGGACGGCATGAGACACTGTACTTTACCAAAACATATATTGAACACTAAATTTACACAAAGACGGACGATAAACAAACACATAAATAACACAAAAAGTAAATGACTAATAGTTCGTCTTAGCGCTGTTTTTAGATTATTACTACTCCTCTTTGGAGTCCATATACGTCTTTATCGGTTAGTTCTAAACCACGCTCTCCTCTTAGGAAAATTCCCATTGCTTCCTTGTCATGCGCACAGGGACTATCTCACAGCTTACATCGCCTACTGGCTGGACTTCTGGCGACTTTTAGCTGATGGATCAGAGAACTGAGATCACCTTGGCGCTTTTTGTACAGGAACTGGCACCACAGATCGGCCATCCTGCATTTCGGCTGGTCCTCCAGCGACTCTAAAAAGAAAAAGCAGAACAGACTGAAAAATATAATTGATAACTGAAAAATAAATGTTTTAGGTTAATAACGTCTTTCATGAAAAAATCTTTCAGGTAAGAGTGAATCAGTTCAGGCACGTTCACTCTTTCGTCTTTACACGTCTTTTTTTTAAACGTCTTTCGTCTTTTTTTTTTCTTTAACGTCTTTCGTCTTGAACTTCTTCTATGTCTTTATATTCTTTCGTCTTCTTTTACATCTTTCGTCCTTAAGTTCTTTCGTTTTCTTTTACGTCTTTCGTCTTTAAGTTCTTTCGTCTTTTAAATTCTGTCGTCTTCTTCAAAAAATCAAATTCACTTCTGTGGTGTGCCTCGGCAACCATCCAGTCCCCTTGTATGTGCCTCGGCAACCATCAAGTCCACTCTCAAAAAACGAACTGAAGTGAGGAAAACCCAGCCGGCTAAACCGGTTGGAGAACCCCTCATACTCACTTCCAAACTGACACTCGTGGAGAAGGGACGCGTTTCCCAAACCAACTATATTTTTAATTTTTACGATGTAAGTTTAATTATATGTTTCTCTTTATTTTATTGTGAATTAAATTTATTTTCCTTAAACCTTCTATTCTTTATTTTTTTGTAATTACTATATTTAATTAATTTTAATATAGCATGTTATTTTTTTTAATTTTAAAAGCACACACGTGCTATAATTGGTAGACCCGGACTTAAAATTTAAGCTGAATCTTTATGTAATCGGAACTTTCCTAGCAATATTATGGATTTAAATCTATTAGCAATATGCTTATTTTAATTTTATTTATATTCTTTTTTATGTTCAAAACTTTGTATGTTATACCCACGTGTTTGTGTCTGATTTTGTGGTAGTACTGTGCGCGTTTTTTTTTTTTTTATCTCATGGATTAGTGTTTATATAGCGTAGGGCATGCTTCCATATTAATTTATATATTTTACCTTTATTCTATTTATTGTTTTGAATTTTTTTCTTTGTCAAAAAATGCCGGAAATCGAACAGCCAGGAGACGTGGTGAATGAAGGAGCTTCAGTTAACATTCAACCTTCTCAAATTTCTCGTGTAGCAATTAAACCACCTCCGTTTTGGAAAAACAATCCAGTGTTATGGTTTGCACAGTTAGAATCGCAATTTTCAATTTCTCAAATTTCTACCGACGCTACCAAATTTCATCACGTTGTAGCGGCTATTGAATCTGATATACTTAACTCTGTTCAGGATTTAGTTTTAAACCCTCCTGCTGCAGACAAATATTCAGCGTTAAAAAAACGATTAATTAGTATTTTTTCAGAGAGCGAAGCTTCAAAAATTAGAACACTTTTGCAAGGACTAGAGTTAGGTGATCAGCGTCCCTCCTATTTGTTAGCTCGAATGCGAGAACTAGCAGGATCCCATCTTAGCGAAAACATTCTTAAATCGCTGTGGTTAGCCAGATTGCCTCAAAATATACAAGCTATTCTTGCTGCGTCAAACGAAAATTTGACTCAATTAGCTGCAATGGCTGATAAGATTATTGAACTCGCTAGCCCTATTCAAATAAATTCTGCTGAATCAGTTGTAACTAGCGTTAATCCTACACTTTATGATCAAATTTCTGAACTTACCAAACAAATTAATGAGCTAAAAATGAGTTTTCAGGAAACCCAGCAAAATAGACAAGGACGTGAGCGCACTAATACCTATCGGGGTAATAGAAATCGTAGTAGGTCACGTTCTAGACAAAATTATTACCGTGAACCACAGAATAACATGTGTTTTTATCACACTAACTTTGGAGATAGAGCTAGAAAATGCAAACCCCCGTGTACTTTTCAAAATTCGGGAAACCAACAGGGCAGCCACTCCCGGCCATGAGTGGCGAACGCCATATTGATCGTATTTATTTGGCCGATCCCTCTACGAAATTAAAATTCTTGATAGACACAGGCGCAGATGTTTCAGTCATTCCGAAATTTTGTTCAAAAGCTAATTATCCAGAAACTTTGGTGCTATATGCTGCAAATGGTTCTAAAATCCAAACATATGGTACTAAATTAATAAATCTTAGTTTAAATTTACGCAGGAAATTTTCTTGGAACTTTATTATAGCCGATGTAACTCAGGCAATCATTGGAGTTGATTTTTTAAATCATTTCAATTTATTGGTCGATGTTCGTAACAACTGTTTAATTGATAAGTTAACTAATTTAAAATCAACTGGTTTCCCCTCAAACAAATCAACTCAAATTACTGAAATTACTCCCGTTCTAAATAATTCACCTTTTCAGCAAATTTTAAATGAATTTCCATCATTGACAAACCCTTCAATAGTAGGTAAACTAAACTCAGAGTCGCTGGTTTATCATCATATTGAGACTCTCGGACAACCCGTTTATGCGAAACCCAGAAGACTCTCGCCTGATATCCTTGAGGCTGCAAAGAAAGAATTTGAGTATTTGTTAGAACAGGGAATTATTCGTCCATCAAAAAGCCCCTGGGCTAGTCCGCTCCACATGGTAAAGAAAGCAAATGGTGATTGGAGGCCATGTGGGGATTATCGTCGTGTTAATGCAATGACCGTCCCCGACCGATATCCCGTTCCTCATATCCAAGATTGTACGCAACAATTTGAAGGAATGACAATATTTTCAACTTTAGATTTAACCCGAGCGTACCATCAAATTCCTGTTTTTCCTGGGGATATTCCAAAAACAGCGGTTACAACGCCATTTGGCCTCTTTGAATATGTATATATGCCCTTTGGCTTGAGAAACGCTGGTCAAACTTTTCAAAGATATATACATCAAGTTCTGTCAGGGTTTAATTTTTGCATCCCGTATTTTGACGATTTGTTTATTGCATCCAAAAATTCAGATGAACACAGAAAACATTTAAGACAAATTTTCACAAGACTTGAAGAACACGGGTTGAAACTCAACCCTTCAAAATGTGTTCTCGGTAAACCGCAAGTTTCATTTTTAGGGTGCTTAATTACACCATCAGGCGTTAAGCCTTTACCTGAAAAGGTAAAAACGATCACTGATTACCCCCAACCAAAAAATATTGCGGAGCTTCGCAGATTTTTAGCAATGATCAATTTTTATCGACGATTTTTACCCAATGCAGCTCAAACCCAAGCCCCATTGCATGATTTTTTGAAAAACTCCAAGAAAAATGATAAAACTTTGATCCCTTGGAACGATATCGCAGTGGAAGCATTTAATAAATGTAAACTTAATTTAGCTAATTCTGCTACTTTGTCATATTTTTCACCTAATCATAACTTGTCAATAATGGTGGATGCATCTGATTCGGCCATAGGTTCTGTTTTGCAATCCCACACACCATCTGGCATTCGCCCAATAGCATTTCATTCCCGTAAACTAACCGCAACAGAAAAAAACTACAGCACTTATGATAGAGAGTTATTAGCCATTTACTGTACAATAAAACACTTCAGATATATTTTAGAAGCCCGACAGTTTATCATATTTACTGATCATCGCCCTTTAATCTTCGCCTTCAATAAAAAATCCGAATCTTGTTCTCCACGCCAACTTCGGCAGTTAGACTTTATCGCACAGTTCAGCACAGATATCAGACACATTTCCGGTTCAGATAACACTGTTGCAGATGCTCTTTCTAGAATAAACGCGATTAACCTTTCCACAACTGACCTTAAAAGCTTGGCAGATTGTCAAAAGACTGATGAGGAACTCAAATTTTTAGTTTCTTCCAATAACTTATCAATAGATTTAAAACCTTTTAAGATGGGAAATAATCTCGAAATCTTCTGCGATGTCAGTAAGGAAAAAGTACGACCTTATATACCCAAAGAACTTCGCCATGAAGTATTCTGCTCATTGCATAACTTGTCGCACCCTGGAATACGCGCTACCAAGCGCCTGGTCCAAGATCGATTCATCTGGCCGTCAATGTTGAAAGACGTAACAGAATGGACTCGTTCCTGCCTGGCTTGCCAACGAAACAAAGTCCAAAGGCACACTGTAAGTCCATTACAGCCTTTCAACCTACCTTCTGAGAGATTCCAACACGTGCATATTGACTTGGTAGGACCCCTTCCACCCTCTGATGGTTTTAACTATTTGCTGACGTGTGTTGATCGCTACACTAGGTGGCCGGAGGCCATCCCTCTCAGTGACGTCTCAGCGGAAACAGTGTCCAAGGCCTTCGTCGCTCATTGGATATCTCGCTTTGGAGTTCCTGCCATCTTGACTACAGACCAAGGCCGACAATTTCAATCACATCTCTTCTCCTGCCTGAGGTCTATGTTTGGAATACAGCGAATCCGCACCACCCCCTACCATCCTTCTTCAAACGGTATGGTTGAACGGTTCCACCGTTCTCTGAAGCAAGCTCTTCGGTGCCACAACACTAAATGGACTGAATCGTTACCAGTAGTTTTACTAGGACTGCGAACGTGCTTCAAGGAGGATCTCAATGCATCTTGTGTTGAGATGGTCTATGGACAAACTGTTGTCTTACCTGGAGAGTTCTTCGAGCCGCCTTCCGATGCTCCAAGTGACCCTTCAACTTATATTTCGAAACTTAGAGAAACCTTTAGAACTCTAAAACCTACACCTGCGTCCTGCCATTCAAAATCATCATGTTTCGTACATCCAGCTTTAGAAACGTGCTCCCATGTGTTCGTAAGAATCGATGCCTTGAAACCTGCACTGTCATCACCTTATGATGGACCTTTCGAAGTTCTCCATAGAACTGAAAAACATTTCACGATTAAGAAAAATGGGAAGGAAGCCACCATAAGCATTGACCGTCTCAAACCAGCTTTTCTCTTAAACACCGACTCAGCAACATCAGATCCCATACTAGAGGAAAGAACAGACTCAGCGGTTTCAACTCCACAAGCTCAATGTGAGCAGGGTAAACCTTTACCTGTTATGACTCGCTCTGGTAGAAAAGTCAAGTTTAATCCTAGGTATTTGTAATTCTTCTTAAATCACTTTATAGACTTTTAGTGACTTTATAGACTGTTTCGTACCTTTGGTACTAAGGGGGGAGTACTGTGGTGTGCCTCGGCAACCATCCAGTCCCCTTGTATGTGCCTCGGCAACCATCAAGTCCACTCTCAAAAAACGAACTGAAGTGAGGAAAACCCAGCCGGCTAAACCGGTTGGAGAACCCCTCATACTCACTTCCAAACTGACACTCGTGGAGAAGGGACGCGTTTCCCAAACCAACTATATTTTTAATTTTTACGATGTAAGTTTAATTATATGTTTCTCTTTATTTTATTGTGAATTAAATTTATTTTCCTTAAACCTTCTATTCTTTATTTTTTTGTAATTACTATATTTAATTAATTTTAATATAGCATGTTATTTTTTTTAATTTTAAAAGCACACACGTGCTATAACTTCTTTAGCAATTATTTTTCATCTTCAAAAATTACAGTCTTTATTTTTTGACTTGGCAAGCACTAAAATTCTTGGCAACTGAATTTCCAACTTCATAAGATTTCGGCTCTTTTCTTCTTAAATTATACGTCTTTCTATTTTCTTCTTGGATTTTAAAAATCTGTTTTTTTGCATCTTTTCTTAATTCTTCGCTATGGGCTTCAAAATGAGCCTGAAATTCAATTTCAATAATTTCTTTCAGCTTTCCCAGTCCATTATTATTCATTTTTGTCCCAAAAAGCAATTCGAATGGAGTAGTGTCTATGCTTCTTTGATAGGTTGAATTAATCGCTTGTTGAACTTTATTTGTATGCTTGTAACATCCAGCTGGATTTTCTATGGATAATTTTGAAAGAATCGATATTATGGTCTGATTAATACGCTCTACTTGCCCGTTTGCTCTTGGTAAACCTTTTGTTATTAAATGATGTTTAATATTTTCTTTCGAGCAATAATCAGCAAATTCACTGGAGGTAAATGTTGTACCCCTATCTGAAATTATCTGGGAAGGACTTCCAAATACAGTTTTTTGGATTTCTAATTTAGCTAAAGTTTCAGCTGACGTTGTAGTCTTATGACGTTGTAGGATAAATCCATACAAACTTGGTAAAAGCATCTATTATCGCTAACACATATTTATAATTTTTATGGGTGCTCTCCAAAGGTCCGAGATGATCAATATGAAAAGTTTTCAAAGGCATATCTTCTTTATGCAATGGATGTAATAGTCCTTCTTTCTTTCCTCTTTTATGATTCACCAGTATGCAATGAACACAATTTGCTATGATGTTTTCTATTTTCTGTCTAAGTTTGAGTATGAAATAATATTCTGCGATTTCTTTTTCCGTATATTTAATTCCTGGGTGTCCTTTCTCATGAGCTGTTCTTATAATTTCGATTTGCATATTTTCTGGCACAACCACCAATTCTTTGCCATTAACAAATTTATACAAAATTATTAGATTATTTCTATTGCAATAATCTTCATAATTCGAAATTTTAAGTAGTTCTTTTATAGTCTTGATTCCAGTATCTTTGTCTTGGGCTGATCTGAGTCTTGGTAAAATATTATCGACTGTAACACAAAATACATTAATTGGAGATCGGCTACGGGCGTCTACGTGAGCCATCTTATTTCCAGAACGATGCTCAATTATGTAGTTGAATTCTTGCAGCAAAAGTGCCCAACGAGCTATATGAGTCGACAAATCTCGTTTTGACATAGTTTTTTCAAAAGCAGCACAGTCAGTAATTATTTTGAATGTAATACCTAACAGATAGATGCGAAATTTCTTAAGGGCTTCTACGATAGCGAGAGCTTCAAGTTCGTAGCTAGAATACTTTTTTTCAGCATCAGTCGTTTTTCTACTCATATAGTAAGAAGGGTAAAAATGTTTTTCATCAGGGGGTTTTTGCATTAAATGGCAGCATATCTTCTAAACTGGCATCTGTGTGTAATTCAGTTTCGTATTTAGGGTTATATATTGAAAGAACAGGATTTTGGGCTAACAAAGATTTTAATTGATTAAACGCTTTCTTTTCGTCAATGCTAAACTTTAACTTCTGATATTTTTTTAGCAGGTCACTCAACGGTCTAGCTATTATAGAATAGTTTTGAATGAATTTTCTGAAGTATCTGGTTAATCCCAAAAAACTATGAATTTTTTTCAAATTTGTTGGCTCTGGAAAGTTAAGAACTGCTTTGGTTTTTAAGGTAGATGGGAATATTTTTCCATCCTCTATCACATGACCTAAAAATTCAATGCGCTTCTTTAAGAAATGGGACTTCTTAAAATTAATATCAAGTCCATATTCACTAGCAATATTCAATACCAGATTACGCCGTTCAATACCTTCTTCAAGGGAGGAAGACAAAATAATTATGTCATAATTATGGTAAAACTACACCCTCATTAATCAAAGTTCGGAAAATTGCGTTTATGAATCTTTGAAATACGGCGGGAGAGTTGCATAGTCCGAAGGGAACTTTAAGAAATTAATATTGTCCTTCATGTGCCACAAATGAAGTGTATTTTCTACTATCTTTATTTACATCGACATGTAGGAATTCGTTCTTAAGATCAATTGTACTGAAAATTTTTGAGTCTTGTAGTCTATCTAAAATGTCTTCAATTAATGGGAGGGGAAATCTATCTTTGACAATTACCTTATTTAATTTTCTATACTCTGTGCAAACACGAGGAGATCCGTCTTTTTTCTTAACAATTACAACGGGACTACAATATTCGGAAAAACTAGGCTCTACTATTCCTTGTTTTAACCATTCAGCGACTTGAGCTTCGACAGTCTTTTTTTCTGAAAACGGCAATCTACGTGGCTGATGAAATATAGGTTTCTGATTTTTAACCAAAATGTTCATTTCCACATTAGTTGTCTTAAGTTTATCTGGCGCATAATCTAAAACTAATTGTTGTAACTTATTTTTTAAAACATTAGGAACACAAGGATCTATGTTAATTTCAACCTCATCAGATATAGTAAGATCGATTGGTAAAATAGACAAATAGTTTACTTCATCAAAACACTGAATTTTATTTTTAATTGTGATACCCTTTTCATTGATAATTGTTTCTCCCTGCATTAAAACATTAAGACCTATAATAGCGTCATAAGGCATCATATCATTTCCTACAACACATATTTCTGCCAAACATTTGAAATCATCAATTTTAATACTTACTTTAAAATAACTATTGATTTACCAAATCCGTTTAGAGTAGAATTAGATGGAAATAGTTCTTTTGAGTTTAATTTATGAACAACTAATCTTCTGATTAAAGTGGCTTGACTTCCAGTATCAATCAAATATTTCACAGTTAATTTATCAACTATTACCATTTTAAACAACTTTGGCTCTACACTAACATTTAAAGTAGCAACTTCCGTTTTTGCATTTGATTTTGGACATTGCGAAGCTTTGTGTCCAAACGCTTCACATTTAAAACACTTTGAACCCTCATCTTTATGCATGCAATATTTTGAAATATGATTTCTTGAACCACAATTATAACACAATTTATTATTAAAAGTTTCAACATCTGTATTATACCTTATCTTTTCATTATTATTTTCATATTTATTTTTATTCCTATTTGAAACATCTTTTCTTACATTATACCTATCATCATGTTTTGCTTTTGTTCTATCATAAGAATTATATTTACTATCAAAGTCATGTTTTGTTTTGATTTTATCGAAAGCACTTTTATTCTTTGCAGAATCACTTTTTATTATTTTATAAACTTTAAGTTTCTCTTTAAATTCGGACAAATTTTTGCATTCGGACAAATATTATTCATAGTTTAAAAGTGCTTTATTTTACGTACATTTTTTCAGTGGTAAACGGATCACTGGTTAAAGTCCCCTTGTAACCCGGCCAACGGTGGGACGTTTTCGTGGTTTTCTTCTTAATGTAACGCAAATGCGGGTTAGTCCCAACAAAAAAGTCCTCCACGAAAGCAAAATTTCTCCCTAAATTTGATCCAGAAGTTCCCTTGTCTTCTGGATTGGGTTCAAAATGACAAGACTTCGGCGTTAACATTAGTAGTCGTAATTCCAAAAATTGGGTCGGCTGTTCAACGACGTTTATAAAATAAAATAAAATACTTGGTCTAGAAATTTCCGTGTCTTCCGATTTGTTTCACAATTACAAGGTTACGGTGCTGAACATTGATAGTCGTAAAACAGTAAAGTAGTTTGTGCCGATGATTCTCAGGGGTAGAGCGTTCGTGTTCCAATGAGGTGAACCGGCTTCGAGTATGAATTCCCACCGACCGCAATACTGACTCAGTGATGGTCATGGTTTTTTTTGCCGTCAGGCTAACCGTGGGAGGTTCTCGTGGTCTTCCTCTCTATGTAACGCAAATGCGAAATAGTTCCAACAAAAAGTCCTCCAAGAAGACACAAATGTTTCCCAATGCTTGATCCATGAGTTTGCATGTCTTCCAGATTGTGTTCAAAATGACAAGGCTACGGCGTTGAATATTAGTAGTCGTTAGCGCGTCGGCTGCTTAACGACGGTTATAAGATAAAAATAATAAAATGGCGAGTTAGAAAAGCTGCTTCTTTTAGAAGCAGCTTTAATAAAAGTTTTATTTGCAAATAAAACTTTTTCTGAATCAACTCCCGATTTACTCCAGTAAATATTTTTTTTTGAAACCAAACTATCTTGTACATGTTAACTAAAAATCTTTTGGGATCACAGCACTTTTTGATCTCTTTTAAACTGTTAGGAGAAGAGGGAGAGGTTTTGTCCTTGGAGGAGTAAGATTTCATTCTTTATTTTTATTTTATAAATGTAATAGAGAGTGTCATTCTTTCACGCTCAATTTCACCCTCACTAAACTGTCCCTCCCTTCTCCTGTTTGGGAAGAGGTCAAGTTCGTGACTTTTCTTGTTAGAATCCCATTTCGAACCCTTTTGTCTTTCAAGAAAAGTTTGCGTGACATCTTTGGCATCCGCGGAAAAGTTAATTGTATTTAGTTCTGCTGCTTCCTCCAGGGCGGAATATTTTCTTCTTTTTTCCAATCAAACTAACATGACTAAGGACAGACCAAAAATAATACTATTTACACTTCAGAAACATATCACCATCTCTTTAAAATAAAATAAATAAGTAAATATGTGTAAGCTAAGAATATAGAAAAACATGGAAAATATTAAAGATTAATGAAAAGAGAAGAAAAAGAATTATTAAAATAAAATATTTAAATAAAATTAAAAAAAAAATATAAAAAAGTCGGAAAAATGAAGAGATATAATTTCTTCATCAGCTCACGCTATTATATACACAAAAAGGAGTGCTTTCTAATATTGTATCAATATAGCCAAATCAAAATATATCAATACAATAGTGTGAGGAGGATTTAAAAAAAAGTAAAAATTGGAACAAAATAGAACACGTTAAAAAAAAATATATCACGTAAATAAGAGAAAATAAGAGGCAGAGAAAAGATATAAAAAAACGTTAAACGAAATATAAAAATGATGTATAAATATCTATATTGTATATATATCTATAATTGATGTATAATTATTACATTGCTATGCAAGCAAATGAGCTATTGTTTCTTATGTACTTTTTTCTGATAATCGAAAATTATTAGCAGGAGAAAGATGATTCCTTATAGCTACGAAAATGGATCTCTCAGTGTAAATAAAAAAATAAATAATAATATATAAAATATATATAATATATATAAAAAATAAATATATAATATATATATATATATATATATATATATATATATATATATATATATATATATATATATATATATATATATATATATATATATATATATATATATATATATATATATATATATATATATATATATATATATATATATAATTAAAGCACAAACTCCCTCCATATCGCTGGTTAAAAACTAAAACGACACATCTGCAGGCATAATACGTTTGCAGATGTGTCGTTTTAGTTTTGAACCAGTGATATGTCATTATTATCCATTTAAACGAAATTTAAGATGTTCCCCAAGTTTAACTTACTTCAGGATCATAAAACTAGTTTTGTGAAATCATTTCGTGAAAGACAACAACTATAAAAATGAGATGTTCATTGTTTTCATCCGGCAAATGAAATAGTGTGTGTCCATTAGCAGTGAAAGGATTCTAAAGCAATTAAGATAACCTTCAAATACAGGAAAGGAAATCACACACCTACAACATAATTATAATACATCATCGGATTCAATCTTATGCATTGTGTAACAAAGAGATAGAAGAGGTACCCGACTATAGGAAATTTTCAATTTTTAAGTAAAAAACATCTGTAATAGACAGCTATGCTACGATATATATATATATATATATAAATATATATATATATATATATATATATATATATATATATATATATATATATTATTATTATTATTATTATTATTATTATTATTAGTAGTAGTAGTATTGTGGTTGAATGAATTGTGAAAACATTGAATAGAATCGTGTGAAAACAACGCTTTTGACAAAATTCGTGACATAAACCGAAATGATAAAAAAAAAAAAAAAAAAAAAAATTCATATTGGAAAGGGGGACATAAAGGCCTTTTGAAAAACAACCAAGGAAAAAAAAATACCTTTAAGGGCTTTTTAAAAAAGCTACACACCCTGCTTTTTTATTTATTTATTTTTTTAAAAAAAATCGGTTTATTACAAAACCCGAAATTCGAAAATAAGTTTTTAAACTGTAATTGAACTTTATTTCTAATTTTTTGAATCTTAAAAAAGGGCTTAAAAAGCTATAAAATCTCTTTAGTCTGATGATTCACTGAACATAAATTTTATAAAACTAAAAATACATTAAACTGAATCCCAACTGAATTTTGAATTTTATTCTGAGCTATAATGCTTTTTATTTTTAATCCTTTTAATTAATGATATTTTATAAAAATATTTACTTAGTTGCTCTATAAAATATTTTATTTTTCACTTTTAATTCAGGAACGTTTTATTTAATTTATTTGAAAATGCACTTTTCTATTACCTCATGAGATAAAACAAAAACCTGATTCCCCCCCCCCCCCCCATCTTTACATTTTTTTTCTTCAATAAAAATATTTTTTGATAAAAAAAGAAATATTTTCATCTTGAAAAGTAATTTTTTGGGTATTCTTCGGCTTTGAATTAATTTTAATATTTTAAAGAATATAATTTTATGCTTTATTTAATTTCCTGAAGTTGACTGATAAAAAAGAATGAATTAAATGAATAATTAAAACAAGTAATTAAAAAAGAATTTAATATATAAGACTGATAAAAATAACAGTTAAAAACTGTTTGTCTTACCATAATTGCAGACTATTTTTTGAAAAAAAGAAAAGTTAATATATTTTAATTATAAAAAGTATCATTTAGGTATGCTTCAGTTTTGAATGTATTTTAATATTTAAAAGAATTTAATTTTATGTAATTATAAAGTTGACTGATAAAAGAGAATCAATGAAATGAATTAAGAAAAGAATACTTATTATTATTTCAAAGAGTTTAATATCAGGCAATTATATTAATAAGTTGTATGATAACACAAGTCTGAATACTGAGCACATGTCTAAATCAACAAACATTTGGGCACGCAGTCCTCTATTTAACAGTGCTGTACATTCCAACTATATGAAATATTTTTCTTTTATATAAGATATTTTTGTAAATTCACTTTCCAAATAAAAATAAACTTTGAATAAACTTTATTAGTGAGCTATTTTATCTTAAGATAAATTTATATTTCAATGTTGGTAGTTCAATGCTTCGTACTTTTTCTAAATTATGCCCGTGATTGGGTTGGAGCCTTCCAATGAGGTTCGAATACCAGCGATGGCTGGTCGATGCGAATTCAGATTGCACCGAACCTCAGCGCTGAGGTAAAATATCCTTAATTGGTGACTGATTATGGGTTAGAGTCCCCTTACCATCAGACTAACGGTGGCAGGTTTTCGTGGTTCTCATTTCGTGTAACGCAAATGTGAGTTAGTTACATGAAGAAATCCTCCTCGAAGGCAAATTACTTCCAATACAGGAGTTCTCTTGTTTTCCGGATTGGGTTCAAAATGACATGGCTACGACGTTGAGCATTAGTAGTCGTAAGCCCAAAAATTTGAGTCGGCTATTCAACGGTGTTTATAACATTTTTTTTAAATAAATACCTGCCTTTTTTTGTAATTATTAATTCTTTATTAATTAATATTAAAATAATTTAAATTAATGTATATAAATTAAAATAAAATGAATGATCATAAATACCGGATATTTGGCGTTTTTAAAAAATAATTGTGTTGAATTTATAAATCTTGCAGGGGAAGGGGGTGGCGTTTGATGCAGTAAAAGAAATATTCCTGATTTAACCTTCTGTGAGATTGCGTGTGGCGTTGAAGAATTCTCAATATCGTTAGTAACCGGATTCCTGTAAAAGAATCCTAAAAGAGGCCTCTCATGTGTGTTATGCAAACAGCAGTTTTATTATTATAAAACAAATATAAAAAATAAGAATTATTTTACTAAAATCAATTAGGCTGCGATTAAAAAGAAGAAAAGTTATGTTTTAGTTTATAACTGGTTCATCTACTCGAGTCACTGAATTGTTTCGAATCAGAAAATTGAAATTGATTTAAGTCATCATCGGAATCAGTGACTTGACTTGACAGCATCAAGATCTGAATTTCTTGATGGAATTAAGAAATTCAGAACTGGTATTATTATTATTTTTTTGCTATTTATTAATTGTTAGCTCGTTTTCTATACTTATTGATTGTTAGTTTTTTTACATCAATTGTTTTTTTTCATTCCTTGTTTTGCTGCTAATTATTAATTGCTATAGCTTGTTTTTTTTCGTTAGTTATCCTTAATTAATTTGTTTTTAAAGCTACTGATTGCAAAGCTTATTTTAATTGTTATTTCCTTTTGTAAGTTAATATTTAGCTTACTTTCTTTTGTTTAGTAATAATTTTAATAGTTATTAAATTTTCTATTTATTTTAACATTTTACGATTGTCAGAGACAAAGATGTTCCCTCCGTTAAAGCATGGAAAACTATTATATATATATTAGTAATAAAAGAAAGCATTATAATTATTACTATAGCATTAGAAATTTGGTGGCACGCAAAAGTGCCGCGGCACAGTGGTTGAGAACCACTGCTATAGATAAATAACGAAGGCTGTTCAAAGGAATGCAGTGCAATTGGAGTCTTATATAAGTTTAGCCCTGATTTAAGTATTGTTAAATAATGGCTAAGATTCGTGATTTAAATGAATGTCCATAGATGGCGCTGTGCTAATGATTAAGTCTTTTTCACATTTTTGTTATATTCTCTCTTACGCTGTCTGCATGAAATAACCGTTGTCTATCGTTTCTCCACCGTCATTTTATTTTGGAATTTAGGTATCTTTATAGAACAATTTGTTAAGTATAGACTACATAATATCGCTGCCAAATAAACATCATCCTAAAAGAATTCCATTCATGGACGTGTTTGTTACGCACGACAGGTCACAATCTAGAATGTCCTCTAATTTTTTCAAATCATCCTCACGATGCAATTAGTCTCTCTGAACCTATTTTATTGTCTTTTCCGGAAACTTTAAAAGAAAAGAAAAGACTGAGTTGGCAGCCAAAGTCAGTCTAATAATATAAACGAAACATCTTAGTTTTTTCAGTAAAATAAAGATTGCATTATAAATTACTAAATAAAGCAATATTAGAGTCCCGCTACAACGAATTTCTTCCTATTATGGACGCTCAATAACATTAAAATATTCTATATTTAATGCGGTCCCCCTATAACGAATTATTTTTATCTTTTCCTAGGTTTTTCGGATGAATATATTTACGTCATTGTGGAAGAAAATAGCATTTAAAAGTTTCTGAGCCTTTGATTCGCGAATTCCATCAAAATGATTAAACATACCTTTATAATATTCATAGAACTTACCACATAGACACATATTCCTGCAAAATATTAACAAACACATTTTTATCACCCCAAAAACTTAATACATTTAAAATAAATCATTTTTATACTATGTATAATATTTAAAAAAAAAAAGTAACCAATTGCAATCCTTAAATAATAAAACAATTTTCAAAACCCAGAAACTAATTAAAATAATTAATTAAAAAAGGCAAATAAAAGAAATGAAAAGGTATAAATTATTTCGTCACACTCTTAAAGTCAGTTATTTAAACATCTTTCAACGCACATAACCAGTTTAAAAGTTGTCATTCTCAATTATTCTTATATTCTCTTCCTTTATTATGTAATTCCAACTTCCTGACAAGAATGTAATTCAATAGTCGGAATTTGCTATTAAAATTGTTTTCCTGAAAGTATAGGAGATATACTAAATTTAGTACACCAGTCAAATTAAACGAAAATTTGATCATACATTCAAAATAACAAGTCTGGTCTCAGGGCCGGATTTAAGCTTGGCGGGGCCCCAAGCAACTGAAAGACGTGGCCCTTATATGTTCATTTCTGTTCTTTATATACACCTAAGGAAAACTGTCATTATTTTTTACTGTTGAGTACTGACATCAAATTATTAAAAAACTCTCTTTAAGTTACATTTTGCTTTGCTGCTCAAAATTTATAGACTTAGAAACATGAAATTATGAAGGTGTGTAGAAAATATGTAAGGAGTTAGAAGGAAATACGAGAAAATACAATTTGATTATTAGTTTTATTCTTTTTATGACCGCCGTTGAAAAACTGACTCAATTTTGAGTTTACAACTACCCATGTTTAACTACGTAGCCTTGTAATTTTGAACTCAATGCAGAAGACAAGGGAACTCCTGGAGCAGTACCCAGAGATATTGATTTGTTATGAGAACTTAGTGGACTTTGTAACCCAGGCAGATTTAACATGCACCAGTCACCATTTTATACATGGGTATTCTTCGGCCGTCTGGATTCTAACTCCCATTCTCACGAACACGAGTCCATAGCCCTACCAACCAGGCTATTGCGGCCAACTTATTAGTTTATTTTATAACAGTCATTGAACAGGGCATCCAATTTCGAGTTTCGAGTACTAATTTTCAACTCCGTAGCCTTGTAATTTTGAACCCAATCCAGCAAACAAGAGAACTCCAGGATCAAGTATTTGAGGAAATTTTTGCCTTCGTAGAGGACGTTTTGATGGAACCAACAGCATTTGAGTTACATGGAGAGGAAAACCACGAAAGTCTTCCACGGTTAGTCTGACAGCAAGGGGACTCTAACCCATGATCCGTCTACCACTGAGGATATTTTACGTCAGCACTGTGGTCGGTGCAAGCCGGTAGTAGAATTCATATCGACCAGCAGCCATCACTGGCATTCGAACTCGGTTCACCTCATTCGGAGGCGAATGCTCTATCCCTTGAGTCCATCTTCACTGAGTAACAACTCTGAGGGAGGTACCAATTTTCCAATTTTAATGATTTGCTTAAATTTAGTCATCTTCAAAATGTAAATGGCAGTCGTAATTTTTGTGTAGAAAAATGGAAATAAACCGTTTTTCCTCTTATCTGCAATGATTAATGAGAAGCAACCACGAGGGTTAGTGAGCAAAGTGAACAAGGGGTGGAGCCTTCTAGTTTTTTAAATAATTTTAAAATTATTAGTTTTTAACATGCATACTTTAAAAAAAATAAGAAAAACATTTTTCAGTATAAAGAAATAACTTAATAGAAATAAAAATAATAAATATAAAGAAATAAAAATAAGAATAAAGAAATAAATACTGACCACACTGAGAAAAGGAAGCATGGTCAAAACTATTAGAATATAGTAAAATTTACCGTATTTATGGGAACACCAAAATACAGGATAGTGTTTTTCAATAGTGATCTGGTTATGACATTTGAAATTAACATAATAAAAATATAGTTTTTTGCCATGATGTTCGGTAGTAAATGTGTTAAATTTTTTAACTTTATCATGATACCTTAGGAAAGTAGTTCCAAACTGTGTTCTATGGAACTTATTGTTTTAGAGCGAATTTGTACTTTTTATAACCGGCCATGAATACTTTTATAACTTCTAGTTAGTTCTTTTATAATCTCAGATTATATTTAGATCTAACATATAAATCATATCGTATATAATCTTTCTGTTTCCTTTATTATATTATTTGAAGTAAAATATCAATTAAATAAAAATGGCATTTTTTAAATGAAAATATATTTCTAAAAACAATATGTTGAATGTTGAACAAATTCGGAAAAGAATAAATATTTATAAAATATTACATTAATATTTCATATCACACTTTTCAAATCAATATAAAATAACTAAATTCTTTTATGAAGAAAAATGCTTTACAAATTATCATTTTTAGCGTTTATAACTAGTCTCTTCAGTTCATTTAGAAATAAACTATAATTCGGCTTATCTTATTCATTTTCAGCTTTTGTATATACACCAAAAATAAATTAAAAAATAGAGTAGATATAGCACAAGGACTGCAAATTTAACTGTCGGATATAAAACCTTAATTAAGATTGTTAATGATAAAACAATGAAGAATCTTCATTCCTCTAATTAAATATTTTAAAATATTTTTTCAGGTTATAACGTTCACAATTACCTTAATAAATTTTCATCGTAATGTCAGGGTTCCTCAGAAGGAAGAAGAAAATAATAGAGAACCGCTGCCTTAGAGCATGGCATAATAATCACTAATTCGGTTCATTTTATTTTTGTCTTTTGCATTTTTATTAAATGTGTGGTAATAAGAGCTATAATTTTAAAAACCAGAATTTTCGATAAACTGTTGCATTGTGAACAGAAAAATTACCAAATGAATGATTTAAATACCAAATATATTGGTTTTGTTCCCAAAATTGTTTTTTTCTTCTTTTTTTTAAATTCAGTTTTTTTTCTTCTTTCTTTTTAGCGAGAAGAGTCGAAAATTTTTCTCAGTGCGTTATTTTGTGTTCTAATATTTCCGCACTATTTATTTAGACAAATACTACTAAAAATGGACCTTAGCTTTGAATGTCAAATCCAATCATGGAAATAAGGCTATTATTTCACACTTTGACTTCTACACGTATTTTAAATAGTAATATTACAGATAAATTATTTTTATAAAACAATGCAATTAAACTAAGTATACCAAATTCATTTAATTTTCTTCTGTATGTCAAAATAAATATTTCGATGCTATGAATTTAGAAATAGTATAAGGAATTAGAAATTAATACCTCACTTTTTATTTACATAAAAAGTGTGAATAGCCAACAATTATTTTACATTTTTAAACACTTCGATTAGATTTTGAAAAGCATCCGAAAATGTAAAAAAGAAAAAAAATTATAATGGGCTTCATAGGGCCCCAGCTCCGAATAAAACTTAAAAAGAAGAAGAAAAAAAGTGGGATCTCGGGGCCCCAAGCTACAGCTTATTTAGCTAATAGGTAAATCCGGCTTTGTCTGGTCTCATTAACGGGTCTTGGGTAGTCACATGTCATGTCGGGTGTGTGGTGAGGAGGGAATAAAAAGTAAATTTGTTTTCGATGCATTTTTTTTTACGCTGAATGGAATAGTTTAAAAAATAGGAGGATTTTATGTACAAAATGTACTTGTTTGAACATATTTATGCAGAACATTGAAAGACAAGTATAATACAGTTTCTACTGCATTTTTTAACCTAAATTGAATGAGACGTAAATCGATATTACAATTCAAAAGTTACGAGTGTTTTCATGTCTAAAAAGTAATTCTTTCGTCATGTATACACTTTACATTGCGACCCAGGAGCTATCTGAACATGTAAGATAAATCTTTGATGTAACTTTTCTCTCTGAATTTAATGAGATTAGACAATCGGACTAATAATAAAAAAGTTATAAGCGTTTTATATACAAAAAGTACAATTTGGCACTTATTCATATATCTTACATTGCTTTGCAGACAAATGAGGTATTGTTAGTTATGTATTTTTTTCTTCTCATAATCAAAAACTATGAGCAGGAGAAAGATGATTTTTTATAGCAACGAAAATGGATCTCTCAATGTAAATAAAAAATATATATGTACTCTTAAAATATGAATGTCTTAAAATATATATATGTACTCATATAATATCAATGTAAATAAGTAATATATATGTACTCTTATGACTAAAGACACAAAGTTTTTGTGTCTTAATCCTGAAAGGTAAGAAAAAGATATATTTTTCCTGCCACAACCAAAGTTAAATATTTTCCTCAAAATTAAAAAAAAATTATTCCGATTAGGTGTTAATATTTATATACAGTACGTAATATCCCAGATAGCAAAATAAGGTTTATTCCGATATTATCATGTATTTAAGGTCCGGTATTCATAAAATTATTAAATTTAAAAAAAATTATTCCGATTAGGTGTTAATATTTATATACAGTACGTAATATCCCAGATAGCAAAATAAGGTTTATTCCGATATTATCATGTATTTAAGGTCCGGTATTCATAAAATTATTAAATTAAAAAAAAATTATTCCGATTAGGTGTTAATATTTATATACAGTACGTAATATCCCAGATAAGCAAAATAAGGTTTATTCCGATATTATCATGTATTTAAGGTCCGGTATTCATAAAATTATTAAATTAAAAAAAAATTATTCCGATTAGGTGTTAATATTTATATACAGTACGTAATATCCCAGATAGCAAAATAAGGTTTATTCCGATATTATCATGTATTTAAGGTCCGGTATTCATAAAATTATTAAATTAAAAAAAAATTATTCCGATTAGGTGTTAATATTTATATACAGTACGTAATATCCCAGATAGCAAAATAAGGTTTATTCCGATATTATCATGTATTTAAGGTCCGGTATTCATAAAATTATTAAATTAAAAAAATAATTATTCCGATTAGGTGTTAATATTTATATACAGTACATAATATCCCAGATAGCAAAATAAGGTTTATTCCGATATTATCATGTATTTAAGGTCCGGTATTCATAAAATTATTAAATTAAAAAAAAAATTATTCCGATTAGGTGTTAATATTTATATACAGTACGTAATATCCCAGATAGCAAAACAAGGTTTATTCCGATATTATCATGTATTTAAGGTCCGGTATTCATAAAATTATTAAATTAAAAAAAAATTATTCCGATTAGGTGTTAATATTTATATACAGTACGTAATATCCCAGATAGCAAAATAAGGTTTATTCCGATATTATCATGTATTTAAGGTCCGGTATTCATAAAATTATTAAATTAAAAAAATAATTATTCCGATTAGGTGTTAATATTTATATACAGTACGTAATATCCCAGATAGCAAAATAAGGTTTATTCCGATATTATCATGTATTTAAGGTCCGGTATTCATAAAATTATTAAATTTAAAAAAAACCAAGAAATTAATTTTTACTTTTATTTAAATTTATCAATCATTAAAATTGAATATTGTGTAGAAGTAAATAACTAAATTAGGAATAATTATTACAACAATTGACACATAAACTAACCATTAATAGCCGATAACAAAAGGTTTTTGTTAATGGATAATTTATTAAAAAAAATGACTTTGAATTGATTTTGTGGATAATTTTGCAATTTTCATAGAAAAAGACTCGATCCATTAAAAGTATATTTTTAAAACATCATTTTATCAAAATAGGCAAAACTGAGATCGTTATTTTGCAGCCCAGAAAAAGTAATATTTAGAAACCAGGGCTCGAAAAACAGCCCGTCCGCCCGTCCTCGGCAGACAAAAATTCCCCGCGGACAACAAATTTCTCGAATCCGACGTCCACGCGGACGGCCATTTTCCCGTTAAAGTTCGTGATACGTTTTCAATTTTTGTTATCTTACAAGAGTCTATCACCTCACTTCTATAATGACCCTCTAATCTAGAAATACGGCAACATACTGCACTTGGTGGAATTGATGTTTTCTCTGCCTGGGAGTACTGTAGTGGTTGAAAGGAGCTTTTCAGTAATGAACTTACAAAAAAAAAAAAAAGAAAAAAAAAAAAAAAAAAAAAAAAAATCACATTTCGTACTGGTCTTAACAAGAAGCGTTAAACGCAATTATGAACATCTACCTAAATGGAAAACCCCTTTCAGATTTCTGAGCACAAACCTCTGTAAATCATTAGATTGATTGTGGAACTGGCAAACGTCATACTTGATTCGTTTAAAAAACGCAGTACCCTCGGATAAATTGACATTCCAGGTAACTTGACCTTTGTCATATGAATTATTTCATATAAGAAATAAATTATTTCATAAAATAAATACTAGGTTACTATTAGTAACCTAGTATTTCTTTTATAACTGTATAATGTTATACTAATATTTGTAATCCTAATAAATACTAATTCATTGTGCAATTTATATGATAAATGTTTGTAATAAATAAGAGAAAATTATATTTTTATTTATTTAGAAGTGACGGTTTAGTTTAAAATTAGGACGGGTACATTGTTGGACAAGCCGTCCTCGGGGACGGTTAAAATTTCCGAGTTTTTTCGAGCCCTGTTAGAAACCATTCAGAAACAGTTTAAGAAACATCACCTAAAAGAAAAACGACCTGAAAATGATTCATTTCAAGTGCTTGTTTTAGTTAGAGTAGTTGGCATGGAAAATACTGCTCTTTATAACTCATTGCTGGTACTTACCAACACTCCATTCATGTGTCATGGCGGATTTGAGTAGAATGCTACTCGTTTGCATTATCGCTTGGCTTCGTTTGGAGTGTTAAAAAAATAAATTAGAAAATAAGATAAATAAAAACGCGTGAATTCAACGATTTAATTACTCCAGAAGTAATACAAAAGTTTAACAGAGTGTAATGCTTTGTTTATTTTCAGACATAAGTACATGGCTGCAAAAAATCAACGGAATTACGAAACTCAAAAAAAAGTTATGATCGTTTTATTACGATCACTGGTTACTCATTGGTCAAATGCTTTTTCTTTCTGGATTGACTCCGTTAAACGCCACACCATTTCAAATCATGGATAGCAATAACTGTCTCCATTGATGTTTGTCGTCGGATTGATCCTACCTATGTACGTGTTTCACAAAATACCTTTTCTTCTTCAGCATTCATATTTACATTGAAATCACCGTCAAGCCAGTCATTATACGGTAAAAATAAAAAGAATATGAAAATATTTTAAATTATTTAATGTAAATACATTGAGAATGATTGCTGGTGAAAATAAAAAGTAAAAAAGAAATCATTAAAAAAAAAAAAGAAAAAAAAACAGCAGCGGTTGGCATAGCAACGCATGCAATGGTGACGCATGCGCACTGTTTACTATTACTTTTGAACACAGGTGAAAAGTGTGATGACGTCTAAATGTAAAACGCACGCCATCAAACCCAAGACAAGACCCATTTTGCCAATGGGTAAAATGAAAAATTTAATTAATTGTCTAGCTGGTCATCGCGTGAATGTCTTTGCATTTATGCAGGACCTTATTTCTGCCAGACCATTAACATTTTTAAAATGAATATTTCTTCCATTTTCATCAACAGATTCAGAGAAGTAGCGATAAACAGCCCATCAACTTTTACATGAACAACCACTATAACATTTTTAATGAGTGTTAATCGAGTGTCATGATATATATTTCGTTATTAGCAAAACTAATATAAGTGTATTTTTTTTCGAAACCTTTTTATTTTACAACTTCGCGTCGTTTTATTTCTTGTCAAGCACGATAAAAGGAAGACTATACTTCGAATAGATTGGTTGTAATAACAGTTCCATTTTTGTTGACTGTATGAAATGTGTGTTTTTTCAGTTCCACCCAATTGGGTGAGGCCTCCTATGGATGTTTCCGTTCTGGCCGGCAGCAAGATCACCCTCTTCTGTGAAGCAAAAGCATCTCCAAAACCGACAATCACATGGAGAAAGAATACAGGTGCGTTATTTTCACTCAGCAAAAACTAAAAAGAATAGTCTCTATTATGCGCCCTAATCCAAAACGTTGAAAAAACAACCTTCTCTATAAAACCCTTAAATAGGGGTTGACTTACAGTATTCTAGCGTGAAAATAATCCATTAATAAAGCTAGTGTGAAAATAATCTTAAATCTGGATAAGGTTTCGCAAATATATCACTCCGAATTCCTATAATGGGGTGATGGTTTCTTATATTGATTGCATTCAAAAATATAATGATTTAGTTATTAATGGTTATCACCAATATTATGTTGGTCCATCAATGGAAAACCATCAAAAATTTTAACAAAGGTTTCACACGAGTTTTGTTGGTTATGATTGGGTTGACTTGCCGGTTTCGCTGGCGATAATTTTCATCGCGTGATAACTCTAGATAGAAAATGTTACATTATCGATAGAATTCAAGGTATGTTAAAAAAGGAGAATATTTTCATGATAGATTACTTCCGATAAGGCAGATGAAATAGCTTCCAAATATTTTCACGCGACGTGGCTTCAAAAAATGGTCTAGATGTTTGGGCATACGTATTCTGAAACTCATTTTCACTCATAATTCGCGTCCATATCACTAAGTTTTCTATTCTTCTACTGGCAACACTTCTTTACAAAGCAAATGTAAACACATTTCTTTCTTTTTTCTCTCCAGATTTTTCAGCTATGAATTTCGATGTGATTCATTCAAATGGTCACGTGAGAATCTCAGACGATGGCCATAGTCTGAAAATTCCGGAAGCTGAAAAAGCAGACGAAGGTTTTTACGAGTGCCATGTAACCAATGGCATCGGAGACCAGCTAAGAAAATCAATTAGGGTGGAAGTACAAGGTACAACTGTTTATTTTTTTATTCAATCTCTTTTTAGAATAAATCTCCTCTTCCACATCAAACGATAATGAAGTTTTCAACCATTTTTTTCTATAATTACTTTCGAATGTGCATAATTATTACTTTACTAACCTAGATAGTAAAATAAGGATTATTTTTACTCCTTTTTTATGTAAACCTGAAAATGTTTGTAAACCTTCTCACCGAGATTTGTGACAATTCTACGCACATTACCCGAATCCAAAATCTTGAAAAACAACCTTCTATATAAAAACCTTCAATCGAAGTTCTCTTAGGGTTTTCAAGCGTGAAAAAAATCCTTGAATAAATCTAGTCTTAAGGTTAAATCAAGATCATTATAAAGGTTTTCTTTTCTTCTATGCTCAGCTAAAATCTACCTTGTCTTGAAATTTTATGCAATTGGATCCTATCGCGACCGTCAGCTAAAACGTCATTATGGACACAATATTTTCTTTTAAAATCCTTTTAAGATGAAAGGTTTGAAACTGCAATATTTTTGCTTTATTGAAAAAGAGGTTTTTAGTACAAACATTTTCGTGACAGTAAGAAGAAAATTCCAAAACAAGGTTCCCGCAAGGTTACATGCTTTGTGGGATATTAATTCACAAGAAAATCTTCTTTTCTTTTCAGTTCCCCCCAGAGTGGACGCTGGTCCAAGCTCTTTGGTAGTAGAAAAGAACAAGGATGTCACCATTCAGTGCAATATGACTGGGGACATTCCCCTTAACATTCAGTGGGAGAAGAATGGAAAGCCTCTGGAGTCTAGAAAACCCAAGTGAGAACTCCCTTTTTTCTTTATATGGCTGTGCACATTTCAGAACATATCGAAGTGATACAATAGCTGGCCATAAGTTTCCGGACACCCGGCTTCTTGTGGTGGTGGAAGAATAATGGTGTGGGGTTGTTTCTCGTGTTTTGGCCACTGTCCGTTAGTTCCTGTGGTTGGAAACATGAACTCTGAGATGTATGTGGGCAATGATGTACTCCCAACTCTATTTCAATATTTCGTTCCATTTCTATTACAGCATTCACACATCGAGGTTTGCACCGACGTGGTTTGACGGTGTAGAACAACTGCCTTCTCAGAGCCCCGATACCATAGAACACCCTTGAAACGAATGAAGATTATGTAGCCAGCCAAATTATCACTGTAAGCACAGCTATGATGAAAGTCCTATCAAAAACTGGTGGAAAGTCTTTCCTGACTTGTACAGCGATGCAAAAAAGGGGACCCACATCATTTTAATATGCGCCTCAGGACGCTCCATAACACTGGGTGTCCACATACTTTTGGACAGATAGTGTAATTCATGAAAAATCTCATCGCCATAGCATTAAAGTTTAAAATTCGATTGTTATTACATTTTGAATGAAATGGCAACAACTTTTATCTAAACAAAATGCGTGTTAAGACATTAAATAATAATATAGGGAGAAGGTTCTTAGTAAGAAAACCGTTTTTGAAGCATAGGACACAGCAGTTATGGTGTTCATTAAAATAATACCTATCGTGCATGTATCTAGTGCACATTAAGGATTTTCTTTAAACACTTTTTTTTAAATGTTCAGAATTACGTCAAATAAAAATTAGTATGATTTTATATCCCTCGTTGAAAAGCCAACCCAATTTTTTGGGTTTACGAACTACCTAGTAGTTCGTAAACCCAAAAAATTGATCCCAACCCGGATGACAAGGAAACTCCTGGATCAAATATTGGGAGAAATTTGCCTTCATGGAGGGATTTTTTAAAGAAACTAACCCGCATTTGCCTTACATGGAAAAGAAAAACCACAAAACCTCCCACAAATAGCCTGACGGCAAAGTGATTCTAACCCATGATTTGTCTACCACTGAGGATATTTTTACGTCAGCACTGTGGTGGGTGCTAACCGGAATTCGTATGGACCAGCCGTAGCTGGAATTCAAACCCGGTTCAGCTCATTGGAAGGTGAACGCTCTATAGCATAACATAAGTGTGAAAACGACGCACTTTACTATTAAATGGTCATTCACGCTTAACCATTTAAGCACATCTTCTCAAGTGTTTGCATATTTGGTTCAAATCTTTTGCAGCTCGTATAACTTGTATTCTAGTCGCGTAAAATAAAAAATTGCCATTGCCAAAACTAAAATTAAAAAAAACAAACAATACAATAAGGTTATTTGGTGGTATGTTTCCTTCATAATACCGTCCAGCAGTGGATTGATCGTCAAGACACGGTTACCAGTAGAACGCCGAAGTACTGATTAAAATCACTGGCCATTTCCAAACACGCGGTCAATTTATTTTGGTTTCTCTTTAAACAATTTTGATGCGTGTAATTATTTGTAGGGTTCAGATTCAAGAGTTCCCGACTGAGAAGGGTATGACGACGTCTCTGGTCCTTCTACACGTGGACCGAGGAAGTAGCGGCCTTTATGTCTGCAAGGCAAAGAATAGTTATGGGGAGAGCTACAGGATCATCAACGTCGATGTCGTCGGTATGCAGAAATTATTTTTTCTTCTTTTAATGGTGGACAATTGGGTTTATTTCCCTTTGGTCTCAGAAATGACAAAATTGCTACTTCTCTTATCATTACTCAGTGGTCACCTATGGCTAAGCCGCGACGTATGAGTAGCATCCCCCACGTCATACAACCACAAACCCGTTTATACATTCCCTGGTCAAATTATTAGACTCACTATGAGATTCGATGTAAAATCTTAATTATCAAGTGATACTCTGTACAGCATTATTGTTTTTACGTGGTTTGCACTTCTTTACGCTAGTGTATCAATGGGTTAAATAAGACCATATATAATATAAATTCGAAAATTGGATAAATTAGACGATGCATTATATAAATATAGAATATTCATTACATCAGGCATTATATTAGTCTATTATAATAATTACACCAAATTATTCGATGCACTATAGTGTTTTTATAATGACATGTTTTGCACGTGTTTATGGGCAATACTTTTATAGTTAAATATACATGTCATGGGTTTTTATTCGGGAGATTCTTTATATACTTCTTATTTGTATTTATTTTTAACGTATTGCATTACAATGTTAATCAATTGATACACTAACGTAAACAAGTGCAAACCACATAAAAACAATAAAGCTGTACAGAGTATCACCTGATAATTAAGATTTTACATCGAATCTTATAGCGAGTCTAATAATTTGGCCAGAGACTGTTGATCACAGGGAAAGTTACATCCATGCCTACGGTGGTATTCAAACTCCCTAGTCCAGTACAGTAACCACTAGACCAGGGATCGGTATTTTTAAAAAAATACAATTATGCATTCGGAATTTGTTGTTGTTTTTACGCCTTAAAATTTCAATTTCTGTTTGTATGTATATATGTTTTGTATTTTGTATGTACGTAGGTTATAGTTTAACTAATTATTAAAGATAAAGTTTCTATTTTTTTTAAGTATTAAAAAAATATTTTACGTCTAAAAGATGCAGTATGAAAAGGTGTTATATCCAAATATATCCGAACTTGTTTTTCTTTATTTTTTTTAAAACAAAACTCTAAAACTCTTGTAAAAATGGGTTCTCATTCTAGCGTGAAGAATTTTTTTTATGTCCAAAGTTTCTGCATTTTATTTTTATATTAAGAAAAAAGTATTACAACCCTGAAACTTATAACTGAAATTTAAGAACAACATGAACTGTTATTTCCCAGTTTTTAAATCGTTCCATTTTACTTTGAAACATCTTTTTATTTATTAAACTAAGAAACTCTATCCTAAACTATGTACGAAAAGAATTTCTATATATTTTTTTTTCCATGAAACATTGATACGCAATTATTTGTTAGATCTAAAACAGAAATTAAATTTAATGCCAGATATCCAGGATTTTTTAAACAAAACTTGTTAAATGTACGTGTTTGAATGCTGTCGATATTTTCGAATGATTCGATATTTGCTTTAGAACGTAACTAACTTTCCAAGTCAAAGCTTTTGATGGTTCTCCATTGATGGACAAACATGATCTTGACCACGAAACTTCCCTACGGTTAGCCTGATGGCAAAAGAACTCTAACCCATTATCCATTGAGGATATTTCGCGTCAGCACTAAAGCTGTGCGAGCCGAGTGCGGAATTTTATCGACTCACCATAGCAGATATTCGAACCTGGCTCATTGGAAGGCCAGCCACCACGGCTCGACATTCCTTGGGTTAATATAAATATACGTATTGTATTAATGATGTATATGATAAGTTTTCTGTTTTTTAAGAAATTCCTGGATCGCCGAAGGATGTGGGTGTGACTCAGATGTGGAGTCGAAGTATGCAACTGACATGGTCTGCCCCTTACCACGGAAACCGTCCAATAATTGCTTACACAATACAGTTCTGGAAAACAGAAGGTTTGGTCATTTCACTTCTCTCTTATTGCATTCATGTTATTTGGCGGGATAATTTATTCTGTCCATAATTCAGGTAAGTCTGAGCCACCTCCAGACAAACCGAATGAAGTGAGAATAGCGTCGATGCAGACTGTAGCAGTCATATCGAGTCTCCTGCCCAACAGCATATACAGTTTTCTTGTTATAGCTGAAAACGAAGTAGGCATGGGTCCACCCTCAAATCCTGTCACTGCAACTACGAGAGAAGAAGGTAAGTTAAATTTTCTTTCTAAATAAAATATATTTTATTTTATAAACGTCTAATTTTTGAGTTTACGACTATTGATGTCGAGTAGAAGAAAGTAGTAGTTCATTTGCGTCGCACTAGAGCTGCAGAATAGGCTATTGGCGACGGTCTGGGAAACATCCTTGAGGATGATCCGAAGACATGCCATCACAATTCTGATCTTCTGCAGAGGTGATGGCACCCCCGCTTCAATAGCCCGATGACCTGCATGCAAAGTCGAGCACTTTATGGTGGAACAGTTTAACGAGCACCAATACCGCGCATCCTCGGTTCCTACGCAGACAAATCCAAGTGACCACCCGCCCACACACTGACCGCAGCCAGTGATACTTGATTTCGGTGATCAGCTGAGAACCATGTCTTAACGATTAAGTACACTGCGGGACGCTATAATTGTCGAATTTCGTTGCCTCATCTGTTAGATGTTACGTGTTTATGCGCACCCTATTTTTTTTGTAAAATAATTTACTTGTTATATGTCAGTTAGTAGATGGCAACGAGTAAAGTTTTGTGGTTGTGGAATGTAGATATTTCTTTTGTTGATAAATCTTCCCTTTTATTAAGCGTAATTCTTAATTATTTGATTCGAGTTTTATATGAAGTTAATTTTGCGCTTTTTTTTTAAATCATCATTTTGAATCCAGAATACAAGATGAGTCAAGAATTAGAGGGAGGGATTACATAGCCTTCATTTGCCTTACATAGAAAAGAAAACCACAAAGACCTCCCACGGTTAGCCCGATGGCCAGAGGTCTCTAACTCAGGATATTTATAGGGTTATTCCATCAAAAGTGGTCTTGTGTGACTAAATATTCAACATCGTTACAAAATTAAAAGTGGAAAAATATTGCAATCTATAAAATGCAAATGAAACTTTCTAACAGTAATTTTTATTTTCAGAACCTGACTGGGCACCTTTAGAAGTTGTTGTTATGGATAAACATGCAACATCAGCTAAACTCAGATGGAAAGTAAGCAATATTTTCATTATCTCTTATTTAAACACATAAAGACGAATATACACTTTTGATAGCAATTTTTCATGCACTAAAAAACTTATTTGAATAATTTTTCCCACTTGCAAATCCATTTCGGGCAAATCCGTGGTTAAAACAATGTGCAAAACATGCAATTCCTGTTTCTTTCTCTTTTTCTTGAATTTTTCTTCTTGAATTTTTTTTCTTAAGTAAAAGTTAATTTTCTAAAATTATAAATTTTCTAAAATAATTAATTATAAATTTCTTTAAATTATCCTGTATAATATTACCTTGCTCACATCCATTTTCAGGATCATCCTTGATAACTAACGCACTTTAGTACTGCAGTAAGAAAGAACTATGAAACAAAATCCCCCTATTTACGCTTTTACCTCAATTTGCGCTTCTGTTTTTCGTATTTTATAATCTGGCAATCTTGTTATGAAAATATTTTAAATCATTTTTGAAAAATTCTCCGTACATGTAAGTTCATTTGAAGTCGCTATTCGCTTTATAGATTTCGTTTAGTCTTTTTTTCTGTTTATTCTTTACATTTTATTTTCTGTTTCTACATGATTTCTTACTTAACAATGTGTTCTATGCTATTTGCTGTAAATTTTTTGTAATTTTTTTTAGTGCTCCCTACTCTATTGTATTGATATATTTTGCTTTGGCTATATTGACACAATATTCGAAAGCACTCCTTTTTGGGGATATAATTGTGTGAGCTGATGAAAAGTTTCTATCTTTTATTTTCCGGATTTTTATTAATTTATATATATATAATTTTTATAATAGTGCCCTCACCAGTCTGCCACCACTTTGAGAGGGTATTACATCGGTTACAAGAGATTGAACACAAAGACTGCCTACACTTACAGATCTATGAATGCAGGATCCTGCAAAGAACATCAGGAGGATTTCATTCTTCAGGGATTGCAGAGAGCTTCAAGCTACATGATTGTCGTGAGGGCATACAATCGAGTCGGAGTGGGACCTCTATCCGAACAAGTTGTCGTCCACACAACCGATGGTGGTAAGTCAATCCAGCTTTCATTTAATTTCTTTTTTTCAGTAGTCCATTCCTTTCATATATTATCTCATCGATTTTCAGAATCCCTATGCGAAGCCAAATATATGAACCACGTTTTCAAAATGATTGCATACGCTGATTCTAGTTTCAATTACAAATGTAAAATTTTACAAATATCTGAGACTCTGTTAAAGTATACTTTTTAAACGGTATAAATAGCCATACCATTGACCCTTCTAGCCATATCATTGACGCTAATCATGCCTATTCGATCATTATGGATTATTATATTGAGCTTCATTTTATATAAATGAAGAGCCTTAAATCGTTCTTTTGGCAACCTAACTGACGGGGTTTACTATAATATTCAACTCGTATATATATATATATAATTCAACTTTTTACTGAAATGGGAAAGGGGTGTAAGTAAGAGTAACGAAATAGAGGAGCTGAGAGTGAGATGTACTATTGATGTTAAATGAGAGTGAGATGTTAAAGAGATGTACTTGTTTGTTGTTTCAGGACCTCCGAGAACTCCACACGTGAAAGTGATTCAAACTGGAGGAGTGACCTGCAACCTTAAGATATGGCCAAGAGAGAACAGCAGAAGTTTACCTACAGGTAATAAATACATTCTTTCAAGTATGTTGTTAGATATTCCGAACCCTTTACTATTATTGTCATTAACGTTATACTCGTTGACGCAGAATTTTTATTTAACATATTTTTTTATAATTCTTTCATAATGTTGTGTCAATATACACTATCTGACCAAGTGTCTGGACACCCAGTGGTATGGAGCGTCCTGATGAAATAGGATGTCGGGTCCTCCTTTTGCATCGATGACAGCCTTCTGGGAAGACCTTTCCACCAGTTTTTTTTAAATAGGAATTGACTTCCTTCACGGCTGTGCTTACAGTGAGGATTTGGCTAGCTACATTCAGCATTCGTCCCAATCGGTTTGGCTGGCTGCATTCGTCCCAGAAATGTTTTATGAGATCGGGGCTTAGAGAAGGCAGTTTTTGAAAGCCCATTTCGTCAAACAACGTCTGTGCAAGCCTATGTGCTATGTGAATGGACCCTGCTGGAAGAGAAATGGGCTAGAAATATCACTATAGAGTAGGGAGTGGAGCATTGTCCACATACGCATCTCAGAATTCCAACCACAGGAATTAAACTACGAGAAACACCCCCACACAATGATGCTTCTACCACAACAACAGCCGGATAACTATTGGACAGATAGTGTAGGTCAAAGTCATTAAAAAATATTATATAGAGCATTTTAATAATTTATGGCTTTGAAATACAGTAAGAAAAGTGTCTCAAATTTTCACTTATTTGCCGTTATTTGGACTTAAAAGAAACAGTTATTCCCTCATGTGAAATTTCGTTAGCTTACAAAATCCATTATTAAAAAATTTCTGATGAAGAATGAATTTTTCTTTTCAAACTACTTTTTTCGGATTTAATATTTTAGTGCAAATGAAATTGCGATAATCTAACAGATTTTCTTAGTACATATTAGACTGTTTTTATAATTAAAAAATATCAAAATATACTTTTGTCGGTAATTTGAGTGACAGGAAAAAAAATCTAAAAGAGTCCCATCTGCGTCAAAGGGTTAAAGAGTTGGAAAAGACGTAGATAATTCGATCATTACTAAAGTAAGTAGAATAATTTTTGGATGAAAGAAATATGACAAAATAAAATGTAATGAAAAAAAGAGACCAAATTCTCACATGACTAAACAGTTGATATTGTGAACCCCAATAGCAGAATATATGACGTTAGGCTGCAGCACTATCTTCATAAAATCCAAATTTGTCTGTCCGACCTTAATGTAATCAGAAAGAAACTGTAAAAATTCAGCTGAATACATATAAAAAAGGGGTCGGATAACCTGGTAAGTAGGACATTGGGCCTCTGTCTAAGAAGTCTGGGGTTCAATCCCCGCCAGCCGAAGACTCTTCACGATGTCTTGTTTGTTCCATTTTTTGATCTAGGAGTTTCCTGGATTGGATCATTGAGAATTGGTTTATAAAATGCAATAAGAGTGTGTAAATATTTCAGCGTATGCCATCCACGTGAGGGAACAGAATGGGGACCGCCACAAGATCCACGTATCGGTGATGCCTAATCAGAACTATTCAGTGGGGGGTCTCAGTCCCGGAAGACAGTACGAAATCTTCGTCAACGCTATCAACCGTTTCGGAGAGAGTGCTTCATCAGGAACCATCAAAATCATAACAGATCAAACAGGTAATGCTCTATTTCTATGATGTGTGATTCTGTCACACCAAGTTTTGTAAATATAACATTACTTTAATAATAGATAAGATTATATGTTACATAAATATAGAATAATTATTAAATAGTTTTTTAAGAATTGCACGAGTTTATAGGTAATACTTTTATATTTAAACAATATACCTTTATATTATATAAAATATTTTTTATATTACATAAAATACTTTTACATATTATATAAATGTTTAAAACATATTATATACATATTAACATATTATATACAAACATATTATATAAATGTTTAAAAAACATATTATATACAAACATATTATATACAAACATATTATATAAATGTTTAAAAAAATATATTTGTTTCGAAATGTCTTTTTCAGATCCATCCTTAGATGAGCCTTCTTCTGAGCCAGTTTATCAAAAAGCCTATTTCATTTTTCCTATTGTCCTTTCGGGAATTGCCATTCTTATCATGCCTCTCATAGCCTGTTACTGCCACAATAAACTAAATCCAAGACCAACAGTCACAGGTGAGCCTTCAATTACTCTTACCTTTATCGTTAGCTGGGAAACACTCTTATGTGGCTTCAGGGTTTAATCTTTGCAATTGGCAGTTAACCGCTTCATCTCGGGTATGTATATATTGCAAATATTTATTATCCCGAGTAAACTCGGGCACTGCAGAATTCGCCAATACCTTTTGTTTTATCACGTTTTTTTTCCGACAGAAAAGCAAAACAAAAAATATTAATGATCTGCTGTGATTTGCCAATATTTATTTGGGAGTTTTGCTATTTGTGGGACTGCAGACGTGTTTTGTGCAATTATATATACGATGGTTAATGAATAAACATAGAAAGAAACAGTTACATAGAAAAAATTCGAATCATGCTAATTCGGAACTACGAATGTGAATATGTCGAATAACACGACATTACAGAATACCTGTAGAATATGCGTGTAGTGAAAAAACAGGTCAATTCCGTTTTAAATCGCATCGGTGCGAAAAATTGCGCATCCGAAAAATCGCACGTTCTGAGAACGGTCTTTTTGCATTGAATATTACATTTAAAAACATTAAATCACCAAGTTTTTTTTTTGCCATACATTTAAAACTTTTAAAGGAATAAAGAAAACAAAAAGTTTAAACAATACGCGTAGTATTTTGAAACAGAAATAGCATGTTATTTTCTTAACTCGATTCTACAACAGATGCACAAAGTATGTGCTATGACCCATTACTAACAGCAGGGCATCTGCGCAAATGAGAACAAAAATCAAGAGTATTTCTTACCTCTCCGATACAAAAGAAAAAGTACCTTTAGAATGTAATTATGCTGAAAAAAATTATTTTCTTTTCAGTTATTTTATTGCTTCCACTCTATCTTTATTCTCTTTCTTTACTCTGTTTTCTTAAGTTTAAAATCAATAAATATGAAGAGGCAGAGTATAACAGTTTTGTTTATGCCTATCATTTCAATGAATGCTATTATAATGTTTTTTTAAATTTATGGTAGTAACTTCGTCATGAAAAATTCTTGGAATGAGCAATGAAAAGTCATGAATTTGAAACTCTAAAATATAGCAGATACCATGGGACTAATAAAATAGGGTTAATATTTCAATTAAACTTTTTTATTTGCAGAGCTCATAGAGGATCGAGACTTCTTGTATGCTGCGGCCACTTTGCAGAGATTGGACGCGACTCTCCGAAGGCAATCGGCCACAATGGCACGTGCTGTACCAGCCAGAACCTCTTCTTTGCCGAGGCAACCGAGATCTTCCCGAGCAACGACTACAACGCTTCCCAAACCAGAACCCCAACCAGTTCCCGAACCTTCTCCCGCTGCATTGCCGACTTCTTACTCGACGCTCCAGAACTATGGGAGCACCGTGGAGACGCCGGCCACCCCTCCCCTCAACAAGGCCGTCATCAGTGGAGGACCTGAAGATATTCGATATGATTCGGTTGTGGAGGAAATGAAAACTCTCATCAAAGATAAGGTTTCAACTAAGTAAGTTTCATCTTCATTTCTACTGTTGTTGTTGCTGTCGTAGGCCACTAAGGCAAAGAGTATGCTTGTTCTTTTTTTCCTGTGGCGACATCTATGGCCAAGAATTTCGTCTTCTGTCACACCCGTTTATAAGACAGACCCATTCATTTATCCACAGATCCTAATTTTGACATGAACCAGAGAACGTTCTATCTTCAATTTAGTATCCTCAGAGGGATAATTTGCTACACGGAGGACTTTATAACCCGACAGATTTAACGTGCACCAGCCGCCATTTACTACACGAGGCGTCTTAGGCAGGCTAGTTTTCAACTTCCGTTCTCACGAACGCGATTCCAGGCGGGCTATTCTGGCCATTCATTTCTACTGTTATGGTGGTTCATTTACGTCGTTCTAGAGCTGCACAATGGGCTATTGGTGACGGTCTGGGAAACATCCCTGAGGATGCCATCAGCATTTTGACCCTCTGCAGAGCGGATGGCTCCCCCGCTTCTGTAGCCCGACGTCCTGCACGCGAAGTCGAGCACTTTGCGGTCGAACAGTTTAACGAGGAGCAATACCGCACACCCTCGGTCCTTACGCAGACTGATCCAAGTGGTCACCCACTCGCACACTGACCACAGTCAGTGATGCATTTCTATTGTGCAGTTCTAGTGTGACGTAAATTAAGTACAACTACAACAACTAATGTTACGCAATTGCTGGTTAGTTCTATCAAACTGTCCTCCGTTAAGGCAAATATCTCCCAATACTTGATGCAGGAGTTCTGTTGTCTTCAAAATGACAAGGCTGCGGAATTGAACATTAGTAGTCGTGCACCCAAAAACTGCTGTTCAATGACGGTTATGAAATGAAATGATTTATTTTCCCTTCTTTCTTTCAGGCCGAAACAAGTTGAAGCTGAAGAAGATGATGATGAAACCTCCTGACATCAGATCACATTGGATATTTAGAATGCGAACAGAAATAGGAAGAAAAAAAAACAATCTTATAAACTTATTTCGAAAACGATGAAGAGAACTCTATGTCTTCTGAAAGGGATAATTTGTACAGTGCCTGCAATCTTTTTAGCGCTAGTCTGACAAACCTACAATGGCGTCTACACCATTTATAAATGTAGATGTTCCGTGTACCGTGCTTCATAGAGATGTCTACGTCATTGAACTTACCTGTCTACTGAAAATGTATCACTGGTCGATCAGTTACTAGAAGTAACCAATAGAAACACGATTCTATTAGATTGGGAAAAAGAATCGTCCAATAGGAATGGAAGAAAACAACTGGTTGCCATTCACAAACGTTACGGCAATGGATTGATTTATAGTATTGAAGTGATTTAGTTCAGCCTCTGGTTTAGACATCTCTATACTCTGTGAAAATTCGCTTTTTCTTAAGGTGACCAGGTTTTTAAAACGCGGTTTGTGGACAAATCAGCGGAGCGTCCTCAAAAGATTTTATGATTCAAGGACATTTATGGAAAATATTAATTTATATCTGAAACAAAATTGTCTTATTTAAAAAAAAATAAAAAAAATAACTAGTATCAGATGCAGAGCCTCCGTCAAACTTGATTTCATTACCTAGCAGTTTTGATACATCATATGATATTCTACATTTGCAAAATGAAGGAGGGCATTATTATAAATTAATTTTTTTGCTGAACTTATTTTCAGACGAGTATGGAATTTTCATAAGTTATTTTTAATTTTGTACTTTTTTGCCATTTCGCGCATTTTCAGCCTCTGGTTAAGACAAAATTAACATGTTAAAAAAAAACAAACATAAGAATTTGTGATTTTGTTTTTTAATATTTCACTGCATGTAAATAAATGATGAAATATTTCTGGATGAGATGTCCAGACATTTTCTGTACTCAAAAAATGTGACAGTTTTTGAGGATAACTATTGAAATTCGAAGATCTGTCCTCAATATTTGAGAATACCTGGTCACCTTAGCTTTCCTGCAATCCAAGATAATATTCTTCTGTGTATATAAGACGTGCTTGTGTGAATGTGTACATTAACAACATGAATGGGTAATAATACTTCCGACAATGAATGCTTATTGAACCATTACAAGAAATCAAAGGGAATATGGCCATTATATTTGAATTTAACACTTAAGCGTTTGTTATTTTAAATGACTATATAAAAAAACGTGGCGACGATGTAGCTGGGATCGATTTCTATAGTAAGAACTCCCCTAGCCATTCGTCTGGACCCGTGGCTGTGACTATGGTAGCAAGGGTGATTACTTTGAGTAGGGGTGTGGGGTTATTGCTTAGGACAGGTTTTGGATAAGGGTAGGCGAGAGAAAGGGAATCCTTTTCTTCGGTCCATTGTGTTAGTCCTAGAGTTAAGTTACCCACCCTGAAATGCGCTATTCTTGTTTCTGTAACAACCGATAGCCCCCTGACTCTGTGGCGGGGGGAGTTCTTACCGTAGACAAACTATAGTGAATCACTGAATTCAAACATCACTGGCAGCGTTCAGTGAGCGGATGGCTACCTACTTCGATCAGCTTGTGAAAGGATCGAGGGAATGCGGTATTGGTCCTCGTTAAACAGCTTCGTACGATGTTCACCATTTTCGAATTATATTCATAAGTAGTATTACCCTTTTAAGTTGTAGAAAATGTTATATGCCATATTAGAATTCAAAAATGCCAGCTGGATTTACCCGTTCTTTCTATGCCACTCTCTTAAACATCGATTTGAAAACTTCGAACCTCATAGCCAAGATAAATAATATGATTAAATCGCATAATTTCATTGTTATGGTGCATTATAGGGATAAATAGTGTTGCTCTATAATATCTCAATTTTGTAACAGAAATGTCTTTAAATTCACTTGTTATTCAATAGCAACCAAAACGTGTTTCTCCCGTATTTGTGTAACATTATCGGGCGGATTTCCTCACCAGGAAATGTGACTTTTTAAGGACAGGTGTCGCCACAATGACTTCGAAACTTTTATAAACTATTGTCTACATAAGTCCGAATAATAAATCACGTATGATGTTCCATTTATACAATTTATAACGCATAGAAAGGAAAATTAAATACACTTGACCAAAACAGAACCCGATCCCGTTACAGAAAACATTTTCAAACAGACCTAGTTGTAATCGCTATTTTAAGCATTCTCCATACAGACTCGCACTAAAAGACAACACTCTACAGAGTTCAGTGAAAATTTCTCTTTGTATTATAGACAACTAGTAATCTTTTCCCTTTTGTGAAGTTAACCGAACTTACCCAAAACATATATACAGTCCCTGGCTAAATTATTAGACGCACTATAAGATTCTATGTAAAATCTTAATAATCAGATGATGCTATACAGCTTTATTTTTTTTTTACTGGGATGAAACCAGTTTGCATTTCTTCGTGTATCAATGGGTTAATATTGCAATGCAATAGGTTAAAAACAAATAGGAAGGATATCTAGCGAACAAAAACCCATGACATGTATGTTTAACTATAAAAGTATTGCCTATAAACTCGTGCAAATCATGTCATTATTAAAACACTATAGTGCGTCTCATAATTTGGTCTAATTATTATAATATAATACCTGATATAATAAATATTCTATATTTATGTAATACATCGTCTAATTCATCCTATCGTCGAATTTATATTATCTATCGTCTAATTTAGCCAATTGATACACGAACGTAAACAAGTGCAAACCGGTTTCAGTCACATAAAACCAATAAAGCTGTATAGGTATCATCTGATAATTAAGATTTTACATAGAATTTTATAGTGTGTCTAATAATTTGGCCAGTGACTGTAATTCATAAAATTTTTATTAAAATTGCCTTTCGTCCGCCTTTTACTTTGGATAGAAAGAGTTGCCTTTTCTAATTACAATGAGTTCGTTCACTTGGCTCCGCCTTCATCACGTGGTATCCGACAATACCATTTTGCTATTTTTAGGAGAAGGAAGTGAACATCCTGAAAAAAGCTGCTATTTGGCAATCTTAATGTGCATTTTTTTAACATTAAATATTTCCTAAATATGATTTTCCTCACTTTTGAGTGAATAGTTTGTCCGTTTTGAGTCATTTTGCCACAATATATTTAATTAGCTAGAGAAATGAAAGGTATATGATAAAGCGAAGTAAGTGACTGTAAAATAATTCACTGTTAGCGTTTGGTACGTATTAAGGGTTGTCTCAATTTCAAGTGCGGAGATGTTTCTGTTCTTACACGCGCGTTGAAATGAACTCTTCGTCCGAGGAGGTGCCAACTCCTGGTGAACGAACTATACATTTTATGTTAATCTCATCGATGAATTATTTTTTGTAAAAAAATTATTATAGCTATTTGTAATCGCGGTATTTATTTAAAATTACCCTCTACTATCGATGAAAAGGGGAAATTCTCGCTTCCAACAATGGACAAAATTTTTCCTTATCGTGTTTTCTTTTTAGTGCAAATCACTTTTCCAAAACATTTTTTCAATTCAATACGTGCTCACTGAAAAATATACATTTCAAAATATTTGCTCAAGAATAAAAACATTCATTTTAGAATAAAATAATTTCACATCTCATTTCTTACGAAACAAATAAGGTACCTATCCAATTTATATGCGTTTTGATACTCAATAAAATAAGCAGAAAAATATACATATTGAAATTAATGTGTGGAATTGGCATCTATTATAGAATATGCCAGCAAATATGTAAAAAATCTCATACATTTTTTTGTGCAAATACATAGATTTTTTTTTCTAATTTCATAAAAGAAAAGCTCATGTTTTGATAAAGCATCATGGCTGAAGTCTCACAATTTTTTTGTGAAAAAACTTGACTGAAAGAAATTTTTGCCTGAGGGCACATTTGAAAACATCTCGTTTTACTTTACTTAGCATTTCTAAATTGTTACCAATTTAGAAATGCTATGAATATATTCGATAAATTTACCCGCTTTACTGTGCTGTGTGATTTCCGTGCTTAAGATGCAAACCTGATAATGGATTAGTGAAAAATAATTTTCCTACATCAAGAATGCATCCAATTGTTGTTCCAAATGAGAAAAAAAATTTCAACTACAAGTAATTGAGATGACATTAATTAATTAAAAAATTTGTTCACAAGTTGGCTCTGTAATTAAGTATTGTACATATTTAAATTGGTTTTTAACAGTTTTTTTTTATAAAAATACATTCATATATTAAAATTTTTTTTTTTACCTTTGCTTATTTTATATGTTAAGTAGAAACCATTACAATAATAAATTTAGATAATAAATAAAGTTTTTAACTTAATAATTTTATTTTCGAAAGGTAGGTAAAGTTCAATGAAAAAGTATTACTCCTTGAAAGTGTGCCAAATTAGAAAAAATTAAAACACTTAAGAAAATTCTTATTGCGATGGGTTTTATTCAGTTTTCAAAATTGACTAGTCAAAAATATTTGTAGAGGGGAATGTTTTAAGTGTAGGTCGATTTTTCGTTAAATTTCCCCTTAAATTAGCTATGGCGCAATGTTAAAAGAAGAAAAAAAAATTTAAAAAAGTGGTGCTTTATAAAAGTTATAATATGGCCGAAACTAGTTTAGTTTTTATTAGCTTTCTATTTTTCGATGAATCTAAAGTCGGCTATTTGATTTTTTATTGGGGTTATAACTGCTTTCACTTAAGGTGCCTTAAAGATTTGGTGTTATGCTAATTTTAAATTTATTGGACTATGTTTTTATCCACTAGTTCCAAACTAATCAATTAATCGTTTTGAAAACAAAACAAAATAATATGAAATTATCAACCAAAAAATAAAAAGTAAATAAATGTAAGAAAAAAAATTAAATAAAATTTCTTATCGCCTTTTTACGATCACTGGTTACCCATTGGTCAAATGCTTTTTCTTTCTGGATGGACTCCGTTAAACGCCACAACACTTCAAATCATGTGTTGCAAAAACTGTCTCCATTGATGTTTGTCGATTTTCATATCCTTGCCTAAGTACGTGTTTCACAAAATACTTTTCCTTCTTCAGCATTCATATTTATATTGAAATCACCGTCAAGCCAGTCATTATACGTTAATAATGAAAATACTTAAAATTATTATGATGTAAATAAAATTAAAGAAATGCATGCTAGTGAAAAGAAAAAAAAACTGCAGCGGTCGCCAAAGCAATGCATGCGCAATGTTTACTATTACTCTTGAACACAGTTGAAAAGTGTGTGGACGCCATCAAATCCAAACCAAGATCCATTTTGCCAATGGGTAAAAAAAAAATCTTAATGGGTTGTTCTTTTACTAATGATCAGTTAAAGTTAACAAAACATTCAGATAATGCGACATTAGATACATAGACAACAAGTCACCTTCAATCGACCGGCTTTTTTTATAAGGAATTGCTTAATAAAACTCAAAACAGTTTGAAAGACACTATTTTGTTCTATTTTCTCATTTTGTTGAAATATAATTTTTATCTCTTCTTTTACTTTGTTACTGATTTATTATGTGTCTATTTATTATATGTTTATTTATTTAATTGTAACCATGATATATTTTTGTTTTGTGTACCTGACAATTTCGATGCATAAATACTATGTTCATGCCAATCAAGTTTTTGTGTAAACATACAGGGAAATAGTTGAAATCTTAGTGAAAGAATCTTTGATAAAAGAATACAAAATGTGTTACTTAAGAGAATTGATACTTGATGGACTTGACTTACTCAGAAAAGAATGGAAATAACAGTTGCTAACGTAAACAAATGCCAAGTTTCAACAACCAATCGGGATCTAGATACCCACACTGCGACTCTTGCAGGTGTCCTATTGTTTCTAGCACGCTTTACTTCTATACTTAAACTTTGAGTTAAGCAAGCTTTAAGGATATTTAATCTTTTTCTTTCTTCTATTGGCTTCATCTGCTTCTAATTTTTAAATATTTTGAATAAATGCTGTTTCTTTGATATGTTTTGATTTTTTTAATCAATGAATTTTTAAATTTTTATTTTTTTAAATTTTTTTGTAATCAATGAAATTTCGTTTTTATTGGTACTGCGCCCGAATCACATTACACCGGAAAGAAATTATTATTAGAAATTGGAAAATTGCTAAATAAATAAATAAATAAAAATAAATGAATTAATTAATAAAACAAATCTATATTAGTGCTTCTATTATCTAGTTATTAAGCGAGCAATTATCCGGTCATCATGCTTTACTTCCGTTTGCCCTGACATTCGAATGATTATTGTAACGTAATCCAATCAAAAAACTTAAACTGATGTATGCAAATTAAGAAAATAACGTTTAAAATGATAATAAGTCAAGATGAAAAAAGCGCTTAAAACAGCTAAAACCAAATTTGTCTTATTTAAACAATTTAGAAACACAAATCAAGCAACAAAAAAAGAAAAAAGAATGCACTTTATTGGAACTTTTAATCGTTGAATGTTTTTTGCTCGTGTTTTCAAGTTTTTCGAAAGGGGTCAGCACAATAAATATTTCAAATTTTTTTTTAAAGATTTGGTAATTTATATTTTATTTTAATGTGTTTATTCTAACTCAGGGCTGTCCAACTGGCGGCCCGCCAACACATTTTATGCGGCCCGCCAACTTCTTATTCAGCATATTTCTTTTTTCGAAATTTTATGGTATCAAGAAGCATCCGAGACTACCATTCTTGGACAAGCCGAGATCCCCGAAGTTTCCTCTTGATCGCTCTTTCACTCCTTTCATTGTATTGGGAGAAAAAAGTACAGGACATCCACAAGTCAAGAGCATGTCCTACCCTGCACGCTGGTGTTATACAATAGTATTGCCTCGCGTTAGATAGACAGTGAGAATCGAGTGTTCCAAGACCACTGGGATACCCAGTATTTCATCACGAATAGAAAGGACAAACTCCAGTGCTTGATTTGTATGCAAGTTGTGGCTGTGTACAAAGTCAAAAGGCATTACGCGAGTCTTCACGAAGGGAGCCACAGTAAATATCAAGGAGAAGCAAGATCTCTGATAGTTTCAGAACTGAAGTCAAAACTGCAAAAAAAAAAAAAAAAAAAAAACTGGGATGTTTACTCAAGTAAAATCTTATCAGTGCAATGCTTTACATGCTTCGTATGCAATTTTACTTGAGCTTGCTAAAGCGAAAAAACCTTACACTGATTTCGTCGTTGTTAAAAAGTGTGCTGTAGAAATGGCAAAAGCATTAGGTGATAGCAAAATAACTAAGCATTTTGATTCAGTTTTCCCATTAAAATGTAAACAAATTGTTTTATAATCCTTTTGTTCCATTGTTTTATAAATAATAATTCAACTATTAATAATAATTCAACTATTATTATAAGAGGTTATTGTTCAACTTTTTCAAACTGCGGCCCGCCAGGTGATCAGTGACCAGAATTCTGGCCCGTGGGCTCCTTGCAGTTGGCAGCCCTGTTCTAACTGGAACTTTATTTTTCCTTTTGTGTGGGCGTTTCATTATTAGTTTTTTCTCTGCGAACTTTTCACTTTTGTTGGTGCGTCATTCATTTTTCATTGCATTTACATTTCAATTTTTGAATTTTAATTATTTTTCTTTAGTTTATAGAGTATGGGGGGGGGGGGCAGAGTGAGTATTTGGAATTACCACTGACGACAGAAAGTGTGTTAGCAGACAGCTTCTCCCCTGATGAAGTGCCGTTTTTGCTAACATACATACCATTAGAAATTCGTCTCTTTTGATTGATTTGTGTTTCTATATTGTAACGTAATATAACTTGTTATTAAATTTTGCCTAATACAAAATGAAATTCGAGGTAGCAATCAAATATTTCTTTCGAAATTTACAAAATTTAATTCGAGAATGTCTTGAAACCTTTTAAATTTTCAAGAAATACAGAAATTAAATTTAAATTTTCAAGAAATACGATTCCCCACGAAATTAGTAAAATATTTTTTTAAATGTTTCCTACGCTATTGCAGTGAGAACTATTTTAAATGCTCAAATCTTACGCAACTTTGAACAATTTTTTTTTTAAATTTTAAAATTATAATTTTGTTATTAATAAAAGATAGCTCCAAAAATTTTGTTTAATTTTATTTAATATTTTTAGGGTTATAGCAAAAAAGTTTGCTTTATTTTCTGACGTAGGGTGTTCAAAAATATTCGTTCGAAATTTATTGCCAGTATACGTTTAAAAATGATCGATATTTTTAGATATGAACGTATTTATTGTTTTTGAGTGATTAAATAAGGATGGTCTTAACTGAGTACATAAGTTAGATATTTGTACCTACAGTTCAGATATTCGAGAGTTTTAATTCATGCAAGTTATTTAGTATGAAAACTTCTACCATTTAATTAAAATTATACTTTTTCAATGTCCTTTCTAGCTACAAAAATTTGTAATAAATTCATCTTCAAGCATTTTTTTGACACAGGTTATAGGAAAATATTATTTATCCAGTTTAGCCAAACTTTTATAATGTTGACTGGAGTGAAAACAAACTTTTGTCAATAAAATACTCCACCATTCTTCCTTTTTCTAATTGCCTTGAGCAAATATATTTTATTCCTAAAGAAATTTCAGTTCATGGATTTTTATATCATGATTTATTGTTGTTGTTGTCGCAGGCAGAGCGATTGTTCTTGTTTTCCAGTGGCACCATCTATGGCCGAGAATTCGACTTCATAATTTATAAATAGGTAATAACTGAGCATTTTTCTGCCAGTTTCTTTTGTAATCAAGTTGCTATATGTATAAAAAACTGTAAAAAAAAATGTTTTTTTAATTAATAAATCTTTTTGCATATTGAAACGTATGCCTAGTTTTATTAAAATCACAACACTCATACATTGTAGACAGAATGGCTGTTTAATACTCATTGACCAGCTTCTAATTAGTTGGTTAATGAAATTATCAGAGGCAGTGGGACAAAAACTGACCCCATTGTTTTTGTATTTAAAATAAGCCGATAAAATTTTAATTATTTTGTATGTCTACCCGGTTTTTTATCGACCATTTTAAAATTTAAAAAGTATCAACATAAAGCAGATTGCAACACCTGCCTTCGCACTGGTTATTGTATATGAGATTATTAGTTGAGACATTGAAGGGAATCAATTATTGAATCGACCATTTTAAAATTTAAAAAGTATCAACATAAAGCAGATTGCAACACCTGCCTTCGCACTGGTTATTGTATATGAGATTATTAGTTGAGACATTGAAGGGAATCAATTATTGACTATATCAATCTTCATTTATCCGGATGGGTTAACATGCCTTATTATCCCGGTTTTCTATCGACCATTTTAAAATTTAAAAAGTATCAACATAAAGCAGATTTCAACACCTGCCTTCGCACTGGTTATTGTATATGAGATTATTAGTTGAGACATTGAAGGGAATCAATTATTGACTATATCAACCTTCATTTATCCGGATGGGTTAACATGCCTTATATACTAGTGATTTGGGTTTTAATATATATAATGGTAGTCATTACTCCCCTTCCAGAATCTTATCTGTGATAGAATTCGATACCACTTCATTCATGTTTTTTTTATTCTCTTTTATTAATTTATATCATTTTTTCTCATCACATTTTTTTCTTCAGTTTTTTTGTTTATAGCATTTCTCTCATTACACAGGCCTAGGATGAAAAAATACAAGGGGACTGGTAGCTGATTTTTATGTATTTTTTGGTGCTGAAATGGAAGAAAGAAAAATATTTCTATCCCGTCACCTTGTTTTTTTTGTTTTTAAAAAATTTAATTTTACAATTTTACTGGAATTTTTATGAACATTTACTATAAAAAAGTTTTAGTTTTTTAATTTCTTCTCTTCTTGCCTGACCAACATTTTACTTTGGTTAAATCTATATTAGTACTCCTCTGTGACATTTTCTTGTCACTATCTCTCTCTCCGTCACAGTATCTCTCTTCCAAAAGCAACGAGAGAGTTCATATCTTTCTTTTCTGACCTCTCAGGAACACTAGCGAGCGTAATCGAGAGTCCTTTTTTCGGTAGCACTTTTAACGTCCGCTTTTCTCTGTGCTTTTCGTGAAACATGGCGGCCGTTATAATGTTGTTAAAAATCGCATGAAGAATATTACAGACCATGTAAGACAAATTTATCATGCGTAGTTTGCCATGAAACTCGGAGAATAGGACAACCCAAATATATATATATATATATATATATATATATATATATATATATATATATATATATATATATATATATATATATATATATATATATATATATATATATATTAGTTTTGTTTCGCCCTTTTTCTTCTTTTTTATAATTTTTTTTTTCGTTTGTTAAATTTATGTAGATAAGGTGCTTGTAAACCATCGAGTAAATTAGAAAAAGAATCCCAATTATCAGTATCAGATAATCATGTACTGTTATAATTGTAATGGTTCGAAAGGGAAATCTTTTTTATTAAGTTACAAAATATTTCGAAAAAACTGTAAGTTACTTTATTTTTCTTTAAACCCATGTAAATATGCTAAAAAATTAGCGCATACAATAATTTGAGCAATAAAATCGAATATAAAAAGTACTTCACCTTAACAAACATGTCATTTCTCATCGAAGTTAGATTTTCACCTTCAAAATATTCCCCAGAAGCTTATTAAAGACAAAATAGGTCAAAATTCTGGGCATCTTAATGATGCTCCTCCCTGAATATACTTCCTTTAAATTTGAGCTAAGTGGAATATTATTTTATATAAAGAAACAAAAATGTAACAATAGTACTATAATTGCGGGAAAATCCCATTAAGAAAATCTGCACTGATGCGTTAAAAATATACATTAATTTCTATTGTTTATATCAGTCACAGAATTTTCACATATTTTACAAAATAAATATTTAAAAAAATTGTAAGATAAAATTTTATCACTGAAAAGATTCCAATTTAAATGTTGATTTCAAAATAGAATGCGGAACTAATTTAATCAAAATAAAGAAAAAAATGTTTATTCTCTAAACAGATTCTAAAAACTCATGAAGTTTCAAATAGAGAGAGGGATACAACTGTCATTTAAACAATTTTTACAATCCACTCTCGTTTGTTAAAAACTTGAACCCACCATCTTTACATTGGTAATCGAAATCCCTCTCCATTAATTGGTGCTTGAAACCACTATCTCTTGATACATTTTTATGATCCACTCTCTTTAGTTTATAGCTTGAACACACTATTTTTAGATCGGTAATCAAAACCACACTCCTTTAATCGGTTCTTGAAACCACTTTTACTCTTTTGTTTAAAACTTGAACCCACTGATTTTACATTGGTAGTCGAATCCACTCTCTTTTAATCAGTACTTGAAACCACTATCTTTGATCAATTTTTATAATCCCCTCTCTTTTGTTTAAATTTTGAACCCACTATCTTTACATGGGTATTCGAATCCACTCTCTTTTAGTCGGTGCTTGAAACCCCTATCATTTGATCAATATTTATAGTTCACTCTCTTTCGTTTAAAACTTGAACCCACTATCTTACCATCAGTGCTCGAACCCACTCTCCTTTAATCGCTGCTTCAAACCACAGATATTTCTTCAATTTTTATTATTCACTCTATTTTGTTTAAAACTTGAACCCACTATCTTTACATCGGCACTCGAACCCACTCTCTTTCAATCGATGCTTGAAATAACTGCCATATGATCAATTTTTATAGTTCACTCTCTTTTGATTAAAACTTGAGCCCACTATCTTTACATCGGTACTTGAACTCACTCTCCTTTAATCGGTGCTTGAAACCACTATCATTTGATCAATATTTATAATCCACTCTCTTTTATTTAAAACTTGAACTCACTATCTTTACAACGATAGTCGAAACCACACTCCTTTAATCTGTTCTTGAAACCACTGTCATTTGATCAAATTTTATAATCCACTCCTTTTTGGTTAAAACTCAAATCCACTACCTTAACATTGGTTCCCGAATCCAATCTCTTTTAATCGGTACTTGAAACCACTTTAATTTGATCATTTTTTATAATCCACTTTCTTTTGTTTAAAATTTGAATCCATTATCTTTACATGGGTACTCGAACCAAATCTCCTTTAATCGGTACCTGAAGCCACTATCATTTGATCAATTTTTATAATCCAATCTCCTTTGCCGATGTTTCTGTATCATCTTCAGGGATGTTACGTAGATGATCGCCAATAGACCCTTGGGTAACTCTTGTGCGATTTAAATAAATTGTTACTGCTTCTTGTAATACGTTTGTTTGTTATACACTTTCAAAAGTGTTGACATTTTTCAATGACTTAAGGACATGAACTTATGGATTACTGCCAATTCATCTATATAATAATGTAGCTCAAGCTTTATAGCACAGGCTCTTTGGTGATTTCTAGGTTTAAGCCTGCTTTTTTAATCGAAATTTGGGTCTCTAAATCACCTTGATCCTTGTTTCAGCAAATTAGACTGATTTCACATGCGCAATTTTATACTATTAGCTTGTTGACACAATGCGGGTTTATTTTAACAAGTAAAAAAAAAAATGTTGAGTTAAAATAATATTTGATAATAAACGTTGAGGCTCCTCAGTAACTTGCAAAGGACGAACCTGCTACAGTCTATCTTTGTCATAGTTCGAAAGATTATATCCTCGACCGTCTTCTAAATCAAATTTTTGCAGACATCCTCTTTATTTATTTAATCTTACGATACACATACAGGCTTGTATGCTCAATGCATACCACGGTTCATATATTGAGGTACAGACAACCATTATTTGAACCCGCTACCGAGATGCTGGCGGGTAAGACCACATCATCATGATCATCATCTTCAAAATTTATCTGAGCTCTTGAAGCCGTTTAAGGCCCTTCACGGGCAACATAGTAGACATTTCATATACATCGTTTTATTGCCGCAGTCGACTGATCGTATCGTTAAGGCACGATTTCCAGTAGAATACCGAAATCAAGCAGTGGTCAGTGTGCGGGTGGGTGATCACTTGGATCAGACAACGAAGATCAGTTGCAGATTTTCTAAATGAGGTGTTGGTTCTCGTTAAACTGTTCTACCATAAAGTGCTCCACTTCAAGCGCAGGTCATCCGGCTACCGAAGCGGGGTTGCCATCCTCTCTGCAAAGGATCGAAATTGTGATGTCTTCGGATCATCCTCAGGGATGTTTCCCACACCATCGTCAAGCCAGCCCATTGTGCAGCTCTAGTGCGACGTAAATAAACTACAGCGACAACTTATCGTTGCACATTCTTATACAGGCTTGTATGCTCAATAAAAAGACGTCTTTAAAGTCTTTTTAAGTGGAAGGACTGATGATACAAATCAGAGAAGAACATCACGAAAATACATCCAGGGTTACCGCGGAATTTCGATACGCTACTTCCACTAAGGCTTTACCAATAAACCTAAACCAAAATAATAAAGCTTAAACCAATAAAGGGATATATAAGTGGATGGCCACTTATATATCCCTTTATTGGTTTATTGGTACAACATACATCTGCAGGCTTGTGTGCTCAATTAAGGCTTATAAACCATTGTCAAGTAGAAGGACAGATAGCACAATACAGAGATGTAGATGTAGATGTAGTTAATTTACGTCGCACTAGAGCTGCACAATAGGCTATTGGCGACGGTCTGGGAAACATCCCTGAGGATGATCCGAAGACATGCCATCACAATTTTGATCCTCTGCAGAGGGGATGGCACCCCTGCTTCGGTAGCCCAACGACCTGCACGCGAAGTCGAGCACTTTACGGTAGAACAGTTTAACGAGGACCAATACCGCACACCCTCGGTCCCTACGCAGACTGATCCAAGTGGTCACCCACCCGCACACTGACCGCAGCCAGTGATGCTTGACTTCGGTGATCTGCTGGGAACCGTGTCTTAACGATCAGTCCACTGCGGGACGCACAATACAGAGAAGAACATTGCAAAGAATACATCCAGGGATACGGCGGGATACGAACCTGCCCCTGCCACGCTTAAAAGAGCGTTTGGCGGGCGATACCACTCGGCCAGGGAGGCCCCTATATATCACAGTAAAATATTGTACTGTGTTTAAAATTAATTATTATCGATGTTGTTAAAAAGTAAAAAAAGAGCAGGGCCTTTCTCCGGGTGTCTGGTTTCGTAAAAGTTTTCGAATGACAAAATTTTGCTTTTGAATTCGCTGATGATTAACTTCATTTGATAATTTTAAAGATAATTGTGCATACTTTAGGAGAGCGTTGATAGCAAAAAGGCAAAGGAAAAGAACGTAGGTGCGGACGATCAAATATATCGCTGGTTCAAAACTAAAACGACACATCTGCAAACGTATTATGCCTGCAGATGTGTTGTTTTAGTTTTGAACCAGCGATATGTCGTTGATATACTAATTTGCAACAAATGTTCTTAAGAACTTAGTTATACTGATGGATCCCTCATGATTAACAACTAGTATATAAAATCTGTTCTGTTGAAATTTTACGCTCTTTAGCTACACATTTTACAATTCGAAGTAAATGTTTCTGGAAATGTTCTAAAGTACCAAAATTGGTTCTGCTGTTCCGCATTTGTAAATGAACTGACTGTATGCACGCGGCCTCAACAGAATTGTTCCAAGTGATTTTCACGATTCCTATAAGTAATTCGTATGTTTCTGACATAAGTCACCTGATATACTTTGAAATGGTTACTAAGGTAACGTGAAACATTTGAATATGAAAACTTAATTTTCCTTTATTTAATTTTGAAATGTGTGTTGGGTGGCTTTGAATATTTATGAATTACTGTGTAGTTATTTTTACAGTAATGGAATCTTAATATACTTTCATTCCATAAATTGTATCATAATTTAGGAAGTGTTTCGAAACTTTAAACTATTTTTTTTCCTTCAAATGCTTTCAAATTCCTCTTAATCTATTATATTGCAGAAAAATCTTTGCAATGAATTAAGAACATGTCAATAAATTAAAAAAAGTAAGCATCTTGATCATTTTTAAGTTTTCTAAAATTTTTTGTGCTTGAAAAGTAAAATATTACGAATGTCTCTACATTCACGTTTATTATAAAAGCCTAAAATTTCCTTTTTTTTTTTGCAAGCAGTTTCAAATAATTTAGATTATTTTTGTATTTAATTGTGTACATAATGGAGGCTAATATTAGAAAAGTCAAAAATTTTAAATCTACAACCCTCACAAATTTAGTTTTCAGAGATTTGTAATGCGAAACTGCGAATAATATTGTGCATCTTTTAAATATTCATTCATATTATAAAAAAAACTTGAAATTCTAATACTGCCCGCCATGTATGCCGATAAATCTACTTTTGTTTCTTATAATGAAAGTAAAGTACGTACTTCCGGACTTTTTTTAATCTAGTACTTTTTACTTGTGTTTTCGTTGCATTTTTAGGGAAAAAGTGCAAGTTTTTGTAACAAATGTCGAAAAAAAATAGCTACCTTTTGAGAATATTTTAACTTTCCAATTTTTTAAAATTAAATATTTAAATTTTTAAATGTATGGTATGTAATCTTTAACAGTTAACTTTTGCGAAACTCTTGATGATTTTATAAACCATCTTTGAGCAACTTAACGAATTTTGAGTTAACGGCAATCAATGTTCAACTCCTTAGCCTTGTAATTTTGAACCTAATCCATAAGATAAGCTATTTCCCGGATCAAGTATTGGGTAAGATTTGCCTTTGAGGTACTTTTTGATGAAGCCAACTCACATTCGCGTTACATGGTAAGGAAAACCATGAAAACATCCTACAGTTAGCCGAAAGGCAAGGGGACTCTTACCCGTGATCCTTATACAGTTGACGATATTTTTCATCAGCATAGTGTTTGGTGCGAGCCGGGTACGAAATTTGAATCTACCAGCCATTTCTGGGATTCGAGCCCGGTTCACCTCATTGGAAGGTGAACGCTTTATCCCCTGAGTCACAAAGACTTAACTCTTGATGATTGTAATTTCTTGTGAGGGAAAGGAGGCTCTTTTGAAAATTTAACTGCAGCAAAAGTTATTGCTGCAAAAGTCAAATACTGTAAGCTAAATAAAATGTGTGTATACTATTTCAGAAAAATAGTTTATCAAACTTCTTGAAGGTTATAATTATTCTGACATCCAGTTTTCTATGAAATCTGAGTTTGGCGGCTTGCTCCCGCAAACGCTCTCTAAATATTCAAATTTTTGTCAATATTCCTTAGCTAATGGAATAGGTCCTAAAAGCCTTTTGATATACATTTTTAACGTTCTATTCATAACTTTTGAAATCTCCTAAAAATGAACCTGTTTGTCTTTATGTGTGAAGACGTAAACTAATGGACATATCGCTGGTTCAAAACTAAAACGACACATCTGCAATGTTAACTCAATTGGAGATGTGTCGTTTTAGTTTTGAACCAGAGATATGTTGAGGTTCTTGTTCTGAGTCTAAGAACGACTTAAGTACTAAATTTTTTCTCAAAGTAATATTATATCAAAATAATATTATAATTAAAGTACTATTAGACTCTTCTTTCTATTTGTAAAGTGAGTCAAACTGTTTAGTATAAGCATTTATTCATTTAAGTTTGACAAACAATACTTTTGTCAACCATATGTGTGCATTAAAAGTTTTTCTAAATTTTTGTAATTTAATATTATTAAACCAAAAACTTTTGGCACAAAATGTTAAATTTTTCAACAAGTTTTAAAATATAAGCTTTATTTAATTGAAATATAGTAAGGATTAAAAAATTTCAGGTGTCTTGTTTTTTATTTTATATAAATTTTTTTCGAATTATACCATACAAATATGCTAGTTCATCATTGAATTTAAAAAAAAATTGTGCTCACTATTTAAGTGAATTCAACATGGCATATCACAAATTGTTATTTTATTTAAAATTTTACAAAGACATTTTTTGAGATTTAAAAAAATATAATTTTTAATTTAGTGGAGTTTCCTACTTGTAAATAATTTTTTATTTTAATTTTTTAAACAAATTTTTATCAAATGTGTCTGAAATTAATTTATTGGTAAACTAGTTTCTGAAAGTAGAATATAATTTTTAATTACTATGCAAAAATGAATTTAGATTTAATTTGGTTTCTGCTTATTTTAAGTTCACTCTTTCAATGAACTTTTAACATTTTATATTGAATTTTATACATTTTATGTTCAAACTTTTTTAATTAAACTTGTATTTCGTTGTACTCGTTACTTTTTAAAAGTAATATCCCCATGTATGCTCACAGTAGATAGTGATAGAGTGCCTTCAGTGAACAAGAGTGGCGTCAATCGAGGTGAAAAGCAAAACTGCGCAAGCGCATAATAGGATCGGGTTACCAGAAGATAGGTATTAAAATATTCAGTTTTCTCATCACTAATCATGCTTCCCGTGTTAAACGAATGGAGAAATTTTCCATTTAGCCTGCGGCGGTAAAAACTTAGTTTTCTCCAATCAGATTTTGTCGGGAGGTTGGCGCCACTCTTGTTCACTGAAGGCACTCTAGATAGTGATACTGGAATCTACTGTTGTTGACTGTTTAGGCAGAGGTGGTGCGATTGTTCTTGTTTTCCAGTGGCGCCATCTATGGCCAAGAATTCGACTTCTGTCACACCCGTTTATAGGACGGACCCATTCATTCATCCACAGATCGTCATTTTGACCTAAATCAGAGAAAGATCAATCTCCAATCCTCCGAGATCCAATCCTCCTGAGAAGTGTTATGATTACTGTGGGAACAGTTTGAAAATAGATATCGATGTATCGATGTATACGGCGAATTTTGTAAGAGTTTTGTTGCGAATCTCTAATTTTACAATTCAGCTCTGGCTGCGATCATGTTAGACAAAAAGAGAGTATATTTTTTTTTTTTAAAGAAAATCCTAATTACGGATTTGTAATGAAAATAGTTAGAGGGGCCATAATTTTAGACGTTTAGTTTCATTTTATAAAGTAGATTTTCCTTGGAAATTGCTTTGGATATTTTTATTTGGAGTTTGGAAATATAAATTACATTTGAAAATAAAGCTGTTAGAGGAGAAAAATCTATTTGCATCAGATAAGTTAAAAGAACTACTCAGCTTTCACCCTTTACCAAATAGTTATATAATAAGGTGATATAAAGTAAATAAGTCGATCTGTACAACTTGAATGTATTATACATTTGAAAATACCAGATGCAGTTACGCTCCGTTTAAACTAGAGTAAAAATAAAAGTTTGGATTATGAGTATCGTTAGCAAATTTAAGGCTTTTAATGAATGTATCTAAATTCATATATTACTCGTAAACTAATTATAAAAACATGATTTTAAAAAAACTTTTTAGATTTGAATAGGAAAATCGGGAATATTAAATGTTTTGTTACTTTACGTAGTCTTTAGCGTATTCCGTTAGGTTTCAAATCTGTTTTCAGGTATACTTTTTCATCACGGTAATTATTTTGTAAAATTGTAAATGTTTTTTTAAATACATTTTATTTAAATAAATTTTATAAAATCTTATTTTGTCCTGAATAATGAATGAAAATGAAGAGTAGTTGCAAATTTAATCTGAAAAGAGAGCTATATAAGAGTAAAATGTTCTTGAAATGTATTTAAAGTAAAACGTTGGAAGCAAAAAATTTTAATTAATATTCTAGTACTCAGCCAAAATTTAATTTATGTCAAACAATTGTTGTAATCGTTATATCTCAAATTTTGATTTTTTTTAAAGTATCTTTCAAAGATTTTCTTAACTCCACAGAATATTGAATAGTTCAACTACATTTGAAATCTGTTTTCTATTGGATGAAAGATATTTATTTTGAGGATTCCTAAATTATGAGGATGAATTTTTTATCCACATAAACATACATGGAAATGTTATTTTTAAAAAATGTGTAAAAAGCTAAGTTTTGATTTTTGAAAAGTAGCAAATAAAAGAATACCAGAAAAATTCAGAGTACGAAACAAAGTAATTATTTTAAAGCACACTTCGGGTAATCTTAAATTTCTTTGTGGGAACAAAATGTAAAATTTTATTTTAAAATTTTTATTAAATTATTATATATTGTATTAAAGTTTCATTCAAATTTATAATTTTAAACTCTATGAAAACATTGCATAAGTGGTAAACACTGAATACTGAAACGAAACAAGGTATCAAAATTAAATAAATGCGCGTAAAAATTTTATCGTTATCTTTTTTTAAATTCCAAATCTTCAGAAATGATTTTTCCAAAAGTTAATTGATTTGTTGAACAAACATTACAACTCTTGTTTTAAAAAAATAGATAAATAATTGAATTCTATTAATATGCCATAAATTTCTTGAAACCCACTAAATTAATTCGAGAATTCGAGGACTTTTGAATTTTTTTTTAATAATGACTTATTGCGATATTTTCGTTGCATATTTGTAGACTTTTCCTCAAATTGACGGAAAATCAAAGAAACCAAATTAAAAAAATTTTTTGTAAGAGTGCACATTTTTTTAAACTTTTACTTTCGTTACAAGTAACATTAAAAATATTTCTATGTATGCTCATTAACCAATTATAAATACATGATTTAAGAAAAAAAAAACTTCATAAATTTGAATCTAAGAAAATAGTTTTCACTCATAAAATGTTTTTAAATTAAAAATGTAGTTTTAAAGATAAAACTAGGTAGCTCAACGTATTTAATCTGTTTTTAAATTTATAACATTTGAAAATCTAAACCTTTTCTTAATTGTAGGAGAGAATAAGTTATCAACATAACTTGTAAAAAAAATTTTTTGGGATCAATTCCATCAGTTTAATTGGATTCCATGTCATTAAGTAACTTGATTTACTTAATTGTTGGTAAGAGTAATCAATAATTGTTATTTGAATAACGATAATTGTATTATAGTATATAATAATATGACCTATTTAAATTATAGAAATTTTAAGATTTTATTGGCGTGATGTCTATGTATTTAACTTCATTAAAACTGGAGTTCCCATTCAGTCCTTATTTCATTATGTTAATAGTAAAATTTTAAATAACCATATTATCGTAATTTGTTTTTTCTACTCAACATGTATAATCGTTTAAAACTTAAAAGCTAATATATATTTTCCAATGTTTTTAAATTGTAATACCTATTTAAAACAATGTAATTTCATTTTTGAAATGCTAACTGTGCATAATGACAAAGTTATTGAAATGAAATGGTACTACGTTTTTCTTCGAATTCCTGAAGGAAACAAAATGAATTTTGTGAAACTTAAACATTGTTCAGTCAATCCATTCTCATTTTGGTAGCAAGAGTTTTGTTCATTGTAAAGTCCGTTATTGGTAAACGAAACTTCAATATTACACTGTCATACAATTTTGTCATGTTGCATGTTTTCTTGACTCCTACATAGTTAATTTTATGATAGGGGGTTAGAATAGTTATAGTGACATCAAATGTCTTGTAAAAATTCTTGACTATTGAAAAACTCCGTGAAGATTAATCATAGTAAATGTTAGAAAGGATCTTCAATGCATGGTCTCATTTTATAAGTCATTTATCCCTGTTATATTCATTTAGTGTCAGAAATTCGATCAAGATATGGCGTAATTATGTATTTAGCTGGTTGCTAATAGTTATATTTCTGTCTTCGAAAAAGCAATAGGTCCATCCTTCAATGGGTCAAAAAAGCATTCAATTTCTCTTTGCAATTAATACTGAATTAGAAGTATAACTTGGTATTTCGAATATTGCAAGCATTTGAATATTTAAAAAGCACTCTTGTCTTTCATTTTTGAATGTCTCGGCGAGAACTATAATAGTTTTGAACTTAAGATATCGAATGCACATGAACGTGTAAAATGGATTCATTAAGCATTTGACTATTTTTGCTTCGTATCACAATATTTTTCTTTCACAATGATTGTTCTGTAATCGAAGTAGGTAAGGGAGCAGCCTGACGTGGTAGTTCTGCTGCTTCGTCAGACATTCGTCCAGCCGTTTCGGAACTTTCCCTCATACGTGCTGCTGTAGTGAATTAAGGACAAAGTTTGGAGTTATTTACGATTAATCACGGGATCTGCAATTTCATGCCATTGTGTCTTTTTCCATTGGTGCATATTTAACTTACGAAACAGCGAAAAACAAGGTACCGTTGAATCTATGAGTCGATCACATACTTAAAGGAACTTTTTTTTCTTATGGTTAGAAACGAAACTAAAAAATAAATTGAGACTAGTTGACACGATTAGTTTTAACTTAAAATTGCGCTATATCAGTCTGGTATAGTTTACGCATGGCGTTGTTAGATCGAAAATTTTGTCACAAACAACATTCCATTTACCGTGGAAATTATCCTTATAGGTCAGAGGCAAGTAAGATCCTTAATTTCTTGAGCCCTATCATTCTATTAACACCACAAGATCTCACCTCGGACCCTGCAAAAGTAGAATATCTTTCTATCTTTTTTGCTTCCCTTCTGCTGCCCACGTCAAGGCTATTTATTGTATTCTTGTGGGAGGCAAAATTAGAGCCGCGATGGCTCAGGGGATAGAGCAGCATTCGCGTGCCAATGAAGTGAACAGGGTTCGAATCCCTGATATGGCTGGTCCATACGAATCCGCATCTGACTTTTCCCGACCACCGTGCTAATGTGAAATATCCTGAGTGGTAGACGGATCATAGATTAGAATCGATTAGCCGTCAGGGTATTCGTGGGATGCTCTCGTGGTCTTCCTCTCCATGTAACGCTGCGAAAAACTCCCTCTGACATCTTTTAAGCATTCAACGCTTTTTGTTTTAGGCTTCAGAGAAACTGAATATTTGAAAAGTGTAGTTTTAATTTGTTGTTTTGGAGCCATGATGGATCAGAGGAAAGAGCGTTTGCCTTCCAGTAAAGTGAACCGGGTTCGAATCCCAGCGATGGCTGGTCGATACGAATTCCACATCCGGCTAGCACTGACCACAGAGCTGACGTAAAAAATCCTTGGTGGTAGACGGATCATGGGTTAGTCCCCTTGCGTCAGGCAAACCGCGGGAGGTTTTCGTGGTTTTCGCCTCCATATAACGCAAATGCGGGTTAGTTCCATCAAAAATTCCTCCAAGGAGGCAAGTTTCTCTCAATGCGTGATCCAGGAGTTCTTTTATCTTTTGGATTGATTTCAAAAATTATAAGGCTACGGAGTTGAACATTAAAAGTCGTAAACCCAAAATTGGGTCAGCTGCTCAACGACTGTTATGAAATAAAGATAAAAAATCTTAAAATTGGACTTATTCAATCTTTTCTTTTCATATCAAGGGTGATTGGTTTCAGTTTAGTTTTATTGTAGAAGTCTGGACTTGCGGTTTGAAACTAGAATATTTCTTCAATTTCTGTTTTGACAACTCTTTTAGTTTTATTGTAGAAGTCTGGACTTGCGGTTTGAAACTAGAATATTTCTTCAATTTCTGTTTTGACAACTCTTTTAGTTTTATTCTGCAGCTTTGCTCCCATGTTTCTTACCTATTTAGTTCACTCTTTTCAATTAAATTTAAACTATTCATTTTTTTTGTTGCAATAAATGATTTGATTACCAAGAAGTTTTACAAACATCGAAGATGTGAATGACTTTCTTGACGTGGCTTTAATCTAAGAATTTTTTACATGCTTTTAATTTTCTAAGTAATTTTTTTTCCACCTAAAAACTATGACGAAAATTAAGAACTTTGCTAAAAAAATGCTAAAAAAAATTTAAGACCTGCTGGTCATTTGAATTTTTTAAAGGGACAAGTATAGCCATAGATTAATTTTAAAAAAAAATTAAGTTGCTTGAAGTCGTGAGTTTAATTCGAGGTCAGCGCACATATTTGTCTTAATGAATACAAATAGCTAAATGGTTGGTTCCAAATGTAGTACCATTATCTTTTTTTGTATAAAAGTGGTTTTGATTTTATTAAGCTATTTACCAATGATCTACAAAAGTTCAAAATATTTACTAGTGTTTAAAATCAAATTACTTGCGTTTGGAAGACAGTATTGTAATGGTAAGTCGTGTAACGGAAGTTTCTCTTATGAAATTACATAAATGTGTATTAAATAAATGTGAAATTGTCTGGAATGTTTTCTTTGTGGTTCGGGAATATTTGCCAGACATGATTCGGTCAGAAACCGATTACAATCTTAGATGAGAAATTCACTACTTTTTCTAAATTTTTTTCTTAGACAAACACATTTCTTTCAAGTACATTTACCAATAAAATAATAGACAACAGTAAGTTTCTTCTCCAATTCGTAGAAATAACTTTGATTACTAAAATAAAATTAACAGATTGAAAGTCTGATTCCTGTGCAAATTACTTCTTCTGAGTTCAGAAAAGTTAATTTAAAGAATGTTCTAGTTAGATATCAGAAAAAAATAAGCTTTCAAATTAAAATATTAGATTAATGAATCTAAATTACTATAAAGTACGGAAATATTGGGAAAACTTCCTATTCTGTAAACAAGCTTGAAAAAAATGAAAACTGCTTAGACGGTATAGTCATTCCAGTTGACGGTAAATTTCTCTTCAAGCTACACGCAAAGCATTTAAACCTTGGCAGTAATTTGTTAGGCACCGAATTTTAAAATCAAATAAACACTACTGCTTGAAAAATCAGAAACACTTTTCTTTTAAATATAATCTAAGCTTTTAGAATAAAAATAGATCTATAAATTTTTTTTGTTCCCGTTAAATGCTACTCCTAATATAATTTTTAAATTTTATCTTGTGTATTTTCTCCTAAAGGTAAATATATGAAAGGTGTGATAAACTTCACTCACTACCCCCCCCCCCCAAAGATTGTCATTTCTTTACTCTAAAGTGTTACATCAAAAATTTAAGTATTTGATTTAATGTTTTGACTTTTTATTGCATGAAGACTTTGTTCCACTGAGTTTAAGGGGCTATTGTTGTAAATATTAAACCAAATCATTTTGCTTCGTTACCATAGCAATTTCATCTAAACTTTTTTTAAACTCCTATGAAATTTTAAATTATTATAAAAACGTTATATATCTTTCACCAAAACGATAATTTCCTTTTTACAATCTCATAATTATTTTAATAGTAGATATTGGCACACAAACTAAATTTGATTTATCGTTTTGTAAAACTTCTTGACATTAAAGGTAAAATTATGAGATTGCTTGTAGTTTTGGAGATATTGAAATTAATAGCCAAAATCAGAAAAGTATCAGTAGAGGAAGAAGCGATAAATATTGTCCTGAATACGTAGAAAAAAAAAATTACAAACTACTATAAGATGTTTGCTTATCCTGCTCAATAAAACTAGAAATCTGTTTAAAATTCAAATTTGATAATGATCTAGAAAAATATTTGCCTTTTACTGAGCTCACTGTTGAATGAAATATTTATATTGTATGTACTATTTGCAATATAGTTTCGTTTTTGGTTTGGCGTTCTAGAAAAAATCATATCTGACCTAAGAATCGGGATAATATAGATATCTGTCAGAATAATACGAATTATGTTAATAGAAGCGTATAAATATTTAGATAGACAATCCTGGCGAGGAAAAAAACAGCTCAAGGAGGTTAGATTAGCAATAAAGGAAGGTAAAATTTTGAAACAATTTGAAATATTTTATGTAGATAAAGAATCTGATGCCATCAATGCATTAAGACTTAACAAGCGGGGAAATTCAATAAACTATAATACCCGCTGTATTAAAACACAAATGCTTACCGCAGGCACAGATTTTGGGATTAATAAAACATATATTTGAGATTTCTGGATAAATATTTTTCCTACGTATATAACTTCATAAAATCCTGTTAAAATTGCTATGCGATTAAATTACCAAAATAAAACATGCTCTGTTTGGGACGATGGTGAATCAGTTTCGCTCATTATTCTTGGATTAAGTGAGTCGGTATCTTAAATGTATCTCTTCAAAACAACTGTATTCCTTAAAGTCTGCAAGCCAATACTATGCACTTTAGAGATTACATAATCTCATATGGCCGTTCTTTTATCAGATCTAGCTAGACTCCGATGTTTTTCAGTTATAATTATTTCAAGTCGATAGCATTACAAATTCATGAAGTACCTAATACTGGTAGAAACCTAGTTTCTAAAACCACTCCACTCTAAATAAAATTTATGTACATCCGGTTTTTACTTTATGTTCTCATATACAAAATAAAAGTCAAAGAATGCTAAATTAAAACTTAAAAGGTGATAGCGTGTATGAGTCTCAAATCTAAAGGCAGATCTGTCGGACTCTATAAGGGTTTAAAAGAATATATAATGCTCAGTAAGAGGACAATAGCTTTGCTAAAAACATTACCGTATTAAAGAAGCTAAAAGTCTACCTCCCAAGTAAAGGAATACCTAGATTTCAAAAATGTATGTACATAACAAAATTAACGATTAGCAGGAAAATACTGATGCTATCTCTGCAGTAGAATTTAAGTATGTTGGATAATTTATGAATATATAATAAAGTATAATAATATAAAGGCAGTTATTCTTTTTAAATTACTAGTCATCTATAATAGTAAACTTACCTGTTTGTGTGGAAAAAGATATGATTTAAAAAAAGCGTATAATTCAAAAAAGTGACTTTTTTTTTTTGCATGAATGTCTGGAGGAGTGCTCACTTTATGAAGAAACAAAGGTATGATTGAAAGAGGATCTCAAGGATTGTCATGATATAGAACCAACAGGCTGAAATTTCACAGAATTTCCATGTGACAAGTAGATGAGGAATCTAAATTATACAGAAATAGGATTGAAGGCAATAGTAATTCGGTCAACAAGAGGGGATACAGCGTTGGTCCTCAAGTCTGTATTTCGTTGAAGCAATCTTTTAACTTGAAAGGCTGTTAGGGTCTGTCTGGGATGATTGAAGATGGAAACATCTATAAAAAAAAAATAAAATGAAATAGAGGAATGACTAGCAATAGAGCAGGTCGAATGAGAGAATCTAGAATAGATTTTGCTAAAACTCTCCTTCCACGGCAGGTTTATTTTAATCCCTCTTAATCTAACTAAATTTAGTAAACTGCTTAATTAGTTAATATTGACTATGATGTTTGTAAAAGATGTATTTACTATAGTAATTTTTCATGTAACAAGATCTGTTTTGAGTTATAGTTGAGTAAAATATTCCCCAAAAATTGTAAAAGAGAAACAACAATATAAATTTTAACATGAAAATTTAGTGACTTATTTAATAACAAGCAGTCTTGAATATATATTTTATGGATTAACAATTATACCACACTATTTATTATGCGATATTTATAATGTATTTTGTATATGAAAATTGTATCCGAAATGGATGTGCATTTCGCAATCCTAAATTGTTTAGTTTGAAATTGATAAATTAATGGCTAGAATACATTAAAAATTGTATTAAATTATCTATTCAGTGAATATTTTGAATAAATGTACAAGTTGTAAACTGTAGTTGCAAAAGAAATATTAATTTTTTATTAAATTCAAATGAAGCATGAAATCGAAAGAACTAAATTCTGGAGTAGAAATTACGGTACGTAATTTGTATTGTTACTTTTTGAAACTTCAACTTGAATTCAGAAAATTCAAATTAACTTCAGAAGTCAAAACTTGTAAAATTTATCAAAACTAATTATGAGCTTATATTAAAAACTACAGTTTTCTAGATTAGACACGAATTAGATCTCCTAAAACTATAAGATTATGTATATGGAATGAAATTCAGAACAGTTAGCGCAATGAGATAAGAAAATTTAGATACCAAATTATGAAAAGTTAGAACTGAGGTTTACCGGAAATACTCTCCTCAACAGTAAGGCTTACAAGTATGAACCGGAAGTTTCAAGTATTTCGGAAGGTATAGACGGCCGTTCTCTTCGTGTTTCACATTCTTTCAGCCGTTTCGGAACTTTTCGATTCATTCATGCAAGTTTCTGCAGTGGATTGGCATTCCCGTAGAATTAAGACAGCTAACGAGTGCAGGCAGTATTTTTCTTATTAAGAGAATATGTGTTTATTCACTGCATTAATAATACTGTGCGGAGTTCTGTTTTAATACGTTATTGTTACAAATAACGCTTTTTCAGACACAGCATCTCGGTTACCTATCATTGTTTAGTATCAAAGTTTAACTAGAAAATCTTGCAATAAGTGTTTGTAAATAAATAAGTCTCATTTTATTGATTTAAAATTGTTTTAATAGTATTATGTGAATTTATAATTGTTTTGAATATAATATTTTGCCCACACTTCTGCTGAAATATTGTGCACTGAAAGTTATTTAAAGCATGATTTTACTTTGTATTTTTGTCCTTTTGTATTATGAAATTCATACTCTTAATAGATTCTGATATCTAGAAATAAGTTTTTAAGTAACAAATTCATGTAACGTTTGATTAACTATTCAAATAAAAACAATTCGTTAAACACATGTTGTTTGAATGTTACATTTGATATTTAGAGCATGAATTATTTGTAAAATACTAAAATTTTGCTTGGCTTAAAGTTTAATAAGAATTTTCTAATGAAAAGGTTAAGGAGTTTTAATAAAAAAATAATCTCAAATATTTTTAAACACAGTTTAAGAATACACTTAAGCAGCCAAAACCACATATTTAGGATAAAATTTCTTAAAAATTCTGTTTTCTGTACTCCATCTCGTAAGTGGAAATAAAATTTAATTGAAGCTTGTTATTAAACTTAAAATCTTTATCTTGTGTAAAATATCTTTTTGCCATTGCTCAAATTTTCCAATATTCTATTTCAACCTAAATTGGAATTTTAAAAATATCTTCATGTAATGAACAGTGTGATTTTTTTTTTTAAAATTCTATTCCAATTAAAGTGTCAAACTGATTTGTTAAGGATGCTAGTGTAAATACGTGATTGTGTTAACGTCAAATATATTCATGTATATTGTAATTTGTAAAATAAAGTGTTAGTCTTGTATATTTTGATATACATTCTTTAAAATTGTAAAAAAAAAAAAAAAAAAAAAATTATAATAAAATACTGTAAGTATTGAAAAAAAAATATTTTTCCATTGATAATTAAGTTGAGTTCTCATATTGGAAGTTATTTAACAGGGTAATGACTGACAGGCATTGTTTACCTAGTACTACAAATGCGATCATTTTTGATTGTGAAAACAATGCGCATATATATTAAAACTCAAATATTCAAAAAATTTAGAAAAGGTAGTTTTAAATTCATGCAGAATTTTTAAAGGTATAATCTATGAAAAATTTTCTTTTCAGGAAAAATGACATACTCAAGTAGGGCATGATTTGAAATAAAAGGTGCTAGAGAAAGGCAGCATAAAGAAAATTTGTTTTGTCTGCGGAAATAACATTCAGTTTTAGTTTAGAAAATTAAGAAGGGGAGTTTTCTTGTAGAAAAATCATATTTCAAAATAAAGGGCGTTCAAAGAAACCTATGAAAAGTTACACAGTTTAATCAAATCATTTTTTTAAGATTGGTGAAACTTAAACTGACCATATTCTAGAAATTGTTTGTGTCGTTTGCAATATGCTTATTCGATGGAACAAGATTTATACTCGTTGGAGAAATTTTTTTTTCAGGGAAATTTTTAGGACTGTTAAAAAGTATATATAGTTTCGTAGAATACTAAAGAGGTAGGCATTTTCTTTTTAGTTTACATTGATCGACGTATAATGGATTTTTAATCATATACTAGAATATATAAGAGCAAGGTTATTCTAACTTTGCTTATGAGTAGAATTTTCGATAATTTATCCATATTGCAACGCTAAATGAAATTTCTTTAGTCCTTAACAAGTTTTCAGGTTGTAAAAAGCTTTTCTATTTCACAAAGGAATGTTCAACTTTTCCAACTGTTAAAAATAGTTTCACAGCCAGCCTCAACTTTTATCAAATTTTCACTCTCCCCTGTAATAAATAAATCTTAAAGTCAATTTTAGACAATTAAAGGGCTGTTAATTTTTTTTTTAGTTTCCATACTATGAAATTCTCTGCTGAACTTTTCCCAAATTTATGTTTTCTGAGATTTCTGATCAAATGAGTCATTTTTAAGCAAACTCTTATCTCTAAGTGATCTGATTCAAAGCAATTCCGTAAATAATTATGAGAGCAGCAGCGAGTAAGAGAGATTTTTGTTGAAAAGAACCTGACAGTATCTAGTCGGGTTGAGCGCTCAAATGAATGAGTATGGAGAAAGAATAGGCTGAATTATTTTTTAAGTAAATCATTTAATACGCTCATTAAGCATTCTAAAAATTTTAGTGCCTTTGAAGATGTCACAAAGTCATGAAAGTCAGGCTGTGGTATAATTTCAGAACTTCTCTCAAAGTTAATTTGCGGTTAATAATCTAATGTTAAGAGTTTGAAAGTGTTAAGAATAAAGTGATAGACCTAATTTGTGTTTATTTTACTTGTATTTCTTAGTATATCAAATTGGTTTTTACAAGTTTAAGGTTTTTTCCGGTGACATATTATGTAGAATATCTTAATGGTGTTTTTGTTTTCAAATATTCTAAGTAATAAACTCTCGCCTGAAAAATCTAAAAATTTTATTCTAAACTGTTTTGCCCAATCGCGTTAATTAATGTGCAAGTAAAAAATTTTAACGAATTTCATATGTTATTACCTTATCAATTCAATTTGAATCCTTGATTTAATGCAATACCGCAACAAAGCGTTGAAGGCCGGAGGTGGCTGTCAAACCTCTTTTTAAGGCATTTCATTAATAAAGCATTTATATATTTAAGTTTTAGTGGTATCTATCAAATTCATTGTATAAAAATTTATGTAAATTAAATGATGATAACTAGAATATATCAAGAAGTATTAAAATTATATATCGCGCATTCATTGTTTGAGGATTTCTGCTTAAAGGGGGGACCCCACCCTGAGATGGTAAAATATTAACATTAACGTTTTTCTTGAATTTTTTTTTAAGTAATAGAAACAATGCAGAGACTCCTTGTTTTTTTTTAAATGTTATTTAGCTACAATTTAAGTCTATTTTAAAATTTTTTCTTATACAAAATAATAAAAAATAAGTTGGTGGCAGCTCCGTGTGTGGCTGGTCATCAAAAAGTAACACCTCACTGGCCTCATGGATTTAGAAGTCCTGAAGCATAGGAAAACGATTTTGTTTAGATTTTTTGAAACATAAAGACATTATCTAAACAGTAGCATAGCGGTTTTTTGATATTCGCAAAATTACCGAAATGGCAGCAACTTAAAAAAAAGTTAAGTTTTTCATTAAAAAAATATTCTTTAAAATACTAATATAAAATCGAAATATAAAAATATCAAAAAAATCCTATGCTACTTTCTAAAGAATATATTTTTAAGTAATTTAAAATAAAGAAGAGCTTATTTCGTAGTATAGATCATGAGAAAAACGTTAGGCCAGGTCAAAAAACAGCGTTTTGAGAAAAACGCGTTTAACGCTTTGACTTATGGTAGGGGAAAACGTTTAATTTCATATATATAATGATCGATAAATGAAATGCCTACAGTAAGTTTCTATATACAGTCAACAGAATGGATAAGACACAAAAAGAATGTCGCCTCTCCTAATCCGAGCCTTTCTACCTGCTTAGCGACGACTCTCTATTTTCTGGTATAACTTCCAAACGAAGTTAGGTACCGAGAAGACAGACATTAGGAAGGGTACAAAGACTCGAAAAATGCAAGAAATTTTTTTTTCGAATTTTTGAAATATTCAGGGTGGGGTTCCCCCTTAATAAAAGAAGTTTGTATATTAATATTGCAAATTTTAAAATTGTCTATCACATTCATGGAATGAGAATTTATGTTAAGTTGATAAAGAAGTTTAGATGTTAAAAAAAGTTATTTATTAATCAAATTTTATTGAATAAAAATTTATATTTGTTAAATGAAGAAATTACTTTTATGTATATATATATATTGTATGTACTTGTATATACATTGAGAAATTGTAAAAGTTATTTTCATAATCACTGTATTATAAAAGTCCAGATCCCCGGTTAAAATCCAATAAAAATAAAATAGAAATATCCAAAATAGTGAAAAAAATAAAAATAAAAAACTTTTTTTTAAAGTAAATCTTGAAAAAACAATTTCAATTAGCAGAATTCTTTTGTATGAGTTTGAACACCTAACAACTTAATCTTATGGCTGTCTTTTATGTTTCATTTTAAGAATAGATGGGTTGTAATTTATTGTTAAATCTTACCATTGGTTCAATTTAAGCAAAGCAGGGGCAGCTCGCATTTTTAGTATTTAAATGTTTTGTGAGAGAGATTCCCAGCATGTGTAACAAAAAAAAAAAGAAAAAAAATCCCTTTGTGGAAGGATTTACGACAATTTACAGCAAAGGTTCTATTTGTATATTCAACAAATTCGAAAGCAGCTTTTCAAAGAGATTTTCCCCCCTGATAAAATTTAAGATCTACAAACATTTTACTGTATGATAATTGAGCTAAACTAGACAGGGAAATCCTGTGGTTTTTACATTTTTCTACCCTCTGTCACCACCAAAGGGCTATTCTCTGTATGAAGGGGTTCCATCCCTCTCCGGAAATGAAACTTTTACATCCAGGTTACGTGATATAAAGATAAGTTTATCTTGCCTTTTTGATTGCGGTTCTGGAGAAATAAATATTTATCTGTGTTTGAAGTTTTCTAAATAATTCTTTTCAATCTTTTGTTTTTATAATTTTTTTTTAAAATTCTGTACGTACTTAAAAAAAAAAAAGGTCAAAATATTTTCACAAATTGAAAAAAAAAAAAAAAAACGTTGGTGTTGATTGATTGTACCACGCATGGTTGGGAACTAAACACTAGGAGTTCCGCGTTCGGCCGACCACCTGACCGGAACATCTGCTCCTGCACCCCAGAGCCTAAGGTCAAGGAAACTGAGATGGGCACAGTTGGCCCTGGCCCTCTATGGGCTGTCGTGCCACTGAGTTTAGTTTTGTTCAGTTAATTGATTTTGCAATTTTTTCAAATAATGAGCCTATGCCACGACTCGCCATGCCATGCCATGATTTATAAAGTTCCCATGTTTCACTTGTGAGTGGGACAGTAGCGACAAGACTCAACATTGGGTCAAAAAAGAACGGCCTAAAAAGAAAAAATCTTGACCCAGGCACCAAGAATGTTATTCGAAACGGCTTAGTTAGTCCACAAGAATTTTTTTTTTTATGTAATATATATATATATATATATATATATATATATATATATGTAATACAAAAATTATAAATACTTTTGTATTAATAAAAGAATTAAATCTCTTTCGATTTCATAAAATGTCTTTGTTAAAAAAGAAGCGTAGAGATATTCTATTTTGGGAATTCAAGGCTGTAAACACACCATGAATTATAATTAGATTTATATTTCAAACGAGGAGTTATTTTTAGAATCTCTCCCTCGTTCACTTCCATATTAGGAAGCATTAAATGATTTTCCTTAATGCGTAAGGATACAAGTATTTCAGAGACTGTGCCTTTTTACTCCAAAATGTGTTTGTATAAAACGTGGGAGCACTAGTTTTTGCGTGTCCTTTTCATCATGTTGTGATCCTGATAAGTTGTTCCAGAATTGTCCGAAGTCTTGTCCACCCCCTCCCTTGTGGAGAGCGGATGTGAACTGTTATCAATACCAACCTACCGTTAATAAACCATTTTAGAACGTATGATGGCTTACGACTGCATTATTTAAGCTAACTATAACACTCATAACAGAGATTTTAGCTCTTTTATTACACACACACACACACACACACATATATATATATATATATATATATATATATATATATATATATAGTAGAAACGTTACCCCCTCTACATATAAAATTAGGTGTAATGAAGCAGTTTGTTAAGGCTGTTCCAAAAGATGGTGATTGTTTCAAATACTTGTGCAAAAAGTTTCCATGTTTATCCCAAGTCAAGTTGAAAGAGGGAATCTTTGTTGGTCCAGATATCCGCAAACTCATCAAGGATAAAGATTTTGAGACTAACATGACATTAACGGAAAAGGAAGCTAGGGTTGCCTTCAAAGATGTCGTCGGTAAATTTCTGGGTAACTACAAGATTCCTGATTATGAAGCAATCATGAAAATGGTGGACAAATTTAAAACTTGGGATTGCTCCAAGAGTGACAAAATGCATTTCCTTCATTATCATGTGGACTTAACTCCCGAAAATTTAGGATCAGTCAGCAAAGAACAAAGTGAAAGGTTCCATCAAAGATATGGAGCATAAATATAAAAGGGAAAAGAACATGCTCGCCGACTACTGTTGGATGTTTACTCGAGATAGGCCTGGGACTAAGCGTAAAATGACATCATCAAAAATAAGTTTCACGGAGTACGTACTTAAATAGAAACTTTTTTTCTTTAGTTTTGTTTTTTGTTTCTAACTTTCATGCACACATACACAATATTTGCTATATCTTGGACAATTGACAATTTTACGTTACCTTAATTAAAATAAAAACGGTAAGTAATTGATATTCTTCTAGAAACTGATGTAAAAAGTTTAAACTCAAGGTACTTATTGTTTTTCTCTCAACCAGAGGTGACTTGTGCGATCTAGCAACAGTATATATATTTTTTTCTATTCATTTTGACCTATAAATAATTGGCCGATCACTCAAAATTCAATTTACCTTCATAAGATTCAATTTCATAATGAATAAAGATAGCAGATGTTCATGCAAAATTGTTTGGCAGAATACCTTAATCTTGTGTTGTTTTCTTTTTCTTCATTTTTTTCTTCTTTATTTTTGTTTATAGCATTTCGTTCATTATTTTTTTTCAATACTGTTTATTGTGACCGGTAAACTTTACTTACTTCACCGGGTTTTTTTTTTCCTTTGAGCAGTATATTGTTAAGCGAATCAACTATTGAATATGGACCACTCAACAATGTTGACAAGTTCCTATCACGTCCGGGTCACCATTGAAGGGAATCAATTGTTAACTAAGGAGAGAGTTACTCCGGCCCGCCCTCGTCTGGGCATACGGAAAAAATGACCCATCGCCGCGACAGTCCTCAGGGAACCGCGATCCGTCCACCAGCACATACGCCCGCCCGGGAGACCAGCCCGGCCAGGCCACATCCGTGGCATTTATTAAAAACAAGAAAAGTTTACAAAAGGTTGCGCAACAGGAAGGCAACAGCAAAAGGTGCTCCGGGAGGTCCGCCTTATAGTGCCGGAGCCGACGGAACCTCCCTTATATTGAGCCAAAGAAAATTTTAAAGCAACATCTGGTTTGTAAGTGAAGTACATAAAATGACAACAAATTTACAGATCAAGGGAACGGTCCAAGTGTTTTGCAAAGCCCAAAAGAGATCACAGCCAGGTACCTGTACAAACCAAGAAAAAGACATAACACAGTAAAATTTGTCAAAAGACAAACAAATAAAATATAAGATAAAGGAGTGTTTAAAATACCATAAAATTGTAGAAAACCGGAAGGAGGAACCAAAAGGGTTCATGCTAAAATGTAAAAGATCAAAAGTGAAAAAATGAACTATCTAAAATCAGGAACAGCATAGTTAAAAGGTGTAAAATATGTAAAAGGTGAAGATTTTTAAATGGAGAATAAAATATGCAAAACATGTAAAATGTGAGGATATTTTAAATAAGGAGTGTAAAATAGTCATTGGGCAAGACAGGTGAGAGCCAAGAGAAACAAGATTACGCAATGGCGTTCCGGTCGTCCTCTAGAGTGTGTGTTTAATAATATCCTTCTGTTTACTTGTTCTACTCCAGTCTTTCAAATTGTCGTGTCTATTAAAATAATTACCTCGAAGAGTTGCAAATTCGACAATAAGATGTTTTACCGTTTGGAACCCCCCGCATGAGGAGGTTCTGTGAAAAAGTCTTGCCTGGTGTTCCCCGAAAACGCCATGTCCAGTATAGTATTGGTTTAAATAGAAGTCGCTGGAGATAAAATTAAGATTCACTTTTGGTAAAATGTTATGAGTGTGGCGTCCTCTGGGAGTGTTCGTCCACCTGTCCTGCCACAATGTGTTGCTGACCCGCTTCAGTCTTTGGTTATATTGGGGCTTTGAAAGTGGGTAATTAAAATCCACCGCGTCCCGCATTGCACCTGCCTTGGCCAATTGATCAGCTTCTTCATTTCCCAATTCCCCAACGTGTATTAATTAATTAATTCAATTCAATTAATTGTTAACTAAGTCAACCTTCATCTATCAAAAGGTACCTCAAGATGGAATCAAGTTAACATGTCTTATATACTAGTGATTTGGTATTTAATATTTGTAGTGGTTGTTACGCCACAACATCTTTCTACTACCACTACGCAGTTTAGTAGTCTGGACTGTGAATCTGATCAGTGATTCAAATCTTGTGATTCAAATCAAGTAATTCGGATCTCATTTCGAATCTAGTAATTTGAACAATCGAATAACATGACTGGACAATCGAACAGTGAACAATCGAATAACATGACTTAAAGTAAAACGACTTAAGTGCGAAGCCCGTAAGAAATTTGAAAAAAGTTTTAACTGTCTATTTTTTTTAAAAACTACAGTCCCTGGCCAAATTATTAGACGCACTATAAGATTCTATGTAAAATCTTAATTATCAGGTGATACTATACAGCATTATTGTTTTTACACGGCTGTTTGTGCACTTGTTTACGTTAGTGTATCAATTGGTTCAATTAGACTATATATAATTTAAATTTGACGATAGGATAAATTAGACGATATATTACATAAATATAGAATATTTATTATATCAAGTATTATATTAGTATATTATAATAATTTAAGATCAATATTTCGAAGCATTGTAGTTTTTTTAATGATTACATGATTTGCACGAGTTTTGAGTTTATAGGCAATACTTTTGTATTTAAACATACATGCAAAGAGTTTTTATTCAGGAGACTTTTTATATACAATATACCTCTTACCCAGATAGCAAAAAAGTTTTATTTAACTCAGCAAAAAACCTTTCAATGTAAACCAAAAAAGGTTTGTTATGCGGTGTACGAGTAATCTTTCTTTAACCTTAAAACGAGATCTACGACAATCTGCTCTATTCTACGCACATTACCCAGCCTTCTCTTATAAAAACCTTATTCCGAGGATGACTTAGGATTTTCAAGCGTGAAAAATCTTATTATTAAGCTAGTCTCAAAGTGAAAATAATCTTATTTTTTATTGTTCATTGATATACAACATACATTTGCAGGCTTGTGTGCTCAATTAAGGCTTATAAATCTTTGTCAAGTAGAAGAGCAGATAGCACAATATAGAGAGGGACATCATAAAGAATACATCCAGGGTTACGGCGGGATTCGAACCCGCCACCTCCATGCTTAACAGAGCGTTTGGCGGGCGATACCGCTCGGCCAGAAAATAATCTTAAATCTAGGTAATTATAAAGCTTCTTTTCGCAAAGGTTTGTATGCTCCACTAATATCCACATTGTCTTTAAATTTTAATGGACATTTGATCTTATCGCTAGTGTGACGCGCACCCTTGATTGCTACGCAGACTGATCCAAGTGGTAACCCACCCGCACACAGACCTCAGCCAGTGATCTGGTGGGAACTGTGTCTCCTGTTCACTGGGGGACTTTAAGAATAAAGGGCAATATTTTTGCTTTATTGAAAAAAGGGTTTTCAGTACAGAAATTTTCGTGATCACAAAAAGAAAATTCCGACACAAGGTTACATGCTTTCCGAGCTAGATGTATCTTAGCTCTTACTTGAATTATCTGCACTTCAAATTAAAGCTGTACTCGCTGAAGAGCAAGCAAACTTACACATATATATGCGCAGGGCCGGATTTACGTATAAGCTAAATAAGCTGTAGCTTGGGGCCCCGAGATGGCAAGGGCCCCCAGATCCCACTTTCCTTTTGTTTTTAAAAAAAGTTTTCTTCAGAGCTGGGGCCCTCTGAAGCCCAAAATGTTTTTTTTTTTTTTTTTTTACATTGTCGGACGTTTTTCAAAATCTAATCGAAGTGTTTGCAAATATAAAATAATTGTTATTCTTCACTTTTCTAACCAAAAGAGCAATAAAACGCTCTTTTGACTGATGAAATCGTAACTACCACTCACAGATTTGTCAAATAGCCACCTCATTTTACACTGGGGAAAAATCTTTTAGCTTCTTTAAATTGCGTTGGGAATTTTTGTCTTACTTCTGGCTTTGGATATCCACAGAAATACCCTTTTTTCTGATTTCTGGTCATAAATTGCTTGGAACAAAAAATTTCTAGGGCTGTAAATAGGGGGAGGGTCACTCTGTCTTGAGATTTCTGTAGTGTCATATTGTCGTTAAAGTGGTCCTCGTTCAATTCTAATTTTTCTTTTTTACAAAATTTAGATATCTTTTCTAATTTATTATGAAAGCTTTTTTTCCTATTAATTATTCAAAAGGTTTCACCTAGCCTAATTGTTTAATTTACTTAATTATTGTAATTGATTTTTTGTTATTTTTCAAATTACTCTTACATGAATCCTTGAAGGCCGAATTTCTATATCAAAATTTTCGTAGGATATTAAGACATAATTTTTTCACCTTTGGATGTAAGCAATTTTTTTTATTACATCAACTTTGGTTGTGGTTGAAAAAAAAATGGAAGGTTTGCACAGTTTTTTATTTATACATTTCTTTAACCTAATAAATTTCAAACTTGAAATTATTAATTATCTAATAGTTTATAATATTTGTCCTCTGTTAACATCGATATTTTTTTTACTTAAATTATAAACTTTGTCAAATTAAAAAATATGCTTTATAAATAATTTTTTAAGAGCTAAAAACTGGGTCAAACCTTCTTACTAAAAGGTAATTTGCCCTACTTTGTTTTGAAGGATGAGTATTTAAAGAACCAACAAAGCAATTAGTAAGTGTCTAAAAAATTCGATAATTTTGTTTAAAGAAACATCAAATCTAATAGAAAAGTTGCTTACTGAGGAAAAGTAAGAAATTTGAAGCAACATAGTTAAAATGAATATTAGGGTTGATCCAGTAATTTGAACTATATGGAAAGAAATATATGGTTTTTTTTAAAAATACTTTTTGAATTTTTTGTTTATTTGTTTAAATGGTAGGCCACTATTCAATTCCCTCTTCGACAGGCCTATCTGCCAAAATTCTTGATTTGGTCGATTCTGGATGAAATTGAGATAACAGATGTGATTTTGTTTTAATTTTACTGATAGATTGTAATTTTGCTTGATAGAACATCGAAATCAAGTGATCATCAGCTAAACAAATGTTTAAATATGAAGAAAAAATTTTTTTCAAACAACCTGCATGACCCAATTTTCCATATTTTCTATAAATATGAAATATATTTTATTTGTAATATTATATTTCGTACACAAAATTCATTTATTTAGTTAGCTTATGATTTGAAACTTCGTTGTCATTAGAAGGGAACATATTATCTTTTAAACAATTTTAGTATTAATAAATTATTTAAAAAAAAAATTTAATTAAAAGGTAGAAAAGTTTTTTATTTGTTTAAAAGGTAATTTTGCCCCATTATGCGATCATGAGACTATTTCATATCTGTTCCTAAGGATCACAATTCCTTTTTATTTTACTTTAAAATTGTACAAATGATATATTTAGTGCTTTCATGTATGCTGCAGTTTTAAATAGGACTTTAAAGTACTTAAAAAATGACTGAAATTGCCAATTCAAAAAACAATTAACTAATATTTTTGAATATGAATTTAAATAACTCCACGTGCTTTGTTTTGCTTTAGCATTTTATATTATTGTATTATTTAGAGCAGACAGTTGCGTGTGGTTGTGAGGATGCTGTAAGTAAAAGAGGCATCCCAAATTTTTACTCTTTGTTCAAAATGTGCTTATGATAATCTAAAAATGTGTTTCTGTTGTAACTTTTTTCCTCCTTCAGAAAATGCGTGCAATAAAAGAAAGGTTCTGCATTCTAGTCTTATCACAATCACATTTGACAATCAAGTAATATTATCAAATGTTTTGATAATTTAATGTTAGTACTGAAAAATAAAAAATAATGACAGTTTACTTTAGGTGTATAGAAATAGAATTGAACTTTTAAGGGCCCCATCATTTTCAGTAGCTTAGGGCCCCGCCAAGCTTAAATCCGGCCCTGTATATATGTAACACTTAATAAATAAATAAATACAAACATGTGTATTCAATTCAAAGAAACATTAAGGGATAAATGCACTACAGGTGGACATTACATTGAAAGAATGAAATATATATCCTAGGTTAGAATAGAAATTCAAACCACTACCTTTATACTTCAAAATGTTCAGCGGATTGACATTACTCTATAACCATGAAGACCCCAATCAGTTATTCATCCATACACGAATGCAGGTTTCTGTGCTCAGTGTCGGTAGTATCTCCCTGAATATTGTTTCATTCAGTCGTACTCAGCTTATTCATTATCTGACTCCATTTAATTTCTATACTTTACAAGATTACAATAATTCTAGTAGAAAATAACTTGACACGATGCATTAACTTTCACTATTTTTCTTTTAATCAACATTCGAAAACAAACATCGTTGCCATTTTCTCTTTTAACAAATACAATAATTACAACTTAAAGAACATATAAGATAACTTTGTGACGTCAGACATATATTTACAAAAACTATCGTTCTATTTTCCACATACTCCCACCTTTTGATAAATGCTAATTTATCAAAACAGTCAATATTAAACCAATTTTAAAACATTCAACTCAATCACACCACATATAAAATCAACATTCATATAAATTAAGGTAGAACAGTTTACAAATAATAATGAGAAATTGAATTAGTTATAATAACGTTTTGGAAGTCTAATTCTTCTTCCGCACCTAGTTTGATCATTCTTGGAATCAGAGGAGTCTGGAGCGACTACAACTCTTGGAGCCACAGTCTGAGTTGTATCAGAGTCTTGATTGACAACAACTTTAGGAGCAAGAGACTCAGTTTTGGTAATGTCTACTTTTTCGTACAGTTCATTACTACATGAAATCTCTAAAGGGTATATATTTTTAACAGGTCGTGTCAATTCTCCATTCGCCGTTTTAACTTTAACCACACGAATGAAATTGTCATGCCCCGAAAAAACTTCAATAATTCGTCCAAGTGGCCAATCCATTCTCTTCTTATTATCACATTTGATTAACACAATATCACCTATCTTTAGCTCTTTGATTAGATACTTTTTCTTAACTGGTGACTGCACTAAAAGACTGAGATATTCATCTCGGAATCGTCTTCGGAATTCCTTACGTATCCTTTGCTGGTATCTCAACCTTTTTGAAATATTAACATCATCCAAATTATCCAAATCTGGGACACCAACAGTTGGAATATCCTGAATGAACAATGATGGAGATAGGGGAACCAAATCTCTTGGATCATCTGAGACATACGTGAGAGGTCTTGCATTGATTACAGCTTCTACATCACACAAAATTGTTAGAATCTCTTCGTAAACAAGAGAAGCCTTTCCTAACACTTTTTTTAATAGACTTTTCACCATTTGCACAATTCTCTCCCACCAACCGCCCCACCATGGTGCAGCTGGAGGATTAAATTTCCATTGTATTCTGTAGATTGAAGTATCACGAATTATTTGATCCCAGTTGAGACTTTTCATAAGATTCGAGGCTCCAAGAAAATTGCTTCCATTATCGCTATATATTATTTTAGGCCGACCACGGCGAGCTATGAACCTTCTTAAGCCTAAAAGAAAACAGTTTGTGGACACACTTTTTAGCAGCTCAAGGTGAATATCACGATACACCGCGCAGGTGAATAGTAGCATCCACAATTTTTCTCCAGTCTTCATGTATAACGGTCCTGCCAGATCTAATCCAATTACCTCAAAGACTAAAGTATCCCTGGTTCTATCTTCTGGTAGTGATGTAGGAATGGATTCAACTCCTTTAGCAGCATGTCTCCTACACCGGACACATTTCGCTATTACTCGTTGCACAGTTTTTCTGCCTCTTAAAATCCAGAATTGCTGCCTGATGTTCGTCAATACAACTTGAGTTCCAGCATGTGAGAGTTGTAAATGACGTTCATGGATGAGTTTGTTGACCACATCATTATTAGATGGGAGAACGATTGGGCACAAGAAATTTTCTTCATCTTTACGTCTTATGATCTTGGTCTTGAGTCTAAGAAGTCTTTCATCATCATGAAAAGTACAAAGCGATTTTAGCTGTTTATGACATTCACTTTGCTTCAAATAGTCTTGTTGAATAAACTTTACAAGTTTCTTTTCTGCAATTTCTAATTCAGTTATTAATAGTTCACCTGTAATTTTCTTATTTCTTTCAAGTGAGTTATTTGAAAAACGGAGGATCCAGGCAATCATTCTAAGTATTTGAGAATACTTCGAAAACCTTCTGTTGTACCATTTTCTCTCTTCCTCTGTAACGAGAAGGGTAGACGATAAGTCAAGACCTTTCCTTTTTTCTTTTGAAACTTCCTCTTCATCTATTTGTACTTCTGATTTTGGCCAATCTTCTTCGTCTTGTCTCAACCATAACGGCCCCTCCCACCATTTGGATCTTAAATAGGCTCTGATTGAACAACCCCTTGAAGGTAAATCGGCGGGATTCTGATCTCCGGAAATATGTTTCCATGAATCTTTATTCGAAAGCGTTCTGATTTCTCTTACTCGATTATTAACAAAGACTCCCCAGTTCTCATTCCTTATAATCCAACTGAGAGCGGTTGAGGAATCTGTCCAATAGGTAGTGGGCACCCCAAACAAATCCATTGCCTTCATTACGGAATGGACGAGTCGTGCTCCAATACAGCATGCAAGTAGCTCAAGTCTGGGAATTGACATCTTGTGTAGAGGAGAGATCCTACTTTTCGCTTGAATAAAATGAAGCCTTATAGTTTTGCCTTCAACCATCCTAAGGAATACCACAGCACTGTATGCAAGTTTGCTTGCATCCACAAAGACATGAAGGCTTATTTGCGAGCTGGGCTGGCATATATCAAGACATCGGGGAATTTTAACGTTAGATAGTAACTCTAAATCTTTAATCCAGACTTCAAATTTATTTTGGATTTCTTCTGGAAGTTCTGCGTCCCAACCAATCTTGAGATTCCAAGTTTGTTGCACAATAAGCTTGGGAATGACTGTCACAGGGCATAAAAATCCAAGAGGATCGAATATTTTATTCACAGTTGAAAGAATATTTCTTTTTGTCACATTTTTCTTCGATTCTTCGATTGATTGTACATCACAAAAAAGAGTATCTTCGTTTTTATCCCATTGTAATCCCAAAACAGATATGGGTTTCTCAGAATTTTTCATTTCGTAGAAATTGGAATGTTCCCAACCTCTGAGGTCAAAACGGCCTCTTTCCAATAAATTTCTAGATTGATGAATGAATGTTATCATTCTTTCTTCAGTTGGCAAAGAGGTAACACAATTGTCTACATAAAAGGATCTTCGTAAGATGTCTGCCGTTTCTTGCATCTCTATTGGGGCGTTTTCTATCAAGTTATTCAATACAACAGCTAATAGAAATGGGCTGCATGTAAGTCCAAATACAACACGCCGATGTCGGAACACCTTCATTTGTCTTTTTTCAAAGTCTTCCCACCACAAAAAACGGAGAGAATCGTAATCTTCCTTTGAAACAGATATCTGGAGAAATGCCTTTCTGATGTCGGAAACTACGCCAATCTTATCCTTGCGAAATCTCATTAATATAGGTGGAATTTCTTCTAGAAGATTTGGTCCTTTCTCCAAACAGTCATTCAGTGACAGGTGCCCTTTTACATGACAAGAAGCATCAAATACAGGCCTTATATTGGTCGTGGAATTCTCCTTTATAACGGCTCTATGAGGCAAGTAAATAGAGGGACGTTGATGTTCTTCTTCGGGTACTAGTTCTATTATCCCTGATTCTTCCCAATCTTTGAAAACTGCATTGTAATCATTATATTTTCCCTCCCGTATGAGCTTCAGAGATGTCGAAATAAGTCTTTTCTCTGCAATGTCCCTGTTGTCAATCAACTCACAATTTGCTTCTTTCCAAGGTAAATGGACCTCATAACGGCCATCTTCGTTTATTGAAAAAGTTTTGCTAAAATGATCGACAGCTGCTGCTTCCATTTCTTTTCTGGATTTGGTTTCAATAGGATCTTTTATACCAAGGATATCCATTTCCCAGAGATTGGCTATTGATGCGTCTTTTACAAACAATGAAGTTATCAGGTTGGTTGAGGTATGGTCAAATCTCTCTCCAGGCACTTTACCCATGATTATCCAACCCAAATAAGTTTCACACGCTATTAGGCCACATTTAAGCTTATGTATGCGCCCGGTAAAAAGTTGGCCGCAAAAATCAGCTCCTATTAAAATTTCTATATCAGGACAGTTATCTCCATAATCTGTTATCCATATTTTTCTTTCTTGCAATTCCTTATTCCAGGAACCCTGTTTAAGTCTAGGGATCTTACTGCAAATTTTTGGATGATCCAAAACTTCTATGTCACATGAAAAATTTCCACTGAGAGCTTCAAGATTTACTTTAAAGAGCTTATGATACTTCTCCTGAGTATTAAATCCGCCAAACAATGTATGTATGAAACTTTTCCTCTCTATTGGATCCAAACCAAAAGTTTCAGCAGTACTTTCAAGTATGTATGACCTTTGCGAGCCACTATCAATCAGAACTCGAACTTGGCGTGTTTTATCGTTTGATTTCAACTTCACAATTAATGTTTGAAGTAACACGTCTTCTGTATTGCAATGGCTTGTCAAACTTACTTTTGGCGAGGTCAAGTCGGATTTCTTTTCAGTTATTTTGTTAGCTGGCAATTCTGGACACATTAAAACCAAATGCCTTTTGCTACACAAAACACATTGTACGCGAGTTTTGCAGAACTTTGATCGGTGTCCGATTTTCAAACATAGAAAACAACACTTCTTATTACGTAAAATTTCTTGCTTTTGTTCCCAATTAAGTGCTTGAGCGTGAAAGCATTCCTTACTGTCGTGCACTTTGTCACAAAATACACAGGGATTATTTATTTTCTTCTTTTCAATTGTTCCCGAGAACAAATCATTAGCCGTAGTAAATTGTGGCGATTTCTCTTTTCGTTGGCGGCGTTCATTTTCAAAACTGGATTGTTCCAAACGATTTCGATCATTTTCAAAACTGGATTGCGCCAAACGAATTCGTTCGTCTCCTTCTACTTCGGTTTTGAGAAATGCCAATAAACTTTTTAACTTTGTGCTGTAAACATTATTTGATGAATCATCTGTAATGGCGCCTGGGTTTCTTAGCCATACCCTAAAAACGTCTTCCGGAATACATGATTCTACAAGTGGAAAAAGCATGGCGGCGTATTTGTCGGAGGTTAAGCCAATGGATTCCAGCGCTCTTAGATATGATTCTAACTTATCATACAAACTACTGGTGTTAATTTTATTTTTGGCTCCTTTTACATTTTGAACAACCAGTTGAAGAAGCTGTCTCACATAAAATTCAATTAACAATTCATCTCGCCCAAATCGGGATTTTAAACTTTCGCCTTTTCATAATTCTCACTTGTGGGCGGAAAACTATCGATTATTTCTCGAGCTCTTGTTCCTTTGCTGATGCATTGAATCAAGTATTGGAATTTATCCTCATTTTCTAATTCATTATCCTCGTGTATTCTTTTAAACTGGCTCCAAAAGGAAAGCCAATCTTTTAACTCTGAACTAAATTTTACCAATTCTATTTTTGGCAACTTCAATTTCCTTTTCGTTGACAACGAACAACCATCTAAACTTGCTCTATCTAAACTTGTGTTTTTTGCCAAAAAAAACTCGAAATTTACTTTTGCAGAATCCATTTTTTCATTATATTCTTCGATAGCATTATATTCATCATCGTATTTTTGCTGCTCGGAAGTATCTAATAACATGTCGCAGATTTCATTGTCCAATATCGCCAAAGACCGATGAATTCTTTCTAAGTGAGCGTAATTTACTTTAATATTTTCCTCCTTAGGATTTTCTTCCGCCAACAATTTAGTTAATGCATTGTAAGTTTTGGTAAAATTGCCTCTAATTGGCGAGCGCTTCTTAATCAAGAGTTCCATAATTTAAAACTTAATGACACAGTACCTTCTACAGAATCACGTCCGCCGGTCACCACTAATGTCGGTAGTATCTCCCTGAATATTGTTTCATTCAGTCGTACTCAGCTTATTTATTATCTGACTCCCTAATTAATTTCTATACTTTACAAGTATAACCAATTTTTATTAATTTCTTAATTTAATTTCTATACTTTACAAGATTACAATAATTCTAGTAGAAAATAACTTGACACGATGCATTAACTTTCACTATTTTTCTTTTAATCAACATTCGAAAACAAACATCGTTGCCATTTTCTCTTTTAACAAATACAATAATTACAACTTAAAGAACATATAAGATAACTTTGTGACGTCAGACATATATTTACAAAAACTATCGTTCTATTTTCCACACTCAGAACAAAATGACAATTCTTGTGAAGTCTAAGAACAGAATTTTCAAAATCCCGCAGATCGAAAATACACTGTTCCCAGCAGAACACCGAAGTCTAAAATCAATGGCTCACTAGAACTTCAAAATGGGCTATTGGCGACTATCTGGGAAACATCCCCAAAGATGATCCGAAGATCTGCCATCACGCCTTTGATCCTCTACAGAGGGGATTGCTCACTCACTTTAGTAGCTCGACTACTTGCTCGCGAAGTCGACCACTTTACGATAGAACAGTTTAACAAGGACCGATACCGAGCACCCTCGGTTCCTACGTTGGCTGATCAAAGTTGTCACCCATCCGTTTACTGACCGCAGTCAGTAATGCTTGATTTCGATGTTCTATAGGGAACCGTGTCATTACGATCACTCCACTGCGGGACTCGTTCAACAGGAAACACTATTTTAGAGTTCAGGTCGTAAGTTTATTAAAGCAAAACTCGCTTTAGGTGGAACGTTACGTTGTGACTAGGAAAACCTTGTCTGTTCTATATTCACATAAAGTTTGACCAAGATGTAAAGGCTATTTTCACTGCACATAATTTATGCACCTCCGCTCAACGTTTGGTCCAATTGGGGAAAACATTTTCCCGAATCTTATACAGTGTAAACGGTCCTTTAAACATCAATTATTTTTTTAGCATATTCTGATTTAGTTCAGCCTAGTAATTACGTTTTATTTATTTTTTCCGCGAACTTTTAGGTGTCTGCTGCTGTTCATTGTTATTGTTGAGCATTGATTCGAAGGGTTTGTCGAGAAGTATCTTGTGAATTACTAATATGTAATAATATTGCTTTTTAAGACAGTATATCAGTAATATTTATCGATACAAACAATGCAGTTTTTCTTCATTTTTTTAAAAGATGTTTAATGCATTGTCATGCATTAAACATCTATTAAATATTTCTGACGGCATGTCGTTAGTGTCTAGGAATATGATATTTGTGTTTTTCTCATTAAATTTTTTGATGGTGTTATGTCAAGGTAAGCATATCTATGCTACAAATTCAATATATATATTTATGCTACAAATCAACTATTATATGTATGTTGCAAATTCATTTGGAGATTTAATTTATTATTTATGATTGCTTTCTTAAGTTTGAAATGCTTTTTCAAACATATGTTTTTATTTAAGTGTTACAAAATATCAGTTTTTTTAAAATTATTTTCTGTACCAACATAAGTTTATTCATGTTTAGTATTATTTATACATAAAAATTAATTGTATCTACACAGGCAAGATACAATTGTTATATTTGCATAATTAAAAGTAACTTGCAACATCATTGTTCATTTCATATTTTGTGTTATTTGTTTCCTGGTTTGAAAAACGATGAATTGAAAAGTTTTATCACGTGTTTATAAGCATGAATTGTTACTGCAGTCAATTGAGTCTAGCAAGTGAATGTTAGGTTTTTGTTCTATGATTTCTTTTTTATGAATCAAAAAGTATTTTACTGTTTCATTGCATGTTATTTATTTATTTAGCTTGAAGGGATATTAAATATTTTTATACGTTTATTTTATTTAGCTTTTTGTTTTTGCGTCTAGGACACAGGATTGGCAAGTATTTGACAATTGACAGTTTTAACCATGGTTTTATCCACCATGTCAAAAAACTGTTTGACAAGTGTCAGTAACAGAAAATTTTAGTGTAAGGAGGATTAATAGCTATTATAAATAAATAGTATATATAAATAAACATACAGATCAAATTAAAAGTGATCTATCAATTATTTTTTTGAATTATTTTGATATTAAACTCTCTTTTTGTTTTGTCACTTACTGTCAAAAGCCCAAATTTCGTTTTAGTCAATATTATATAATTATAAATAAAAATTGTGAAATTAAAATTAACCCAATTTGTTAAATTATCGAAAATAAAAATACAAAAATACTCAGCTTAGTGAAAAAAAACTTTCAACAATCATCCTATTTATCTTATATAACTGTAAACTCAGTTTTCATTTATCCTTATTTTAACTCCTCCTTTCCCTGAAACCTGCAATTACAAATAATAATAATAAAATTAAAAAAAAAGCTGAAAATCAGTTTTGAAGTTTTCTGTCCTCAAAGTTCATTTTTCAGTTTTGTATGAATAACGAAATTCAAAACTGTTCTTCCAATCAATGCTGAGCTGCATAATCAAAAAAGTAGACTTACTAAAGTTATTGTAACATAATAAAATAACATATAACTAGGAATTTATTCTTACTAAATATTAATAGTAATTTAATTAAACCCATAAATTTATTGATTGAAAAAATTTATCCAATTAAACAAACATTTATACTTTTTGTTTATTATATGTATTTATTCACTATTAATGAAAATATTCATAATAAATAAATAAGAGGGCAGTCAAGTATTCCCTTAGAATAAAGTTTTGTTTTGGATGAAAATTTTAGCTTTTTTTCAGTACAATAACTTTTTCAAAATAGTTTTAAAAAATAAAGTTGATATAATAAAAAAAATTCATTTTATATTGCATAATTCCATATGTGTTTTAAAATAGTAGAAACCAAAATATATTAAAATAGTAATAATTTTTTACATTAAGTTTAAGTCCTTACTTTTTTATTTAAGGAATTCCAACGAAATGCACAAATTGGCATAATTTTTTTTAAACAAGTTTTGCAAAGCGTCACATTTTTTAACAAAAAGCTTTATAAGATGGATGGTCCACATTGAATAGTTGACTTGCTACTTGTGACAGTATCCACCTCCTCTCTGTATTGCTACTCAGTCTTGATCACAAAACATTGGCCTGTATACACTTGACTGTTAATGGCTATCGACCATGAACTTAATATAGCTCTCACGATCATCACTCAAAAGTGTGGCGATCTTAATAGAGCTCTCTTGGCTTCTCATTAACAGCAATGACTCAACTAGTGGTATCCTGTTCATCAAAGTCTGTCACAGATAAAATTCTGGCCGGAGTGTACTGTAGTGTTTCTACCACTACAAAAATACAATTCCAGTTTACTAGTATATAAGACATGTTAACTCGATTCTATCTTCAGGTACCTTTAGATAGAGCTAGATTTAGATGCAAGGTCTGACTTAGCCTAATTGGGGCCCAGGACAAAAACTTGTGGCGGTGGCGAATAAATTCATCGCCAAGCCGACAACGATTATAATGCAACCCTAGAGCGGAACGTCATTAGTAGTGGGGCACTGTGCTGGTATAGTAATATGAATAAAGTTTTGTTTTCATAAGAGAATGTTATCTTTTCCTTTTAAGAGCAAAATGCTCTTTGAATTAAATCTCTGAACTATCTAATATGGATACTTCTTTTGGGCCCTCCTCTGCTTCACTACTTCAGTAATGAACTTTATGGAGGTATTTAAATTTTTCACATCATTATACAAGAAAATTGACTAGAACCTAAAATAGCTGCCCCCTCCAATGGTATCGCTCTGTCCATTTTATTGATTTTTTGACAATACTATGTCCGTCATGACGAATGCTGTTTTCTAATAGTTAACTTTGTCATCTAGCTGCAAAAAATTCATATTCTTGCTGTTATTAGGGCGGAATTCAGCTAAATTTTCGCAATGACGATGGCTCGCTTAAGCCAATCAGAAGCCCATATTTTTAGAAACATATCACATTTGCTATATGTAAAAATACAGACTTTTGATTGGCCAAATTTGTCCATTGTAATTGCAAAAATTTAGCCGAATTCCGCACTAGAAAGCCATGGATTTACGAAATATAGACTTTTTATGTTCATAAAATAGATTAATGAAGAAGCCTGACATAAAACTGACGGATTTGGCACTTTACTGATAATTTTGTTTTAAAAAAGTTCAAAAAGTTTTGTTTTAAAAATTAAACTTTCAATTCGGTTTGGGGCCCGGTCTGATATGGGTCCCAGGGCTACTGCCCTAGCCTTTGTCAGGCTCTGGATAGATGAATATATGGGGATAGTCAATAACTATTCCCAAAACGATTATTTTAGAAAATATATTTTATGCACTATTTTAATGTTTTTATATTTCAGAATTGCCAAAACTAAATCCTTTGTCATTACCTGTCGACCTGAGGGTCGAATCTCGAGCAAAGATTCTGTGTGTTGCTTCTTCTGGCGATCAGCCAATCGATTTTGAGTGGTCGAAAGACGGAGTTGTCATAAATTTTGGAAAAATTGAACAATTGGATGAATCCACTTCATCGCTCACGCTTCAACCTTTGAAATTAGAGGATATTGGAAATTACACTTGCAAGGCATCCAATAGTATTGGAAGTGATTATGTCACGGCTCCATTATTTATTGCTGGTAATGACTAATATTCTTTTTGTGTTTCCATATTGTTTATGCTTTATTTTTTTATGTAGAATTTTCTTTTAGTTCTAGAGTGTTTAGTTTGGCATCTGTATAATAAGTGTATTTTAATTGTAATTTATGTTTGTAATTTATGTTTGTAATTCAGTGTTGCTGCTTCATAGGGAAAACCTGGAAAATACAGGGAATTTAAAAATCACCTAAAATAGCAGGGAAAATACAGGGAATTTTGTGTACTATTTTTGTCTTTTAAAAAATGGTAAGCGCTCTAAGTGCAATCTATGGGATATTTCAGCTATATTAAACTAGTTCATTTACTATAGCATTATTTGTTTTAAGTATATTCAGTTGTTCCTTTTTTCCAAGCAATTAAAATTGGTATAATTAGCCCAATACAGTTCATACAAGTAATTGTTGTTTCCTCGTAATATATTGCGCATAATATGTACAGGGAAAACACAAGGAATTTTTTTTACCAGATATGAGTTGGAACCCCGTTTAAACAAAATCAATTAGCTTTCAAAAATTTATAATATGGCTCAGATTTGTAAAAAAAAAATTTGAAATGTATAAAATTTTTTTAGATTTTGAAGCTAAGTTTCTGCAATATTTTTCGTAAAAAAAGAAGGAATATTATTTTTATTTATTATTTTTTTTTTAGCATTTTGGTTCCTGCAGTAAAATATCAATTACAACAATTTCTATAGGTTCGCTTTATGTGAAATTGCAAAGAGAAATAATAATTAAAAAAAAATTCAGATATCGAATGCCCAGACATAAATAACATGCTGTAAAAATTTTAATAATATTCAATGTGCAATTTTATTATTGACTGATTGTTAAAAAATAATCCTAAAATTCCAATTTCAACAGGATTCAAATAACATGTAAACATAAAAAAACATGCACATGAAAAACTTTTGTTTTTACTGGAAAATCACTAACTTTATTTTTTTTTCAAAAAACGCTCAAACCTATATATATATATAAATGCAGATAGAAAATTAAATTTTTTTCGGTGTGTTTAGAATTATTTGAAAATTTAACATAGGCAATAAATTATTTTTCAATACTCTTGCCAAATCAAAAATCATATCATAGGGAACTGTGTCTTTACGATCAATCCACTGCGGGGCGGTATTATAAAGGATACATACCACGAAATAACATTCTTATTCTATTGTATATTTTTTTTTTTTAAATTTACTGTTTTGATATTCAATATAAATTTTTTATTTTACATGACTAGCATACATGTTATATGCACTGCAAAAGATTTGAACCAAATGTGCACACACTTCAAACGTGCTTAAATGATTAAGCGTGAATGGATTATGCCATTTAGCAGTAAAGTGTGTCATTTTCCCACTTGAGTTTTTGCCCTATGATGTCTTGCTATAATTTATTTAAAAATGATTGATTCTATGGCTTCCACCTTCAAAGATTTTTCATTTCTAAATTTTTTTAAATTTATCGTTTCTTTTTTTTTTTTCCAGCTCCTCCTTGGTGGATCATTGAACCTGTTGATTTAAAAATTCGCAAAGGATCCAATGCTATGATACAATGCAAAGCTGATGGTTCTCCCAAAGTAAAAGTCACTTGGTCCAAACAGTCTGGTTTGTGTTTCATTTTTCCTCTTTTTAATTTGACTATCATTTGATTTGCATGCTTTTTAGAAGAATTCCAACATTTACTTTAAGATTTTTAAGAGTATTTTGATTGGTCAAATTAATAGATTTAAATTTAGTCAAATTAATAGATTTAAATTTATTTGAAATAATAAAACAGATTTTCTTCCAGCTATCCGGAATTTCAGGATTGCATTAGAGAATAATAATTTTCCTTTTAATTACTGTAATTATGATATTTTGATTGAAAATATTTTAAAGGCCTTCAAGTAATTCAGCCAATATTGATGCCCGCATAAACAGGCTTATGTGGTGAATTTTAGGATTTTATGTTCCTGAAGCATATAACTTGCAGCACTTTTTTAAAATTTTTACTCACAGAATGTTTTTTTGTTTTATTTTTTCAAGATTTTCAAAAATGGGGTCAGCATTTGATTTATTTCTAAAGTTTTCTCAATAATTTGGCAATTTATATTTTATTTTGATGTGGCTATTCTAACTGTAACTTTATCTTTATTTATTTATTCTTATTTGTGGATGTCTCTTCGTTATGTCTTAGTTTGTGTACTTTTAGTCATTATTTTTATTTTATAACTGTTGTTGAACAGCCGACCCAATTTCATGGGTTTACGACTACTAATGTTCAACTCCGTAGCCTTGTAATTTTGAACCAATCCAGAAGACAAGGAAACTCCTGGATCAGTACCCCCAGAGGTATTGATTTGTTATGGGAACATGGAGGACTTTGAGACTAGACAGATTTAACGTGCATCAGTCACCATTTACTACACGGGGAGTCTTCGGCCGGCGAGAATCGAACCCACGACCTCTTGGTTAGTCATTATTTAGGCTTTGTGATTATTTCTCATCTTTTTTTCTTCGCATTTCAATTTTTCTAATTCCTTTTTTCTTATTTGATTTTCTATTATGGGCCTCGGGGTTACTGGTTTCACCACTGACAACAGAAAGGCTCTTGTGTCCCCTGATGGAGTGCTGTCCTCCTAATACATACATCTTAAATTTTATAATTTTTGTTGTTTTCTGCTAAAATTGTTTTTCTGCTTTATAAAATAAGAAAATTCTTCTGGTTTCTTTACTGCTTTTGAAAATAAAACTGTTGACTTAATGGTATAGTAGAGCCTTGATTATCCGAGTTTCAGCTTTAATCGAGCTATCAAATATATAAAGGATTTTTTTTCTGTTTCATTTTTTTTTTTTTTTTAAAAATTAACACCAGAAAAATTCTAAATTTTATTTTTCAAACACTCAGGAAAACTAAATCCAAGGACTTGATCCGACGAAATGATCGTTATATTGACAATAAGGAAAATTAATCTAACGAAGATGATGAAGACAGTGATGATGAAAATCAACATGTAAAAACCTCTCATACAGGTAGACTAAAGCTATCAAAAATGGTATTGAATATATAGAACAAGAAAAAGAGGCGTAGCATTGCTGCAGAAACACACCAAAGTAATGTAAAACAAAAAATGATTAAGGACTTTTTTATGTAAAACTCTTCAATTCTCATAAATTATAAATATTATTCATATTATTCAATTCATATAATTCAATAATATAATAATTGAATTCAATTATATAATAATAATACATCTTCATAATAATAATTCAATTCATATTATTTTTTTTTTATAATATGAATTGTATGTAGTGGACTCGTTTACATTTTTTATTAGTTAAATATATTACATTCATTCCTACTTTTTTTCTTTCATTTTTTATACTCTTCGCTTGAACCGAGTTTTTCGGTTAGTCCTGGTTCACATTAACTCAGATAATTGGCACTCTATTGTATTTAATTAAAAGTTTCAGTGATACCAAAAAGGATTACATTTTTAAAAACTGAAATGAATAAAAATGTTCCATCTTACTGTTTTTATTCTATCTTACCTAGTTGGAATCAAAACATTTGATATTTCACTGACAAATTATTCTGGCACCACATCTAATGAATTCGTTTCTTAAATTACTTACAAAGACAAATCAATATTTGTTGACTCTGATGAATGTTAGATTAAACCTAGATTCAAGGTTTATTAAATCTAGGTTTCTTTCTAGAAAAACAAAGTTCTTAATCTACGAAACTATTGTTAGGCCAGTTGGCATACGCTTCTGAAGCTTGGACGATGACAAAACTGGAGGAAAATTGTATCACAATATTTGAGAGAAAGATTTTGCGGAGTATACTTGGTGGTGTAAATGAAAACAATGACTGGAGAAGGAGATTAACTTTGAATTGTACTGGATTTATAAACAACCCGATATTATTCAATACATAAAAATACATAGAATGAATTGAATGACACACGTAATTCGAATGAGTAATGACAATACAATAAAAAAGATGCTTTTTAAACCTACTAGAGCAAAAAAGGGTGGAAGGCTGTGGTTAAGATGGGCTGATTAAGTGGAGTCTGATATTCTTGCAATTAATGAAAAGAATTGGAGATCAAAGATAAATCAGAAGTCATTATGGAGAAATATTCAGAGGAAGGCATTGACCCACATTGGGCTGTCTGGCCAACTATGATGATGTTAGATAATTCAATCAAAGATTAGACCACTAAATTATAACATAGTTTCAATGGTGAATAACAACATGTATTGGGTATCTTAAAAATATCTACATTACTTACAATTAGAGTTGGAGCGTAGCTTCAGTAAGGCTGGGACTTTGTCCACCATTTCTGAAGCTTTGACCTGGCCAAATAAATTAGCTTTGATTCGGTCAAATTGGTCTATAAAATATTCTTTTTACAATTATTATTATATAAAATATTGTATTCATAAGGTTAAGTTATGCATAACTTTACCTTACGAAAAAATTTTACAGAATTGTTTGATTTACAAGTTTTATGTATTGAACACTTGGAATCAAACATCATTCAATAATTTATAATGTATTCTACTTAATTTGAAAGTTCCTAAAGGATAAAAAAAATTCTGTACATTATTTGTTACTTACTTGATAATTATATGAAAATCTGTTGTTGTTTTAAAAGGATAATATAAAATAACTGCATGAAACTATCTTTAAACATTTCTTGCTTTAAAAGATCATTATTTTTATAATCTACTAGTAAATCTTGTCAGTAGTAGATTTTCCCTCTTGGAGTCCACGTTGGTATTTGGAAATACTCCACAGAGAGAATAGGAAAAACCTGGAAAATATACAAGGAATTTAAAAATTATTTTTGTTTTTTAAAAAATGGTGGAATACTCAATCCGTTATCTAAGGAATATTTAAGAATGATATTCCAATTATACTAAACTGTTTAATTTACTATAGCATTATTTTAGTATATTCAGCTGCTCCTTTTTTTTTCTGAAAGTTTTTTCAGCAATTAAAACTAATAAATATAGTTAACCCAGTATAGCTCACACAAGAGTGTTGTTGTGTTACCTCTTAATATATTGTGTATAACATGTACTGGGGAAATGCAGGGAATTTTTTTTTTCCTGAATTGAGTGTCAACACTGTATATTTTTTTGTGTAAAAAAAAAAGTTCAATTTAGAATGCACTGGACAGTAAAAAAAAATCAGCAACTTAAGTGCATGGTTTATAGTGTATCACGTCAAAAATATCAACGTAAAATCAGTAAAAAGAACTTTTTTTAAAGGTTTATTGTAAAAGTCTGTGACCTTATGATGCACAACAAACAGTTTTGATGATTAGAATAAAAAATGATTTTTAATTTATACATGCTGCGTAGTGTTTTTAAAAAGTGCTTACAGGTGCTTATTTTAATTTTTTGAAAGCCCTTAAAGGTGCTTTTTTCGCTAAATACAGTGAAACCTGTGTATAACGATACTGTCTATAACGATAAACCTGTCTATAGCGATATTTCCTTGAGGTCCCGGTGAAATTCCTATTTACTCAATGTATTTTTAACCTGTTTATAGCGATAACCACTTTTCAGTTAAACATGTCTACAGTGATAATTTTTCCTCTTTCGATAGTTGATAGTTCTATTCCGATTTTTTACTGTTGGAAAACGACTCCCCATCGAGCCTAAATGTGAGATAACAAAATGTTTTTTTTTTTTTTTCATCTCCTTTGTATGTAATATTCTTTCGTTGTTTCTGAGAAAAAAAAGTCACTTTTCGGGGAAATTAGAGCAGTAGAAATGGGTGAAGGGGTATTGTAGGAGGGAGAGAGCTTCGTCAGAAAAACGGGTGACACACTGACGAGACATCGATGCGGCAGCGACACGACAAGAGGGGAATTCCTATTCAATAGCATTAGGATGCGCAGAGGTAATGTGCGCGTTTTAATGCTGTTGAATAGGAATTCCCCTCTTGTCGTGTCACTGTCGCATCGATGTCTCGTCAATGTGTGGTCCGCCTTCGGTGGGGGGGGGGGGGGGGCAGTTTCTCGCCAATTATGATATCCCTGCTTTAAAAAGAACACTCCGAAGGTCAATCGTCTGCATCGAAGGTAGCTGCATCGTTACTCACTACGGACTGGCATGTTTTCCTTGCAATAAATTTAATTTTGAAGTGATGGCTCGGCGTAAAGCATTATCTTTTGAAGAAAAATTAAATATCATATCGGAAATTGATCAAGGATTGAAGCAAGTTGACGCTGCTAAGAAATATGGGATTTCACAATCAACAATAGCTACTTTTTTGAAGAAAAGAAAAGATATCGAAGATGCTGTGGAAAGAAGCAAAATTGATGGTAAAAGGAAAAGATTTAAAGGTGCAGTTAATGAGGATGTAGACAAAGCTACCCTAAGATGGTTCCACGAAATGAGACAACAAAATGTGCCAATTAGTGGTCCAATGATTGCAGAAAAAGCAAGAACATTTGCGTCTTTGCTAGGCAACGACGAGTTTAAAGCCAGCAATGGGTGGATTACATCATTTCGAGAACGTCATGGTATTGTTTTTAAAACCATCTCAGGTGAAGAAAAGTCAGCTCCAGTCAATGATGTTGCATCCTGGAAGCAACGAGAAAAAGAGACTATTGAAAAAACTTATTCTCCAGAAAACGTGTACAATGCTGATGAAACTGGCTTATTTTATCAGCTCATGCCAAATAAAACAATGGCATTTAAGGGAGAAAATTGTAAAGGCGGTAAAAAATCAAAACAGAGGTTAACTGTTCTACTTTGTGCAAACAGTACTGGAACCGATAAACTGAAGCCGTTCGTTATAGGCAAATACGCTAAACCTAGATGTTTTAAGAATGTGAAAAGTTTACCAGTTGACTACAAGGCAAACAAAAGAGCCTGGATGACAGAAGAAATATTTAACAACTGGCTGCTTGATGTGGATAAGGAGATGAAAAGAAAGAAGAAAAAAATAGCTCTCTTAGTTGACAACTGCACTCCTCACAACAATCCTCCAAGTTTGAAAAATATAAAATTGTTTTATTTTCCCCCAAATTGCACGTCGATTCTACAGCCATTAGATTTGGGAATAATAAAATGTTTCAAAGGATACTATCGAAAAAGATTAGTTCAGAACGTTGTTTATAATCTGGATAATAAACTCCCAAATCCTTATGCAGTTGATGTAAAAAATGCATGTGATTGGATTTCCGGAGGGTGGAATTCATTGACACAATCCACCATCCAAAATTGTTGGAAGAAAGCTTCTTTCTTTAAGGATAAAAGCAACGGAAACGCAGAAACTGAGCTTACTGAAATCACTGATGAAGAAGAAAAATGTGTGGCAGGCTTAAATTCGATTGTCAGTGATTTCCAAAGATCATCTAATACATCATTTCTATTTAACGCAGATGAATTTTTAAATTTAGATAATGATGTGTTGGTTTTCAGTGGTGCAAGTGATGAAGAGATTTTAGCAGAAGTTATCCCGGGTGATCAAAGTGATGAGGAAGAAGCAGCTGACTGTTCTCAAAACAGGACTCAAATTTCACCCGAGAATGCCATATTGCTAATTAACACTTTGCAAGATTTCGTTGCAACATGTAACTGATGTTCATTTGAATTCATTAGATGGACTGAAATCTATGTGCATGGAAATGGCAATTGCTTCCAAAAATAAGCAAACAAAACTAACCGATTATTTTTCTAAATAATTTCTGTTTTGATTCATAAAATTGTAAGTAAATTTTTCTTGGGTGCTGTTTCATAATTCTTAGTAAAATTTTCATTTGGAGCCTATAAAAGAAGTTTAATTTATCATTTGTTTTAAACGTATACTTTTAAATTTCAAACCTGTCTATAACGATAACCTGCCTATAACAATATTTTATTTCGGTCCCTACAGTATCGTTATAGACAGGTTTTACTGTATTACTTTTTCAAAAATAAGATTTTTTTTCTTTACCATATACATTTTTGCCCCATATTATGCAGAAATGTGGTTTTCACGTAGCTCTATTCAACATTTTCACAAATCATTTTACCACAATCCGGCGTACCGTCGGTCCGTAGTGTATGCAAGTGCCAGTCATTTTACATGTTTGATGAAATATTTGTGAGTCAGCATGTGCGTCTACAGAGATGGGTTCTGCAAGATTCTCTCATATGTAACCCTGCTGCATTTTGCAAGATATTCTTAATTTCAGGCTTTGTTTTGCACCCACTGAAATTGAACCAAAAATTCTTTTGATTTTTTATGGTGGCTAATATAATTAAGACAAGTTTCTTTTCAGAGACTAGTTATTTTTTCGTGATCATGTAAAATCATTAAAAATTATTTTGCATTTTGTAATGTACATAGTGCTTAAATATTTTTTTAAAAATTACTTAAAAGGTGTTTATTTTTTGTTGAAAGATTTAACTATGCTCCCTATTATAGCTAGAGCTCATATATATAATGTCAGTGTACTTTTATTAACTTTAATATTTGAATGAAAGGCATGTAAAAGATCCCTGGAGTGCCTTATCGGCTCTTGGCATTTCCGGCAAAATTAAATTCCTAGTGCACTTTAGCATCCAAATAGAGTCTCTAGCCATCTAGTGTGGCAGAAACTAGACGTCCAAATTAACATGGCCAACGGTATCTCACCCATTGTGGTGGCCATTGAAAGAGTGGATACCACTTCTTGAGGACGCACTAGGTCTACTCTTCGGGAACATTGATTGTGCAGCTCATTGGAAATAAAAAATATTTGAATGAGTGTTTTTGTACTCTTAGAAAGTGACCCGCCACTTGTCGTTAAGAATCTCCCAGGCAACATTCACGTCTTTGAAAATGGCACTCTCTCGATATCTAATGCCCGACGATCGGACAACGGAATTTACATTTGTATTGCATCCAATGGGATTGGAGCAGATTTACAAAAGGAAGTTCACTTAATGGTTTATGGTAAGTAGATTCTTATATGTAAACATCTCCTAAAGGTTTTATAATTTAATATTAATTGAAAACTTATTTACACAGAATATCCGGTTGTTGAAAGGATAGTCGACCATGTTGTTGTTGAACGAGGCGAGAAGGTACATATTTCTTGTTTGGCAAAGGGAGACCCTCCTCTTTCATTCACCTGGAAAAAAGGCACAAAGTACCTAAATGAGTGGTATTCTAACTCTGACAGGTACATGCATGTATTTTTATTTCTTATTTTATAACCGCCGTTGAACAGCCGGGCACAATTTTCGGGTTTACGACTAATGCTCAGTTCCGTAGCCTCCTAATTTAATTTAAATTACAATTTGTTTTAATTAGCATGGTGCGTAGCTCTTTTAAAGAGTGCTTAAAAATGTTTTTTTTAGATTTTCATTTTTTAAAAGCCCTTGAATGTGCTTTTCGCATGGAGTGTTTTTAAAAAGTGCTCAATTTTCTCTTTTCGAAAATGAGTTTTTCGGTCCACAGCGTATGAAAATGCCTATCATTTTACAGCTTTGATGAGCTGGGTTCGGTGAGATTATTTCACTCTCATGTGCAACTCTACTGCATTTTGCAAGATATTCTCAATTACAAGCTTCATTTTCCACCCTCTGAAATCGAGCCAAAAAATTTCTTGATCATTTTTGAATGGCTAATATTGTCAAGAAAAGAGTTCTTTCTTGGAAAATAGCTATTTTATCATGATCATGTAAAGTGTATTAAAATTGTTCTGCATTTTGTTAATGTATATAGAACTTAAAAATATTTTTTAAGTGCTTAAAAAGTACTTAAAAGGCACTTATTTTTTGTTAAAAGATTCGGCTATGCACCCTGAATTAGGACAAAAGTTTCACAGTATTAATTTATTAATTTTTTGTTCTCAAGCATACCATTTTTGGAGTTACCTAGTTCTAAAACTGTGATTATATTAAGTTAAAATTTATTTTAACTAAACAAAAAAAAAATAAATTATTATCATTATTTTTTCATTTTTGTTCTCATGCATGTAGGATATCATTTTTGGAGTTACCGACATCTGAAAATGTGCAGTTCACAATTTCTATTGAAAACACCGATTTGGAGGATGAAGGATTGTACACTTGCATTGCCAGAAATGAATTTGGTTCTGATCAAAAAGACGTACGCCTCTTACTTGTTGGTATGTGCTTTTTTAAAAAAATCTATTGCAGTGAACTCTGGCTACTACAATATCCGATATGACAATAATTCCCTCTATTAAGATAATGTTTTGTTGTCCAGACGAGCTTTCATGTGAAATTTCAAATTAAAGGTATAATGAAAACTAGTTAATTTTCTACAAATATACAAATTTTTTTATACAAAAATTTAGTGCTAGAACACTAATGTTCACATAAAAATTATCATATTGGCCACCAACAAGAGTAAATGGATCATGGTCAGGGGTCTATTTAAAAAATATTTGGGTTAACAGACCCTTCACAAAATGAAAATATATTTTCATAAAAATGGACCCTTCACAAAATAATTTTTCTTTTAGTCAAACCCTTCACAAATTTGCAATATTTCTACTTTTACAAACATCTTGTGTGCATTTTTGTTAATATTATATCATATTTTGTTTTGTAAATAAATAATTGATAAATTCATAATTCATAAAATTAATAAATAGAATATTATGTAAATAAAAATTTATTTCTGGCAATTCTTTAAATAAAATATTATAAATTTAAGAATTGTTTAAGTTTACTTAATGCGTAACACATTAAAAGTGATACATTACTAAGTTGTGTTACTTAAAATACGTAAATTGAAATTATTAAAAATGTGAGTGATTTTGTTTCTATTATTCGCCCAAAATGAATATTCTGCGTCGAGCAGTATAGGCTAAATACCAAATATTTGTATGTTACATCTCTAATTTAGTAGCAGCAATTGTTGAGCGGAATCTTGCATCTATTTACAAATTAAAAACTTCTTGAAAATGTTTTTTTTAGCAATTTTTGCAATAACTGGACCCTATTTGCGCAAATTCACAAAAGCAGGACCCTGGTTGAAAAAATGTGACTAAAAGTTTATTCTATATTCAAAATTTATGAATAGTTTTTTCCCAATTTTACAGAAACAGGACTTACACAAAATGTCAAGACAGACCCCTGATGGTATATGACAAGTTATTTCATAAAATTTTAGTCATATTTTTGATTAATTTTTGTTCTTATTTAGGCAACCATTTTCATAGTTTTTGGCAACTATTTTCATGCTTTAGGCTACGAAAAGCAACTATTTTGTTCATTTTTTTCTATGACTACCCTGAGAAACTCGTTTCTACTGTTCAGAACTGTTCTTTGTTTATATTCAGTGCAAAGATTAGTGTTTTGATTTTAAACTCAGTTAACCGTTAATTTACCTGCACCACAAAATCAAAAGTTTCTTTTCAGAACGACCTGCTGCTGTACGATCTGTAGACTTGATTGATATATGGAGTAGAAGTGTCCGTATACGGTGGTCAACACCTGATAATGGAAACAGTGCTATTTTGAGCTATACAGTTGAATATTGGACCACACCTGGTAAGTCTTGAACTTAGTTTGGCATTAAGTGAACTTATGTATGAATATTTTCATTTATGTATTTTTTCATATTTTTTTCATGCATATTTTAAGCTATACAGTTGGATACTGGACTATGCCTGGTAATAACGCTTCATTCTAAATCTCTTAAATATTTTATTTTTTAGAATTTAGTTTGACATTCAACACACACACACACATGGGTGATTCTTTTTAAACATGACAATTCAGACCAAAAAATTTCTTCAAATTTAGTCTTCAAAATAATCTAAAAATTTTTTTTGTATACTTCTTTAGTTACACTTATTAATATCTTACAGACAGTCGTGTAGTTTATTGACATTTGCTCGAGAAAAAAAATAAAATAGAAATTCACCAAATCTTAATTGCAAGGAAAATGACATATTAGCTTAGAAGTTTAAAAAACAGTCATTTTAAGTTAATAGTAAGTAACTCAATTTGAGCCTATATGTTAGATGGACCATAAATTGCTTAAATTAATTCTTTTTATCCACTGTAGGAAGAAACAAAAAAGAAATTTTGTTGCTGATATGTACAGAATAAAATTATGTATAATAATCAATCATTAAATAAATAAATAACTTTGATTAGATCCAAGCATATTACAATCATACATAAACTTGGTAGTAGGTTAATATTTTTATGGCAAGATTGCACATGAGCAATGGCGCACTGCTGACGGTCAGAGAGACAAGCTAAGGAACTGAATCGAGACTGTCCTGGTGTACGTCAAAAGGAGCTCTTAAAGCTTAATAGAAACAGTTTAAGGAAGATCATAGGTCTTCTTACTGGTCACTGTATCGACACATACTTTGTGATTGTGATGTCTATTCTGCTCAAAGGTTTGAGCATTTAGGGCAGCACTGCGTCAATGCCTGGGAACTGCAAGATGGTCCTGTAAGGTGTCTGCTGAACTTTATTTCAGCTATAGGGCTTTCTTGCTAATCATGACTAGGGTTTGGGTACAATAGACCTCTGGTTGATGTGCCCCGCTCGTCAGAGCTGCCCAACCTCTAAGTCTAATATTTGCTTTCCCTCCTTACAGTATTAGCAGTTAAAAAAAATTTCTGGTAACACTTTAATGTCCCGGCATTCATAAGCCAGGAAAATGACAGCGAGGATAATGACAAATTCGCCATTTTAAAGCATATAACTTTAGTTTAGTTTTATATTTTGGCCTAAGACCTTTACGTTCTGCAGAAAACAGAACAGCAAGGGACAGTGAATTGTCATATTTTGTGAGAATCACCCATATATAAAAATATGTGTGTGTGTATATATATATATATATATATATATATATATATATATATATATATATATATATATATATATATATATATATATATATATTAAGTTCAAAATGAAGATAAAACAAAGGTAAATTACAAACAAATGAAAAAAAGGGGGGGGGCGAATAATAATAATAACAAACAACTGGGGAAAGAAAAAAAAATAATTTAAAAAAAAAAAAAAAAAAAGAGGAAAAAGTTTATTTCCTAACTCTCAAATCGAACTGAAATATATCTTGATCATTTTATAATGGCTATTATAATGAAGAAAAAAGTTCTTTTTCGAGAAACTAGTTATTTCATCATGATCATGTAAAGTATTTGAAAATTGTTTCGCATTTTGTTAATGTATAGAGCGCTTAAAAATATTTTTTGAGTGCTTAAAAAGTACTTGGAAGATGCATTTTTTTTTGTTGAAAGATTTGACTGTGCACCCTGATATATATCAGGGGTCTGTCTAGGTTTTTCTGAGAGGTACCTATTTTGTGAAAATTTAGACATAAATTTGTGAAAAATTAAAAACTATATTGAAAAATCAACACAAAAATATGGTAAAAATATGGATTTATCATTTCTTAAGGAATACTAAAATTAAATTATAAGAAAAAGTATTTTGTGAAACTACCGTTTTTCCTCAAGTTGAATTTGTGAAGGTACCGCTTAACGGTAGTAAATTCGGCCTAGACAGACCTCTGTATATACTTACTCATTGACATGTACAAATATACAAATGTATAAACGAAAATTTTTTAAAAATAAATATATTTGAATTTCAAACATTCATTCAAATTCACTTCAAATTCAAACTATTTATGAACTTAGCTTAAAAGGAAATTTTCTTCATTTAACCAGAGTTAACAGAGTTTTAAGTGGATTTAATAAAAGGGTTAAAATGAAAAATTAACCTCTTCACTACTGAAGTATAAAGGAATAGAGCAAAAAAAAAAAAAAAATGAAACAAACAATAAAACATGAAAAGCCCCAAAAAACTCACCCGGGTTGGGTATTTTGCGTTCATGAACTCAACGCTTCTTTAAATTAGTAACATGTATATTTGTTATTATTAAAAGTATCTTGTATCTTGCAGAAAGATATTAGTGCTAGAGAGGTTTACCACAGATAGCTTGTAAAAATTCTGCCACAGGGAGTCATAATAACATGAATAAATATATACTGCCAGGGCGCTAATATTTTTAGTTACACATAACAGCGACCTCAGGTCTTAACTAAGTAAAAGAATATAAATACTTTGGGAGCACTTGGGGACTAAATACTGGGGGTTCTGCGTTCGTCTGGCTGCCCAACCAAATTATCTGCTCCTGCACCCCAGAGCCCAAGGTTAAGAAAACTGAAACGGGTACAGTAGGCCTTGGCTCTCTATGGGCTGTTGCGCCACTGAGTTTAGTTTATTTAAATACACTGCAATACAGCATTAATTCTCAGTTTTAAAACTATTTTAATTATGCCAACCAAGCAAAATAAATAATTATTAAAAATAATCAAAAATTAATTATAGGGAAATATTTAATGCTTTTGGTAAAATTTCAAAATTATGGAAAAAACACAAAAAATTTGTTATTAACTGTATGTATGCATCTTAATCTAAAACAATTAATTTAATTTTTTTGTATTTAAAATACTCAAAAATATTAAATAAATATAAACGTAAATACTCATGATGCCCCGAGACCTAATTTATTGGGTTCACGACTATTAGTATTGAACTCTGTGGCCTTTTAATTACAATTCCTCAGTGATGTTTCTTAGGCTGTCATCAATAGGCCATTGTGAAGCTCTAGTGTCACATTATTAAAGTACCTACCTACCTCAAATACAATCTGTTAAATGCTTAAAAACTTGACATGTTACTTTGTTCTGAATGTAATCTTTTGGTTTTTGAGTTAATTTTTGAATTCAAAAACTTTTTGGTGTAGAGAAGTAAATACTTTTTTTTAGTTTCTGTTTCCAAAATATAAACTTAGCTATATGCTCATATAAAATTTATTTGTAACTGATACTTATTTTTTCTTTTTAATTTTAGGAGGTCATTGGAATATGACAGTCCCAAGTTCAGCTTCCTCCTGTATTTTAAGAAATTTGAAACCTTTTCACCAGTATACTTTTCATGTATGGGCCAGTAATTCTATTGGGAATGGTGAACCCTCTGAAGAAAAGCAGTTTACTACCGCTAAAGAAGGTATTTATACCTTATTATTTAGATTTTCAATTTTCTTTTTAAAAAAAAGATATTGTTAGAATGGTTAGATTGAAGTATGATTCACTACAATGTCTGCTGCTGTTCGGATTATCTTCGGGGATGTTTCCCAGACCGTCGCCAATAGGCCATTGTGCAGCTCTAGTATGACGTTAATAAAATACATACTCTTGTTACAATGTGCACCCTATGTCACTCTTTATCACATAAATATACAGCAGAATTTCAGAAACAAAACGCATGTTATCGCTATTATTTTATATTTGAACTTAACTCTAACATTTCTGGGCACAATATCACGAACTTCCTTTCCTCTAACTCCATCGAGCTTTAACAATTACGCCACAATTTAGCATCCTATCAACTGCGCCACTCCTTCTGGTTAAGAGCGGGAAAAAAAAACAATCCTTAGTAACTTTGTTTATCCTTATTATCAGTATTTATCAAAATTCTTATTAAAAAAAAAATATCTTGTGATAAAATTAAGGATGTCTAAAGGACGTAAATAAAGTACCTATCTTAAAGTAGCACCCATTTTGGCTGTTCAACGATGGTAATAAAATATAAAATGGTTTAAGTAATTATAAATAATGGTTTAAAAAAATCTTCTTTAGATTAGGATTTATATACATATTTTTTACTTCGCTAAATGTGTTATATTATACCATTCTTGTGTATATTTGTATATATAAGAAATATATATAGATAGAAAATTATATATATATAAAATATATATATATAGAAAATTATAAATATATATATATAGAAAATTATAAATATATATATATACAGGGGTCTGTTTAGAAGAAATTTGGGTCCGTTAACGGACCCTTCACAAAATATCTTTTCATAAAAACGGACCCTTCACAAAATATTTTAACTTAAAAACGGACCCTTCACAAAATATTTTAACTTAAAAACGGACCCTTCACAAAATGATTTTTCTTTTTATCGGACCCTTCACAAATTTGTTTATCTTCATTATTGTTTTGTTAATCGAATAAACCCTTTCCAGGGCAGAAAACAAGAAAGTTGGACGTAAACGAATTAAGTTTTATCTTCAGCAGACGATTCTTCCATTATTCGTCCAAAATGAATATTCTGCGTTCAGCAGTATAGGCTAAATACCAAATATTTGTATGTTGCACCTCAAATTTAGTAGCAGCAATTGCTGTTTATTTTTTAAAATAATTTTTTTTAATTATTATTTTACAGTGCCGAGCATAATCTTGTATCTATTTACAATTTAAAAACTCCTTGAAAAAGTTTTTTTGCAATAACTGGACCCTATTTCCACAAATTCATAAAAGCGGTTGAAAGAATGTGAGTAATTTTTTTTACAATTTCACGAAAACGGGACCTTTCATAAAATGTCTGGACAGACCCCTGATATATATTTGTAATTTTGAATTTCTCTTTTTGACTTGCATGATGTATCAAAACTTTACTTGTAGCCTAAAAAAAGTTGCTAGTAAAATCATTGTTATTTTATTTTTCCAATGTCGGCAGTTATGAGTATACTTTCGGATTAAAAAAAATGTTAAATAAAAAGAAATTAAATAATTGTAAATTTTAAAAAATTGAAGCACTTTGAATTGATATACCTGCAGAATTGATATACATGTGTTAAATAAATTTTCCATAAGAGAAATATCCATGTAAGTGGAAAATTGCTTTTAGAAAATATAAAAAAGTTGAGTTGTCAACTTTTTATACTTTTTTAGGAACATTTCATCTAATGACTGCATAGTTTTTTTCAATGTAGGATTCTTTGTGTTGTAAACTTAATTTAAAGTTATGATACAAAACTTCATATGAAATGCTTCATTCTAGTTCTTTCATGGCTTAGTTTTTTGAATGTCGGCAAAATTATCAAATATTCTAAAAAAACAACAACTTAAGTTTCAAAAAAATCTGTAGATTTGCAATATATCTTTTCTGGATCTATGGAAGATATCTTTTCTAGAAAGCTATATATATTGAATAAGGGACATTTCTATTTAAAGAGCAATTTTCTGGTTTCAAGTGTGTCCCTTATTAAGGAGTACTACTGTATAAACAAACATTAAATAAACAATATTTATTCACTTATCTTAAATGTGTTTTGTTTGATTGTTAGAGCCCTCGTCACCACCGGTTGATGTGAAAATTGAAGATATTGGTTCAACTCATGTTCGACTATCGTGGAAGGTATGACTTTTTTTATATTGAAATAATCATAATTTAAATTATTCTCTTTTCGTTTTATATTTATTGTTTTTAAATTTCTGTTACACAATTCTAACATGTGTGATGTGCAATTTTCCAGTATATTTTGAGATTTGCAAGTGAATAGCTGAAAGAAAGTAATTTTAATTTGAAGTGCTTTAAGTTGTTTTGTTAGAAAGAGTTGTATCTTATTATGAGACCTTCGTATCTCTTAAGAGATAGATGTTCCTTAATGTATTTTTTCATGAGCTTCTGAATTAATCATAAATTAACCTTAATTAAGATAGGAATGATTTAAATCTCTTGATTTTTTTAAAATATAAATAGTAAACTGTTGATTTAGGTAAAAAAAATTTTTTTATACAGCTAAAAATCAAGAACAATGTAAGATATTATGTATAATCTGCAACAGAATTGTATGGTACTATTTTAGTTTTGTTTGGGACAGTCGCAGAACATGTGACCCCTTAGTCATTGTAATTATAGTTGACATCAACTATGTATAAAAACAAGTAATGTAATTAGAGAGCATAATTAATGAGATACATATAAACATTTATTTTACTTTGGTTTTTGATAACCATGTTCATGTTTTTTTCTGTAAAATAGATGTGATGTGGCACAATCATCATAGTCACCGTCGACAAACTGTAAACTTATAACAAAAAAAGAAAATATGCATAAGAAACTAAACATATATAAAAGAAATCTACAAGAAAATTTAAGCGTTATTTCCAACATCAACAAATGATATATCAGCGCTATCAAAAACCATTTCTAATCGCTCATTTATAACCGTAGTTGAACAGCTGACACAATCTTTTAGGTTTATGACAACTTATGTTCAACTCCGTAGCCTTGCAATTTTGAATCCAATTCAGAAAACAAGGGAACTCCTGGATCAAGAGTTGGGAGAAATTGGCCTTCATGGATGCACTTTTTGAGGGAACTAATCTGCATTTTCGTTACATGGGGAAGAAAACCTCCCATGGTTAGCCTGACTGCAAGGAGACTTAAGCCTATGATCCGTCTACCACTGAGGATATTATACGTCAGGGCTGTGGTTGGTGCAATTCGAATTCGTTTTGGCCAGCTAACGCTGAGAATCGAGCCTGGTTCACTTGATTGGAAGGCGAATGCTCTATCCCTTGAGCCACCACGACCCCTGAGCTGCAATGTTTTAGTCAACTCATTGGAAATAACACAATACATCTAATCTTGTTTTCCAAACAGTTTCCGCCAGCTTATTGTGCAAAATCTGTAACGTCTGAATATTTGCTTCAAATTAATTGTCTGCATAGAATAGAAATAAGGAAACTAAGAAAGAATGTAATTTAAAAGCAATTAAGAATTAACAAAACATTTTGCATTTTCAAATCATATTTAAGATTTAATTGTTGAAATTGCTACCATAGTCAGCAAGAGTTATGGGCAAAAATAGGAAATTTTGTGACTGGTGAGTGGCCGCATTCTTTACTGTGGTTACTTATTTAAAATGTAGATTTTTTCAAAAATTGGAAATTTTTAGCAATTAAAAAAAAATAATAACTTTTAATATTTATAATATGAGATATTTTCTTTTGAAGCTTTTAAAAGATGATAAACATTACAAGGTTAATTTTTAAAATTAAGAACAATTATATAAAATAACTGCAATAAAGTAATTTTCAGAATATATTTGAAAATGTTTCTAACAACTAGCAATTTGCTTTTATGCTCTAGGTTTCACAATACAGTGACTGCCTCTAATAAAATCACTATTTAAAAATCAGCACTTTTTTAAAATCAAATCTGCAAGAACGGAGTCTTACAACATCAAAATACCCTAAAACCATTTTCTAATAAAACCATGATCACCATTTTGTAAAATTTAATTTTCGCTGTGCATATATATAAGATTCTGCTTTTTCTTATCTGAATTATTAGAATTTTCTATTTTCTGAAGATTTTTACAGCATGTAAGTGACAAATTTCATTGTTCCCCATTACGAACAAAAAGAACAAAGTTACATTCGTGGATTACACAAAAATGAATATGTAGAGTGAAAAAATTATGAAACACAAGGCTGCAAATTTACCCTATCATTAAACTGATGTCAAAAAAGCACTTTGTATTTTAAAATGAACTTTACAACTAAGAAAAGGTAATAATGAAAATTAAAATAAAAATCTATTATAAACTCTCAAATCATGTTGAATTTTAAATTTCAAATTTTGCCAATCAAATAATGATAATAATTTAAAACCTTTCTGTAAATTAAAAAAAAAAAATGTAGATAATGTTTAATAAAAATGTCAAATATAGTTAATAATAATATAAACGTAGTAATCAATTAAGTGTACTTCCAAGTTAAATTATTTTAAAGTGCAGTATTTCTCCATTAGAAATTCGTTAGAATGATGTCAGTTACAGTGAAAGAATCATTTAAATTTCTTCTTTCAGTCCCCTCCCCGTGAAACGTGGAATGGAGACTTGACTGGATTTTACATTGGATATAAGCAAAGCTCTTCGTCTCTTCCCTTCACTTTCAATACTGTTGAAGCGGATGAAACTCATTCATATGATTACATACTAAGGGGTCTAAGAAGATCAACACGCTATGTGGTTTCTGTGAGGGCCTTCAATGAGGTCGGAAGTGGACCCCCAAGTGAGGAAACTTCTTTCAAAACACATAACTTGGGTAAGATACTTTTAAATCAGCTTCAACTTTTAGCTATATTTATTATGACTTTATAGTTTAATTTAGAGTCTTACAGTTGAGTCATGAAAATTTCGATTTTTGAGAATTGCCTTAATAATCAGTTTAAATTGAGTCAGCTACCAAAAGTTAAATTTTGTTATTTGCTACTGATCTACGATAGTATATTTGATTTTCATTGAGTGTTTTTAAAAAGTCTTTAATGTTCCCTTTTCCAAAATAAGATATTTTTTATCATGTCTGTTTTTGTCACGAATTATGCCACACAAAGTTCTATTCAATGTTTTTACAATTCACATATATCCTGATTATATTTGGGGTGATTTTCGTATTGTGATCTGTGTGGCAGAATAATCGCTAAGTCTTGCCAACTTCCTCACGGCGGCTCAGGAGAAACTGAACGAAGACATCACAGAAAGGGACAAACTCGAATAATTGTCTTCCCTGGGCAAATATCTACATGTTTTTTTTTTTTTTTTAAATTGCAAGTTTAAAATCTATTTGTCACCTTCGCAGTTGTAGCTGGTGCGACAGATCACGATATTGAGTATCCCCTTATATTTTTTAAAAACTAAAGAGTTTAAGAATATATTTTGAGTGCTTGAAAAGTGCTTAAGAGGTGCTTATTTTTTGTTCAAAAATTTGGCTATGCACCCTATTAAAAAATACTTGCAATAAGCCTTTTTTATTTGTTTTAATTGAATAAAAAAAATTTAAAGATATTCTCATTTTCAAATTCTTTAGTCTGTGAGTCAAATGATCACACTGACAACCAATCAAAATCACCTCTATGCCAAAATCCATTGTTTGTAAAAATTTTGCATTGTATACTTTTTTAACCAGTAAATTAATTGTATTGAATAGTCAACTATGTTTAACACTAAAACAACTCATATTTTTACCTACCTAAAGCAACCATTGCAGTCATTTTGACTGCATTAAGAAAATGAATTTGAATATTTAATTTGTAATTCAAATATCATTATAAAAAATTAGAAAAATGTCCTTTGTAATAATTTTAACACTGTGCGGTATTTTTTATATAAAAAATTGCCTTTATTTTCTGGAAAAATAATAACATAAAGAAATATATCTATAATTGTAGATATTTGCGCATTATTTGAAATCTTAGTCGCATAGAATCATTTAATGGTTCATTTTGTCATTTGACTGCAAAGTCATTTTGACTACATTTAGAAAATGAGCAGGAATATATCATTTGTAATTTATATATCATTATAAGAAATTAAAAAAGTTATAATACTTTTAATAATAATAATAATAAAATAATGCAGTATTTTTTTTATGTAAAAAATTGCCTTTATTTTCAGAAAAAATAATAACATCATAAAACAAATACATATCTCATTGTAAATACTTGCACATTATTTGAAATCTTAGTTGCAGCTGAAAATTTCTTGCATTTTCAGAACATTTTTGTCTAGTGTCAACAGAAAAGGCAGCCTTTATTACTTGTTTAAAAAAAAGTCAGTGTGAGCAAACAAATAGTTTATTTGCTGAAAAATATTACAAGTAGTTCCTTTGTTAGAAAAAATCTGTTGAAAAATATAAAAGTAGTTTTTCTGTTGAAAAATATAAAAGCAGTTTCTTTGTTGAAAAATATAACAAGTAGTTTCTTTATTGAAAAATATAAGGAGTAGTTCCTTTGTTAAAAAAATATTAGAAGTAGTTTCTTTGCTAAAAAATATAACAAGTAGTTTTTTTTTTTTTTTGAAAAATGTAACAATATCAATTTGTTGACAAAGCTTAATATAATGAACTTTCAAGAAACTTAGGAAGAGTAATACCCTTTTTTATTTTATTTTATAACTGTCGTTGAACAGCTCACCCAATTTTTTGGGTTTACAACTACTAACGTTCGACTCCATTATTCAGTCATAATGTTTCAGTCATTTTGAACCTCATCCAGAAGACAAGGGAACTTCTGTGTCAACTATTAGGAGCATTTTGCCTTCGTGGAGGACTTTTTTTGATGGAACCAGTCTGCATTTGTGTTGCATGGAGAGAAGAACCATAAAAACCTCCCGCCATTAGCCTGACTGCAAGGGGACTCTAACCTATACTTCATCTACCACTGAGGATATTTTATCTCAGTACTGTGGTCGATGCAAGCCGGGTGGGGAATTTGAATAAACCATGAATCAAACCTAGTTCACCTCATTGGGAGACGAGAGTTCTATCCCTTGAACCACCATGACCCTAGTTACATGCAGCTGAAAGGGATTTTATTTTTTTTTAAAAATACTTCAGAGTGAAACACGTGCTTTAATGAAATAAAGATAAGCAATGAAGAAGAAATAGTGTATACTATATTCAAGTGTTACACTCAAATCTCTATAGCGGTCATTTTGACTGCAATTGTCGTTCTAGGTAAATTATCATTTTAAGCACTCCTTATGTATTCCAATAAAATGTTCCTTTAAGGCTTTTGAAGGTTCCAAAAAGTAAAGTAAGCTGGTATAATTATTTTCAGTTATTTTCCTCTCAATGTTGATTTGCGTTCAATATGAATATGAAATATGAATATTGCGATCCATATTCAATTCAATATGAATATTGCGTTCAATATGAATTAAAAGTGTAATGAATTATTTATATTATAGTTACACACTCCTTGAGGAATGTTTAGATTTGTTATTGTGTTAATTTAATAGAAAACAGAATTTCCATGCAAGTTATCCTGGAGTCAAAAGTAAACAAATTATAGTAAATTTGTACAGTATATAGTACATTTATAGTATTTAAAAATTTATGAACAATAGTAATCAATTTATATTATAGTTACATTTCTTGAGAAATGTTTGAAATTGCTTCTTTGGTATCCCACTAGGAAAGTATAATTTCTAAAGAAGTTGACTAGGAAAAATTTTCAGGTCAAAATATATAGGTCATTTTATGTAGTATATTTGTACAGAATACATTTATAATAGTTATTAATTTATGTATGATTGTTGTAATGAATTTATATTATAGTTACACTCTTTGAGAGATGTATGGAATTGCTACTGTAGTGTGTCTACCACTACAAAAATATAATTCCAGTTCACTAATATATAAGACATGTTGACTCGATTCTATGTTGAAGTGCTTTTTCATAGATGAAGGTTGACATTGTTGATATCTACAATCCCCACACTACTTTGTTAAGTGTAGAAAGTGGAATTTCCAACTTTGTAGCTTTATTAGAAAAGTGGAATTTCCAACCAAGTTGACCAGGAAATTTTTATAAGTCAAAAGAAGCAGTTTATTTTGAATTATAAACTTTTAAAGCTTTTTGAAATGACAATGCATGTACCTATACAATATTCATTTCCAACTGTGAAAATATATTTTGAACCTTTGTTATTGATTTTGCTGATTTTAAAAAGGTTTAAATTTTGATGAACATCTCTTTTTAAGCACATTTTTCTTTGAGTCCAGAAAGTTGTCCAATTTATTTTTGTTGTAAAAAGTATTTTAAGGAAATGAGAACTTCAGATTGTTTTAAAGTTTCTGTTATTCAGAAAAGAGCCTAATTCTTCCATTTATTAACTACACAATCAGCATCATTACTTAAAAAGCTTTGATCCCAACTTTTTTAAACAAGCTGCCAGTTTTTGTTTTTATTTTTTCAAGGGGTATAATGTAACTTATTATAAATGTAACTTATCGTTCATATTACTGTTAATTATCGTATACTTTAAATAAAACTATATACTCTAAACAAAAAAAATATTATTTTGATTTTACACTGCTGTAGTAATTTTGATGTCCTTTACTATTTTTCATGCTTGCCAAAGTATCAAAGGTAACAAGTTAAAATTATGCATTTATCATATATTTATTTAAAAACACATTAAATTATTCTACTTTTAAAACTTTTTTGTTTGATTCAAATTGATAATTTGATAGAAAAAAATTGTTTTCTTATTTCTATGTATATTCTCTTAATTCATTGAAATATATTTGGGCCTTTTCAAAAACTACAATTTTTGAATCAATTATGTTGCTGAATGGTGTTTCACAGAACTCTAGTGTTCCACCCTGTGCCAGAATTGCGGCTATACAGAAAATTTTTTGTTTTCCTTTCTGCATAATGTTTTAAAAAATGTTTTTTCTTTCTTTTTTTCAGAGATATCTTTCTTGTGCATCCGAGAGGAAAGAAATAATCACGATTTTTCTATTCACATTTAGAATTTTAAGAAAGTCGTAATGGCTGGCTTCAGATAGAATTTCAAATTAATTATATAGAATATAAAATTCAAAAATCGCAAAAGTTTAAAAGATAGTTTGCTCTAATAATGTTTTTTTTTTTTTTTTTTTTTTTTTTTTTTTTTTTTTTTTTAAGAGCACCATGTTTTATACACACTTATTTGAGTATCTCTTTTTCTAAAAAGTTCTATTTGCGTGATTTCGTCATAGATCTTTATTTTGGAGTTACTGCAGGGATTTTACGATTTTTAATTTATGTATGAATTTTAATTTAGGATCGTTTCATTTATTTACGAATTTTAGTTTTTGTAATGATTTACAGAATTTAAAAGAGGAAATAATGAGTGCATTTTTCCACCTACAAAATGTGATAAAGCACCTATAATATTAGAATTAAAAAATATTACTTTTGCAATTAAAATTTTTTATACATTTTTATTCTGTACATTTTTTGTAAACACAATGTTTCTGTTACTTTAAATTAGTAATTGTTTTAATCAAAAATATCTTAAAGAAAAATATTAATGCTTGGGAAGTTTGTTGGAGTGAGCCAAAAAAATTCTGCCGCAGGGGTGTTCATGGAAGTGACACAGGGATTCTGAGAGTTAGGACTTTTTTTAGGCTTATTCATTCAATATTGTACTAAATAAAATTAAACAATGAGGCTTTGTAAGCTTTAATAGAAACATTTTTAACCAATAAGTAAGTGGATATTAATTATAAATGTCACAGAATATTGTCTGAACCTTTCTAAGACATGTTTTCACTTAATTGTATTTAACATTGATAAAATAAATTATTTGTGTTTTATTTTTATGGTGTTTCTAAATTAATTCATATGAATTTCTCTAATCAACTCCAGCAGCAAAATAAATATTCTCCTCATTAGACCAATATTCATGAATCTTGGATCTATGAGGGTTCAAATGGTCGTTATTTTCTGATATTTTACGGACACTTTACAACCAATATCTGCCCTATAAAAAAAACCTTTCAGATTCACTCGATATTTTATATTCATTACATTATTCAGCCAATGTTGGTCCCTCAGTGTATGTTCATATAGAACCCATATTGAGCAAATTATGAGCCCAACTGGTGCCAAGGAAAAATTGTTGCTAAGAAAGTAATTATTTTCAACCCTTTTTTTTTTTCCAATGCCCACCTGGAGAATGACCTAGGTCATACAGGTATCTGAAGGGCAGATTTGTTGACCGCTCTTTCAGGGGCACCATATTAGGTGGGCCAACGTTGCTCCCGCAGTAAGGACAGATAGTACAGAGAATGAAAGAACATCCATGCCTTGCCCGGGATTCAAACACAGAACCTTTCTGATGTAGGGGCAGTTCCCTAACCCTTACACAGGCCGGTCTGCTTATTTTCAATTTTAATACTATAATTTGTTGTTTTAGAAACATGTATTGTGAATTAGTATACATTGCTAATATAAATTAAACCGTATTTTAATTTTTTTTAAATAAAAAGCAGAGCTACCCTTAATTGATATTGTTTAATTAAAATAATGAAATGATATGCTTTTGAAAATACAAGTCATAATTGTTTTTTCTTTTTAAAAAAAAAACTTAAAATAACTTAACCTTCTCTCCTGAATTATGTTTGATGTTAAATAACTAAATGGAAAGTTTTTCTTTAACCCCAAGTAATTTAACAAAAAAAAAAAAAAGAATTCACGAGACATTTATTAACAATTTAAACAAAATAATTCATTTTAAAATCTGTTTCAATTACATGCCTAAAATCAGTTTTTAAAACTTTCAGAACCTGTTCCTCGACCCAGTCTTCTGGTCCAAGATATCGGTTCCACTTATATTCAAATTAAATGGGTTTCTGACGATACAGTGAAGTTATCTACCACAGGTATATTATATCATATAAGTATGTTATAAGTATATATGTTAAGTCAGATTTCTAATGTATAGAGATCTTTGGTGATCTTTGCGTGTCAAGAGTAAACATTAAACCTATATATTTAGTGTTTAATGTTTGGATGAATCTAATAATTTTTTCAAAAATTTTTGTAGCATATGTAATACACTATAGAAAAAGTGGCAACAAATGGAGTGAAATACTAGTTCCAACTGCTGAGCAGGACGTGTATACCTTAACTAATTTGGACGCTGGAGCACCTTACCAAATTTACGTGACGTCCCACGGGGAAACTGGCATCAGCGAACCGAGCGAAATAGCCACTGTCCGAACTTCCCCAGAAGCAATTTGTAAGCATTTGTTATCTACTAACAGAAGCGTTTTCTTTTCTTTTCCTTACGTTTATCATTTCCTTTACAGTCCACATGCCACCTCCCACATCAGCTCAGGCTCAGCCCGCTGTCGATGACGCTACTCAAATACTCTACATCATTGTGCCTGTTGCAGTAGCCACTGTGATTATTGTTATTGTGATTGTCTCGGCTTGTGTTTATGTGTATTCTAAGAGACCTCTGCCTGCTTTGAGTCAAACCTATGGAGGTAAGGAAATATAACTTCACTATGAAAATAAATACGGAATTGCCACTCCACAGGGGGAACAGGGAAAAACTGGAAAATACAGGAGTTTTAAAATCGCCTAAACTAACAGGGAAAATGCAGAGAATGTTGATTTTTTTTCTTTACAAACTTGGAAAATACAAGGAATTTTGTTTCTTTTAATCGCCTTCTAAAAAAGGGTGGCTCCTAAAAGCGCTATATATGGTACTAGGAGGCTCCCCCCCCCCCCTGCTTGCTGTTGCAGGGTGGCCACCCACCTGGAAAACCTTGAAAACCTGGAATTATCTTTTGGATGGAACCTGGAAAAATCAGGGAAATTTGGATAGAAACCTGGAAAAATCAGGGAAATTTGGATAGAAACCTGGAAAAATCAGGGAAATTTGGATAGAAACCTGGAAAAATCAGGGAATTTTTAAGAAAAGCTGGTAATTTTTTCTGCGATAATTTTTTCAATTTCACTAATTGAAATTATTTACTAATATTCTTAATTTAAATTATTTTATCCATTATACCTCAATTTTTTAGACTGAAATGTATTGCCAAACAGTTGAAATATCATTAACTTAACAATACTTTGCTGGCATCAAAATTTGCTGCATTGTAACCTTGTTATATAGAATGCCACATAAATTTCTCCCATGGTTACTAAACGATTGTAGAAACTTTTGACTTCTTCGGAGACTATGGGACTGCAATTTAGGAAAGACAAAGATTGTGGTGGAGGTGGAAGAAGGGGATAGGATATTTGCTTCTGTTTTTAATTTATATGTTCAACACCATGGAATTACCCAATTGTAAAAACAAAAACAATTGACTAAGCTAAACTAAGAAACCATTGTGGTTAGATTGAAATTCTTTAAATATTCTAATAAGAAAAAATATGTTTTTCTATAGAATATGCAACAAGAAATTTGACAGTTTTGCCTTTACGAATACTGGATATCTCATAAAATAATAATGCTAATTCAGAACAAACAACATTATTTAAGCATTTGACTTTGGATACTGGTTTAAAGAAAATTATATCAATGTATTTTATAAAGAGCAATGCTTGGATTAAATACAGTATAAAATGGCTCTAAATTGAAATGTAAATAAATATAAAAATTTATTGATGTATAATCACATAGAATTATTTTCTTTTACTTAATGAAAATATTTTAAACAGTACTTATCCAAGGGTCACTCAGTATTTGCTATTTGGTACATTTTGTGCAAAAACTACTTAACTATTTTAAAAAAAAATTTATTCATTAGAAACAACATATTCTACAATACTAAATGTATTATTTTCTCCACATCTATTCAATATGATATATTGAGAATAATATTTTAAATAAAATACTTCATAATATTGACACATTTTTTGTACCCGCCTACAATTAATAATAAAAAAAATTACACGCTGACCTGGAAATGTTAAGATTTTTATTGGAAAACCTGGAAAAATCAGGGAAATTTGAAATCTGATTTGAGTGTCCACCCTGTGTTGCTCGCCAACCCCCGGAACTGCTTTCACTGTTCATTTCCGATTGCTTCGCAATCCAATGCTCGCTTTGCTCGCTCATTAGATACGTTCTTAACGTCTAGCTTTTGTATACTTTTTTGAATACTGAATTTCTGAAAACTTTTCACTGTAGAAAATTCTAAACCTGTACATTTCAATATTAATTTGAAATTGCAAACAGTTCACATATTTTTCTTAATCACACTATTCTAAATTTCAGTTGTTGAGAAAAGTAACTGTTGTAAGTTTTGTTTTAAAGTCTTTCCCACCAGAGTGTTAAAACCATGTGTTGTAAAACAATATGAAATAGTAGTTTGAATAGTAGAGAGAGAGAGAATTTCTTTAAAAACACAATTGTCAATTTGGGCATTTGGCGATACAACACTTGGCGAATTGAAGGATTTGTGACGTCAAGCGCTCAGGTATCTTAATTTTGATCTAGTTGCACTTCTATGTCATTTTGATTTATGTTGCTAAGTTAACTTTCAAAAAATTCTATGGCTGGTAACAGCATTTTTATTTTTTAAGTTGTTTATTTTTATTTCTTTTAGAATTTGTTCTTTTTTTAGCGAAATGTTTTTTAACCTAATAGAATTCTTTGCCGACTGTTTTCTCTATAAATGAAGAAAATAAAGTAAATATTTAAGTGTTGTGAAAAGAATCTTATTTAGTTGTACAAAGTACTTCAGCCAAAATTTGGGAGCCACGGTAGAGAATTATATATATTAGATAAATCAGAAACACATAATTAAAAGGCAGAATGCTTTGGTGTTTTCAAAACGTAAACAAAACAAAGCAAACGTTGCCACCGGCGGAAAAGAAATACAGCCAAAATTTGGGAGCCACGTAAGAGAATTATATATATTACATACATATTTAAGGATGATATTTCAGCTCTCCACTTGAATCTTTTTTCTTTTTTTTCTAAATTTAAATTTCTGTAGAATATATCCACTCATAAATATCAAATATTTACATTTGAAATACGTATTTATAACTACAAAAGGCGATTTTAAAAAAATTAAAAAGAGCTCAACCTATGTTTGTCCCTTTTGTCAACCAATTATATTTTGAACTAAAAGATATTAACATTTTAAATTGTTTTATGTTTAATTATTACAAAATAATGTGAAATGTTTCACTGCACTGTTAATAAAATTAGGAATTCAATCAAATAAGACTACATATTTTATTTATATTAATATTTTTGAAGTATAAAGCGTCAAAGTTTTATCTATAATCTTGTATTTATTTAAGAAAAGTATCCCCTTAATTAAAACATAAACTCTTTTTTAAATTGTAGTTTATTGCATTAAAAAGTGATCAGCATAAATGAGTTAATAGTTGTTTAAATTTGTTTTAGATCTTCCAGTAACAAAAAATTTCAGTTATATGGCAACAGCCCCTCGTCAGCGAGATATTCCAATCACAATCAGTGGTGGAAATGTAATTAATTATGGTTCACCTTATTCCACTGTTCCTCTAACCAGGCCAGAGGAAGAAGAACCTATTTATGAATCTGTTGTTGGAGATACCTTGCACAGAATCAAACAAGTATGTATCTTCTTTATTTTTAAAAGTGGAAAAGTGGTTTGATTATATTTAAAAATATTGGCAAGGTTTATCAGTTTAGGTGATGTTTTGAACAATATAATTTGAGGAAATATCAGGATGCAGCAATGATTATGTAAAGTTGTTGAATTTTATTGATTTTATGTTTGTAAATTTAGAACTTTAAGAGATAGAAAAAAACTTTTTATTAGTGCACAGATTCTAATTATGAGTTGTTTTTTTTTTTTTTTTTGGTAAAGTGCTTAAAAATATTTTTAAAGTGCTTAAAAAGTACTTAACCGCTTTCCTTACCAATTTTTCTGAAGGAAAAAAAATGCAAAAAATCAACATATTTTATTTCATTAATAAATACAAGGAACTAAAACAAATCATAATACGCTAGTTCTAAGTTGAAATGAAAATTTTTTATGTGTAAAAAATATTTAATTAACATCAGTTTACTATACCAAATGATCTCAGAGCAAATGAAAAAAAGTTACATATGAGTCTTTGTATATGTTCACATCTGAAAAATGATCTGCATTACTTTCTCTCTCGAACGCCATATTTTTACTCATTTTTTTCTGTGTAAATTCATCCACCATCGTACATACAATTGTACAAAATATGTCCGCAGTATCATAAATAGCAAAACTCCCAAACAAAAATTGACAAACTTTCAATCACAGCAGATTATTATTATTTTTTGTTTTGCATTCGGCCGAGTAAAAACATAATAAACAAACCGTATTGACGACTTCTGCTATGCCCAAATTTACTCGGGGAAAATAAATATTTGCAATATATATATATATACCAGAGTCAACTCGGTATTATCAGGGAAGTGATTAAAAGAGGCTTATTTTTTAAAAAAAATTTGGCTCTGCATCCTGTTATTAGTATTAGAAAATATATAATTACTTTTTCGCTCCTTATGAATATACTCCACTTCCAAAAATCAATCCCCTCTTCAGAGGATCTAAATTGTGATGGCATGTCTTCGGATCATCCTAAGGGATGTTTCCCAGACCGTCGCCAATAGCACATGTTGTATGAAATAAAGTATCGCTACTTTTATGTAATATTAAGTAATCTGTTCTCCTATACTATCTGTGCTCTATTTTTTCTTGAACAACTGTGCCCTAATTGGATAGACCTTGTTACGAAACTAATCATTTTCAAATTGACAAACGAATTGTTACTTTTAGAGACATTTATTCGGATGTAACACAAACATATACATGTTAACACAGACACTCAAGACATAATGCGTTTTCTAATTACAATTACATAGGGGGCGCTGCTTGAGCGCTTCTGGCTATGAATATTCTTAACAGACCTTATGCCATTCAATTCCATGACCTTGTGTCTTTTTTAAAAATATTTAGAGCACTTTTTTGGCACGTTTTTAAAAACGGTTTGGAGGAGCGTCACGTTTACAGTGGAATCTTCTTCAGGCTACTAGAACTGCTGTATAAAGCGTATTCTGCTAAGTACTCCCACCAATAATATTTTAATAATGTGAATCTCTGGTGATCACAATAATAATATTTCACTCCGTTTGTTTCCATGGTATCATGTCTGTTTATTTGTGTCCCTTACTTACCACCTGTTTCTCATCTCGACCGTGATCTATTTGAATCTTTGCGAAGTGAAGAGGAGTATAACTTAAAATCTTTACCGTAATGAGCTGAAATTTTGAAAAGAAAAATGGAAAACTTATTTCTTAGTGAGTCAAATAGGAGGAAACAAGAAAGCTTTTACAAGACTCTCAATAATTTTATTAATAAATATTTTTTGTATTACTTATATAAAAATTCAATAGTTTTGTTACTTCTTATGAAATATCTTTACAAATGCACAGGAATATCCTTCGCAAATAGTCAAATAAGAATCGCTCCGATACGGGTGACACGGCCCGATCAGAAGCTTTGCTGTCACCCGAATGTGGGTGGTGCTGCAGTCAACATTTTAAACTTGCAGATGTATTATAAATAAGTAAGTTTGTATATGTGTTTTTTGAAAATTTTAATGCTTGTTTTATTTTTCCAACAGAGATGTTTTGATGATGATTTTAAAGGAGCAACCATCGTGTGACATCTTTGCGTGTAGTATTAACTATCTGTGATTGTGATATTAGTTGTGCATATGAAAATGATTTTAAAACAAGAACACTTTACGTCAATTTTCACCTGAATGTGTGTAAATATATATATAGAGAGAAATTTTGTGACCTTGAAACTATTTATATTTATAATCAACCTCAAAACTATTTATCATTTTGTTATGAAAGGGTAGCAGCAAACTTTGCACTTATTTATTTGTTATTTCAAAGTGAATGATTTTCATATTTAAAATTATTTATGCACTTAAATTTTTATTTTGTCATCAACACTCATTTTTGCAAACTTCTAAAACGTTTATGCTCTAATTTGTGAAAAAAAAATTTTGAGTTTCTGAATGGAAAATATGGTTTAGAAAGTACAAAAATAAAAGGTAAACATGAGCCAGATTAATAATTTTCGATATGAAGTTCACATTAATAATGTGATTATTATTTTTTTTTTTTTTCAAATAAGGTAGGGAATTGTTGGAAATTTTCATCTTCATTTTTAAAAAAAACTCAGTTCCGCGAGAAATTTGATTGTATTATTGTCGAGAAGGTACAAGTTTTACTTTTTGCATATTAAGATTCTTTTTTTTCGTCAGATCACTGCTGTAACTCAAATTGTATTGCTTCCAACATTTAAAGATTTTTTTGAAAGCTAGTCAGAATTCTTTCAAAAATATTAATATATTGTAGTATTGCTTTCAATATTCAATGCATATTCATCTTAAAAATTCTGCTGCTAAGCATTGAAATGTTTGTAAGAAAAAACAAAAAAAAATTTTGTTGTTGAAAAAAATGAGGTTTTAAAGGGGGACTAGTAATAAAGAGTTAGATAGGTAAAATCAATTGTATTATCGTTACTTTAAAATTCTTATTTTTTTTAACTAATAAGTTTGAAGTGAAAAGTTTGTAAGAGAACTGCATTCTATCATTGTTTCTGGTTTTATACATGCATTTTTTAAAAAAACTAGCTGACCACAGAAACAAGGAGAGAATGCTGTTATATATATATATATGCAAAAACATTGGGAATAAAAAACTTTTTTAAAAATTTTTTTTCAATAAAGTCCTTTTTTTAACGAATAAAATAAGTTTATAAATTAGAAAAGTTTGTATTTCAACTGTTCATAAACAGTTTTTCAATCGATCATTGATCGTATTTACAAGTAACGCTATCTACTTAATGAATTTATGCGAACAATTTATTTTTAATGAGCTTAGATTTTATTTTGTGTTAAGTTTTAGCATTTTCAGTGGTGGATTTTTTAGACAATCCTTTTTAAATTCTATCATTATGAAATTATATCTAGACCAGTGGCTCCAGATCCTATCTTTTTTAATTGTTTTTTAGACCACAAATTTGTAAAAAAAGGACGGAAAAAAAAAGACTTGCAAGGCTCACTTACTACTAAATGTACTTGTAAAAAATATGATAAATCAACGTCTATTATATATATATTACAAATGAATGCATGTATAGAGTTCCTGGCCAAATTGTTAGACGCACTAAGAGATTCTTTGTAAAATCAGTTTTATTGTTTTTATCTGACTGAAACTGGTGTGCACTCGTTTACGTTCGTCTATCAATGGGTTAAATTAGACGATATATAATATAAATTCGATGGTTGGATCAATTAGACTATAAATTATATAAATATAGAATATTTATTATATCAAGCATTATATTATTATATTATAATAATTAGACCAAATTATGAGACGCGCTGTGGTTTTTTAATAATGACACGATTTGCACGAATTTATATGCGAATTAAACATCCATGTAATGGACTTTATTCAGGAAATTTTTTATATACTTCCAATTTATATTTATTTTTAACGTATTGCTTTCCATTAACCCATTGATACACGGACGTAAACAAGTGCAAACCGAGTAGAGCAATAAAGCTGTATAGAGTATCACCTGATAATTATAATTTTACATAGAATCTTAGAGTGTGTCTAATAATTTGGCCAGGGACTGTATTTAGCATCGAGAGGGAGTGTTGACCTTGATGTACGACTGAAAAAACAGATGGTGTGTCTTCCTTATTAGTTGTAGGCCAACAATGGAGTCTACAGTCAATAGTGGCTAAAGCTTTTGGGTGACACCACGTCTCACTAGCGCTAGTGAATCATACCAGGGCTCGAAAAAACTCAGAGATTTTACCCGTCCCCGAGGACGGCTTGTCCAACAATGTACCCGTCCTCCTTTGAAACTAACCCGTCGTTTCTAAATAAATAAAAATATAATTTTCTCCTATTTATTTCAAACATTTATATAAATTGCACAATGAATTAGTAGTTACTAGGATTACAAATACTAGGATTACATTATACAGTAATAAAAGAAATACTAGGTTACTAATAGTAACCTAGTATTTCTTTTATGAAAAAAATTATTTCTTTTATAAAATAATTTAAAGGTCAAATCATAGAATGTCAATTTATCCCAGGGTACTGCATTTTTTAAATGAATCAAATATGACGTTTGCCAGTTCTACAATCAAGCCAATGATTTACAGAAGTTTCTGCACAGAAATCTGAAAGGGGTTTTCCATTTAGGTAGATGTTCATAATTGTGTTTATAACGTTACTTGTTTAAGACCAGTACGTAATGTGTTTTTTTGTAAGTTCATTGCTGAAAAGCCTCTGTCAACCGCTGCAGTACTCCCAGACCGAGAACCTCAATTCCACCATACGCAGTATGTTGCTGCTAGATTAGAGGGTCATTTTAGAAGTGAGGAGCTAGACTCTTGTAAGATAAAAAAAATTGAAAATGTATCACGAACATTAACGAGAAAATGGCCGTCCGCACGGACGTCGGATTCGAGAAATTCATGGTCCGTGAGGAATTTTTTATCGCTGAGGACGGGCGGTTTTTCGAGCCCTGAAACATACCAAGAAACTGGATTTAGACACCAAGATTTATCTTAGACTCTTGGCCTGTATTCATGGCCCAGTTCTATGTAACTCACCAGCTGGTAATTGCTGGTTTATATACATAATTACGCTTTCATATATAGTTGTAAATATCAGAGTTTTTATATATATAGATACGTATAAAATGTGCTTTTAAAAATATAAATGAAATATTTTTTGTTCACGTGGTTGAGATCTATTGAATTTATATAGCTAATTGAATTGTAAGCTAAGGTTTGAATTCTGAAAAATGAATTCTGTGCAAATAAAATATATATATATATATTGTGCAAAATATTTTGTTATGAATAGTGTATTAGAAAATCAAAAAAAAAAAGGTAGCTGAAAATTTAAAATTCCAACTTAAAATTTAAGTATTATGTTTATAAAGTTTCTTAAAAAGAATTATTTATTCTAAATTCTTGTTTCAAATTCTGTAATAAATTGTTTTGGGTTTATGTATTAAAATTGAAATTATTCTACTTTTAATCAAAGTTTTTTAATAAAAATTGAGTATTTGAAAATCAAAATGGATACTGACTGCCAACTGCTATGTTTTATGTAAAATATTTTATAGAGTGGTTGAAAATTAAAAAATTTTTGATCCTTCAGTATTTTTGGTAATTTTGCCAACCTTTTATAATTCTTACCACGAGAAAGGTGGAAGTTGAAGTAGCTTTTCATATCAGCTTTTGAATCATTTACCAAAGCAAAAAACAATACATTGAAACATTAGCTTAGCTACCAGTTAAAGAAAGTTTTGTCAAAAGCTTAGAAAGTTGGCAACACTGTAGACAGAATTGAAGTAAAATAATCTGAGAAAATTATTCCTATTTCTTTATTTTATAAATAATGTTTAAAAAATTTTGAGAATTAACACTGAACATACCATAACTGGTCAAATGACCATTTAAGAACTTTTGCATCAAAAATTTGCTTATATTATCGTTTTTGCAGATTTGACTTCATGATTTTTTTTAACAATTATATACAGTTAATATTCTATTATTATTAATTTGTATTTTGTTTGCTTCGAATAATACCTATTTCTACCACAACTGGTCCTTTACCACACAATTTTATTGCTTTATAAAGTTACCGGATCAGAAATGACGATGTCATGCACGTTCAACGTATTGCATTCGATGAGTTGCACATTTCTGCAAAACAGTTGCGTAGTGAGTTCAATCAAAAGAACTGTGAATTCAAATTTCAAGAAGGTACCTAAAATCTTGGATTGGCATTTTTGTGTCAGAAAAAGTGACAAAAACTAAATGTTTTGGTAGGTAGCTTATATTTTATGTTGATAGTTCTACTTCATTTCTATCTAACTGTTAGTTTTTACCCAGAAAAATGTTGAAACAATCAAGATAGCACAAGTTCTTAGAAGAAATAATATTCATTATAAGAATAATTAGAAGAAATATATTTGCGGAAAGTTTACAATGGAAACGTCCTGCACGAAAAAAATGCGTTGAGCATTGAATTAAAAATTCTTTGTGTTTGTAATGCATAAAAATTGGCAATATACAATTTTGTTTAATTATAATAAGGTTTTTTTTAGTTTATTTCTTTCCTAACATCCATATTTCATACATCCAATCAACAAATATAAAGTCTGGCCATTTGACCATTATGGTAGAAATAGGTATATGTTAAGTGTTAAGTACAATTTATTGTCTCCTGGAAACTGCACTCCAAAATGACAATAGTCTGTCTGTAGACAAAGTTAAGAATTATTTATCATAATGTTTTGGGATGCAAACTTTTGTATAACAAATGAACAGTCTCATGAATTTCTCTGAACTTGCACATAGAAAATGTGTGGCTTCATTTTTATTAAAGAAATGTATTTTTAAAGTGTTAGTCCACCTGTTTAAATTGCTGTTTAAAAATCAAACTACTGATTTTAATCATAATAGAAATTTATTCTCATTTTTAACCTATGTGTGATATGTTTTGTAGCTTTAATTTTATGAATGATTTATATTACGAATCTCTTGTCTTTTATATTTACGTAGTTTATGGTGCAACAAATTTAAAAGTCATTTGCTATAATTTTTATAGCTAAGTTTCAGGATAAAAAACTTTCTTATATAAAAAAATCACTAAATTTTATGTTTTTCATAAGAATATTGTAAATATTAGACCATTTCTGAATTGCTCAGCATGTTCATCCTGTTTATTCTCTATTTAAAAAAACTAGTCAAGTTTTTGTTTTACCTCCTATTATGTTACAATGGAATAAATTATTTTTCAATGTCACCCATAATTTTTATATTTAGTTCATTTAGCAATTTAATACAGTCGACACTAAAAAGTAAATTGTTGCAATCTCATGTTCCGTGGGCAAAAGTTGTTTCTTTATGCTCAACTTTTTATTATTTGCTGCCCATGATCAATTTTATTTATTTTCAGTTGAGTGATTCTATAAAATTGAGTTAGAAAAATATGCTTTTTTTATTCTGTATAACATACCATTATCATACCTTTATATGTAATTTATACCATTTTAGATTTAAATAGAAATAAATTTTGCTACCACTTTAAATATAAAATTCTAATTCTAGTTATAAAGGAATCATGTCTGGAAAGTTTTATTTGAACACTTAAAAATTAGTAACATTTTAAAACATAAAATAAAATTACCTGTAAAAAGTTAAAAAGAAAATAATTTCACTTCTGAAGTTTATGCATTGCTTTTTATGTGTTCCTTCATTAATCCTCTCTGTTTATTAGTTGTCAAAAATTTACACATTTTCTCAAACAAAAATGTTTTATACATACAACAAGATAAACAGTTTTAAAACCCTATAAAAATTAGATAAAAACGTTTTTTTTTCTTCACAATATATTCGATTCATACCTATATTCTATTTATATTTTAAAACCGATTCTATCCGGTTTATCACAACCCCTTCATTACCTGATTCTTGGTCAAAATTTTGTCATGGTAGTTGATAAAATCACTTATTGTTTACGCAGTCCTACACTAATTTTTTTATGGTCTGAATCTTGTTTTTAAAAAATGCCAAATACCGAACAAGAGATGTTATAGCGTCTTAATATGTGACATTTTCTTACCGTTTTAAGAGTTATCCTGAATTGTCACATTTTTAATTCCACAGATTTTATAATGTATTTTGTTTCCATTGTATTTTTTATTTTATTTTTTTTACGCAATTTTTTGACTTCAGGTAAAATTTCATCTGTTTTTGCACAGTTTTAATAACCTTGCTCTTAAGAGATTTAATATTTCCCCTTTTTTTAAAAAAATTTTCTAAATTGTTTATAAATGTGAAATTATTTTTATCTATCAAAAGAATGAAAACCAGTTTGTGAATTTGTAATTTTAGAAAAGTGCCATTGAATGAACTAAATTGTTAAGTGGTGCCAAAATCAGTTTAATAGTGCCTTATTTTGTTATCGGAATATTAGTGCAGTCAATATGCTTTGTACAAGTAATAATTGAATTCACAAATGTTGAACTATTGTTGTGTATTAAATGTGTTTTGCACAATAAACATTGTTTTTAAAGTTATTGTAATAAAAATATATTTGATTAACATTGTTTAGTTCTTTAGTATAGAGTTCTATATTAGTTATATATATGTTGTATATAGTTACTTTGTTTCATTGTATAGAGCCAGCAAAAAAAAGAAAAATGGTAAAAAAGTTTTGAAAAAATAGAAATAAAATGGTTTTATTTTGCTGGTCCTTTTTCTGACAGGTCTTTTAATTTTTATTCAATATGTCTTCAAAAATTAAAATTACTTTATTGCAAGGAGCATTTTTTATACTCCGGGTAATTCAATTCAGTGAAAAATGGAATTTTAGACAAATACTACGGCTGGGATAGGCTGCGCTGGACTCACGTTCGACCAGTCAGAAGAAGACTCCTTGGGTAGTAAATGGTGCACGTGAAATCTGTCGGGTCACAAAGTTCTCCATGTCTCCATTACAAATCAAAACCTCTGGGGGTACTTAATTGTAGATTGTTCATACTCTGATTCAGGTCAAAATTACGATCTATGAATGAGTCTGCCTATAAACGGGTGTAGCAGAAGTAGAATTCTTGGCCATAGATGGCGCCACTGGAAAGCCTGAGCATTCGCATCCCCTGTGCGTTAATGGTGGAAGACGACAACAACGAGACAAATACTAAGAAATTTTAGTCAAATACTTATTTGTGCTGACACGTATTCCTAGTTTTAAATTCATTCAAGTTTGTTTGTTTTTTTTTTTTACTTTTTTGAAAGCAAATCTTTTATATAATCTTAAAAGGGCCAACAATAAAATGTATATTTTTCCCCAGCTTTGGAAATGGCCAAGAATTTTGTTTTCATTTTGAGAGCTAATATCCCGTAATTGTCTGAAAAGAACTGCGTAAGTTTAATTAGCATTCTGTATCGAGCTCAGGGGTTCGTTTGGATTGGAGACTAATAAAACAGTCCATGAAACTTCAAAATTTTATTTGTAGAAAGTTCCAGAAAATATTTCTCTTTATAGCTTAAAACTTTAGACGGATCAATAAACTGATTTAGATCAAAACGCAACTACAATCATAGGTAGACTACTACTACAAACGGCGAAACACACTCTTATTTATATAGGCTTGGCAACGAAATGCCGGAACTTTTGACACAATTCTCGCGAATATTGATCCTATCGCTTTATAACTTGAAATTTCTGAAACTACCATTTTGTCGACAAAATAAATGGCAAGCCAAGCTTTCCATAAGAAATAGATATGTGTAAAAAATAGTTTGCAAACTGGCAAATATCTCGAGAATTACACATCAGATCGAAAAAGTGAAAATAGTCACATTCAATATCTTTTAAAAGCTCTTCAACTAATCTTTCTACCAAACTAATCTTTCGCCTCCACCCCTTGGGGGTAACCTTGAAATCTTAAATGTTAACCCCAATTTTTTTTTAATTGCAGATTCTCTAAAAAATAATTGTATTTGAGTCGTAGATTTCTGTATCTTGCTTCACAGACGTAACAAAAAATTATAACTGTTTAAAATGGTGTTCACTTGAGACCTATTAGATGGAAATTAAAATAAATAAGATAAGTAATTTTTTTTTTGGAAAAAAAATATTTTTTAAAACGTGTCTATTTTTAATCGTAATATTTTAATGGATCTCGAGATTCACCGTTTTAAAAAGATTTAACTTTTCACGGATACAACACCATCTGAGAAGAAACATGCATAAACCTACCTCTCGACTTGTTACTTTTTTGGGAGAATCCGAATCTGCAATAAAAAAAATAGGGGTTAACATGAAAGATCTAGTTTGGTATCTTTTAAAATGAAATGAATGTGCCGAGTTTCACTTTTCAATCCAATGTTTATTTTTCGAGTTAAATGAAGCTGCTCCAAACTTTTTTACACACTCTATAGAAGATACGTTATGTAATATTTTCTCCCATAATTACATTAAATTATGAGGATTTTATTCTTCAATTTTTCATATTTAACTAATCATTTAGTCTGAGATATTTAGCCACATAAATAAAATATATTTACAAATTTATGTAAATATTTAAAAATTCATAACACCTTTTTTTCTGATAAATTCTTGACCCTCTAAGCATGAGGGAATCTAGAAAATATGGTTTAAATAATAAAGTCATTTTAAATCGGTGGCAATTGAACATTTTGCGCATTTAACCATGAATCTAAAACTAATGGTGAGAATCAAACACAATTTCACACTCAAAAAAAAAAAAAAAAATCAGTTTTACAATTATTTATTGGTGAGATGTGGTGGCTCAGGGGATGGAGCGTTCGCACTTCCAATGAGGCGAACCGGGTTCGAATCCCAGTCGATACGAATTCCGGCCTGCACCGACCACAGTCCCCTTGTCCTCACGCAAACCGTGGAAGGTTTTCGTGGTTTTCCTCTCCATGTGGAGCAAATGCGAGTTAGTTCCATCAAAAAGTTCTACACGAAGACTAATTTCTCCCATTTCTTGATCCAGGAGTTCCCTTGTCTTCTGGATTAGGTTCAAAATAAAAAGGCTACGAAGTTGAATGTTAGTGGTCGTAACCCCAAATAACTGGGTCAGCTGTCCAATGACGGTTATAAAGTAAAAAATATTTATAGTTTAAAAAAATTTGAATTTATTTTAAAAAAAAGAAGCTTTTAGAACAATTTAATCTGCGTAGTTTTAAAAGACAAAATTGAATTTAATTTAAAATTTTCTTTGAAATGGTGAAATACACCAAACGTGAGATTAACATTGATGGTCTCATATTTTCCTGTTATTTTTTGGAACCATATTTTCTAGATTGCATCTCCTTATTTTAAGGAACAGGAATTCCTCGAAATGTTTATTTATTCTTGTGTTTGAATCCTTCCACTGCCTACCGGTTCTGGATGGTTGAATAAATGTAAACAATAACAAGCTTCGGAGGAAATTCAGAAAACTTCAGGAGTATCCCTCCGCTTACGAGACGATGTGCGAACAGGCTTAATATTCTAGGAAATTTTATTTAAGTTTAAATTTACGCGTAATTTTACCATTCATAAGAGCTTCCGGTAATTTATAAATTCTAACTGGTTGTGATAAAAAAAAAAAAAAAAAAAAAAATCTAAGAAAATTAATATCACAACATAAATAAGTTGTAACGTTTACCATTATTTTGAGATTCATCCCTTATTTGGCTATATTTTTTTAAAATATCACCGTTAGTTATTTTTTGGGTTGCATCTTGTAGGACACAGTACACAGTGCTGATGAGAAATATCCTCTGCGGTAGACGGATCATGGGTTAGAGTCCCTTTGCCATCTGGCTAACCGTGGGAAGTTCTCGTGGTCTTTTTTTCCATGCAACTCAAATGCGGGTTAGTTCCATCCATAAAGTCCTCCACAAAGGCAAATTTTTCCCATTACTTGATCCAGGAGTTTTCTTGTCTTCGGGATTGGGTTCAAAATGAAAAGGTTACAGAGTTGAACATTAGTAGTCGTAAACCCAAAAAATTGGGTCGGCTGTTCAGCGACGGTTATAATATAGAATTAAAATTAATATACATTAGATCTTAAATTTTATTAAAGTTTGGGTAAAATTACAAAAAAAAAAAAAAAAAAAAGTTGAAAAAATTAGAATTAAATATATTAATATACAATAAAAGAAGTTATATATTTCGATTGATTCATTTACTATTTATCAATAGATTTGCATAATAAGAAATAAAAGAATCGACAAAAACGGGACAGAATTCGTATTATTAATTATCAATAGATTTGTATAATTAGAATTAAATGAATAGACAAAAACGGAACAGAATAATTTAACAAAAAAAAAAAATTAAAAAAAAAAAAAATTCGATTGAGTGGTGGCGGGGAAACACGAGGAAGAGGACGATTTGTAAGCAGTTGTGGTTATGAATTAAACACCTGTTTCGCCAAAGGGCTTTGTCGCTCTTGGAAACCCAAACAGAGAAATTTGAGGTTGACTTTAAAAAAAAAAAAAAAAATGATGAAATGGCAACGTATCAGATAGTTGTAGGGGATTGCTAAAAAATGCGTAAGCCATGGTTGCTCTTTGAAATGGGGTTAACAGAAGCGGGAGAAGTAAACTTCCACGTCCGGTTCATGCCATTCAACTTCATTTAAGTTCGCTTTTTAGGATTTTTCTATTTTGATGTCGCTAGCTCACTCTCAATTTATGCAATTAAAATATTTGACATACATCTTGTTGAAGTCGAGGTGGAAAAAAAAACTGGAGGGTATTTGCGAAAAAGTTCCTTTTGGCGGCGCAACTGGATGAAAATGTTGTTTCCTTCGTAAATAGAGCCATTTTTTTCACAGTACTTTTCCCCCCACTTAGATGTATGGTGTTTAACTGTAAAAAAAAACTATAAAAAGGTGTGCCCAGAAATGTATAGGGTGTACGATAGAAAAACAAATTAGCTTTCGATTACCTCAAGAATGAAGAAGAAACTTTGTACTAAAAAACACTATGAGGACCGTTCTGCAGGCCACAGAAATGCAACTGCATAATTCAAACTTGATGTACTGAAAGGTACATTTTTGTTTATAAACTTAACACTTTTTTTTTTTTTTTTTTTTTTTTTTTTTTTAAATTTCAATTTATTTGTCTCACTTTTCAATTTTGTCTCACTTTTTTTGCGAAAAAATTATAAAACGTAGAAATCGGAAGTTGTGTAAGAAAATATACGATAGAATAAAAAAAGGTAGTTCGAAAATACATTTACATAGAGCTTTAAAATATCTATAGAAATAGCACCCGAAATATAATGATGAAATGAAAGCAGACATGATCTTGTGAAAAAGAAAAAAAAGATTTATAATCGATATTGAACAGCCGACCCAATTTTGAGTTATCAATATTAAATTCCGTAGCCTTGTAAATTTTAACCAAACCCTGAAGACTCCTGGTACAAGCATTGAGGCAAAAAAGACTTTGCGGAGGACTCTTTAACTTCATATGGATATTTATACCTCCAATAGTTTTTACGGCGGAAAGGGTATTCTAACCTGTGTGAGCCGGGAGCAGAATTCGGAATTGGGAGACGAGTGATCGAACATTTGACTTGATCCATCACTGGGATGAGATATTTCTGATTATATTAGACCCACTATAAAATTCTATATAAAATCAGGGGATACTATACAGCTGTATTGTTTTTACTCGGATGCAGTTTACGCTCCTGTATCAATGGGTTAAGATTGTCATGCGATACGTTAAAAATAAATACAAATAGAAAGTATATAAAAAATCCATTACATGTATGTTTAACTATAAAAGTATTGCCTATAAACTTGTGCAAATCATGTCATTATTACAATACTACAGTGAGGGATAATCATTTGATTTAATTATTATAATATACTAATATAATGATGCCTGATATAATAAATATTCTATATTGAAGCATTTACTTTAGGTGATGAGATCGTCAAAAGAAAATTATCATATCGATATACATGAATTGAAATTTGAATTATCATCAGGCCTAGAGCCTCAGTAGAGATCATCACTCTAGCTAGTTAGAAAGTTGTCGACATTTCGATTATAAATTACCCCTCTACCCCACAAAAACAACGAGAGAGAAACCAGTTAAAAAAAAAAATGTTAGAGTATTTTTCTTAAGGGACGCTACATTGTTTGACTTAATATTAAAACTAGTAGGATTTGAATTCATTGTTTTTATGAGTCCAATGATAACACTTTAGCTCAAGTTATCTGAGAGCGGGATTTCTTTCTTTTCTATTGTGTATGAGTAAGAACTCCGTTCCTTATCGCTGTTTTTCGTAGCTCTGTCACCAAGAAGAAAAAGAAAAGGCCATAGAAAAACCTTACACTTGAAGTAGTGCGGTGAGTTTAAATTATATATATATAATAAAGCCATGAAGAATTATGTGGGCTTTAGAACAGAAAAGTAACAGATAAAAAAAAAAGTTAATAAATACTTTAAAAGATGTTAAACTTTTTTTAAAAATTGCTAATTAGGCAACTTTTTTCAACTAGATGAAAATTATCAAAATTTATTCTGAGTTTTGCAAATTTTTATGAGCCCAGGTAATGCAGAGTAAGTTTTTAAACATTCAAAAATTAAACCACAGATGCTCTTTATTTTCGCAAAAGTGTGACTTTTCATCATATTAAAGTTTTGCGTCATTTACAAAATAAGCGTAAACAGCGCTGGCGTTAGATAGTCTGAACTTGTCCTAACAGTCATGAGTTGCAAACTCACAGCAGTTATAAAAATAGCATATTATTTGCAAAACAGTATCCTTTCCTCTTACGACGGAGCCTTCGAAAAACGGCCATAAGAAAATCTGTTTCTATCTTCGAAGATTATATGAAGAATAGCATTGGTTAATATAATCACTCCGTACGTTAAATTACTCATCAAATAGATATTTGAAGTTACACATTGATTATCTAACATTTCTGAAATTTTGTTGAGCCATTTTTAAAATGAGCCGTTAATTCTGAAAGTAGAATGAGTCCATTCGGAGATAAAAAGCTGTTTATTTATTTGTTATTTTTTTTACGATTTTAATAATCATTGTTGTACACATGGATGTTTCATCAAATTTTCCTGCTAAAAACATCACTAAAAATAAGTAGCCATTGCCAAAAGGTTTCAAATTCATTCAAGTACTAACACTCAATGAAAAAAAAAATTATATATATATATATATATATATATATATATATATATATATATATATATATATATATATATATATATATATATATATATATATATATATAAGTAAACTTATGCCACTTTGAAAAAAAAAAAAGAAATTACAAAAAGAAAAAAAACGTACAAATAATATAAACTAAGATTATCGCTCATTTCAATTTCAGTGTCAGGCATATTAACATAGTCTATGTGATTATTATTAATGTTAACATCTCCAAATCAGTGTCACGACTATAAAACGTCATAGTCTATGTGAGTCAATTTTAAGATAGTGAATCAAGAATTTTGTCTAAATTTTTGTAGGGTCATTTCAAATGCTGTTGTCGGCTAATATGCGACCCCCTGACCATAGGTTAATGACTCCTCCTCCTCCTCTGATATAAAAATTTCCCCTCACATTTTCTTTATTTGTGCTATAATAAACCTATTGCATCACTCCGTAAAGAGAACTCGAATTACTTTTACTGAGAATTTCGCAGTCCCAGTGCATTTAAGGGGTCTATAGAGGGGGTCTATTAATGAAATGATAAAAGTGTACTTTCCCGGATGCCCTTCGGCTGACCTACATTCTTTTTTTTTTTATGAAGCACCTGTTTTGCCTGCATTCATATTTATTCTAAAAGTTGAATTTCGAGCGCCGCCGCCGGTGAAACTCCGGTGTCATCATTTAGGGCGAATACCTCGTTCAAAAATATTTATTTCATTGAATTCAGTATGAAACGCAGCATCTGATGATCATTTTTAAACCATACATCTTTTTTTGTTTTAAGTAGAACAGTTGCGAAAAACAGTGCGGTGAAAAAACGGAGAACATGGAAAAAATATTTCGAAAAAGAAAAGATTTTTTTAAAAATATTTTTTAAATTAATTTTTTTGTTGTTTAAAATTTAATACAGAAAAAACAGTATATATATATATATATATATATATATATATATATATATATATATATATATATATATATATATATATATATATATATATATATATATATATATATATATATATATATATATATATATATATATATATATATATATATATATATATATATATATATATATATATATAATAAAAAAGAAAATAATTAAGAAAAAACCGGAAAGAAAAGATATAATCTCTTGATCAGCTATCATGATTATATCCGCAAAAGGAGTAATTTCTAATATTGTATCAATATACCCAAAGCAAAATATATCAATAACAATAGTGTGAGGAGCACCCAAAATTTTTTTAAGAAGCAAAATCAAGTAGAACATATCGAGTAATAGAAATCAAGTATTACAAGTAAAAAACAGAAAATAAAATGTAAATGAAAAACAGAACAAAACGTAAAATGAAATCTTTAAAGTGAGTAGAGAATTCAAATGAACTTGCACGAACGAAACATTTTCAAGAATGCTTTAAATTATTTTCGCTATAAGATTGCCAGATTACAGAATATGAAAACAGAAGGTCAGATTGAACTAAAAGCACAAATAGAGGGTTTTCGCTTTATAGTGTTTTCTTACTGCCGTACTGGAGAGCGTTTGATTTGTTGCTTACAAAGGATGGACCCGAAAATGAATGCGTGCAAGTTAATATTACACTGGATAATTTAGAGAAGTTTAAAACTAATAAGGTTAATATTTAATTATGCAATTTTAATGATTTTAGAAATTTAGCTTTTATGTGTGTGTGTGCGTGAGAGAGAGAGGGAGAGAGAGAGAGAGAGGGAGAGAGAGAAGAGAAGATTCAAGTTGGCATCCGGTATTCTCCGCTCCTCAGAGAAACAGCAAAATGGTGTTTGTTGAAAGTAAAACGAATGATGACTGTCTTAAATAATGAAGTTCCAGAAAGTTTAGTTCGAGTGGAAGAAAAGAAGATTCAAGTTTGCATCCGGTATTCGCTGCTCCTGACACTGTTTGAGAAGAAGAAGGGGGAGAAGATCCAAGTTTGCAAGACTCTGGCAAAGTACAATTTCCGGCATAAGGCAGACTAAGGTAGAGTGCTGACTAAGTCAAAGTGCAGACTAAGACAAAGGTCAGACCCCGGGAAAGTGTTGACTAGGACAAAATTCTGACCCCGGCAAAGTGCTGACCCCTGCAAATTGCTGACCCCTGCAAAATACTGACACCGGCAAAGTGCTGACTAAATCAAAGTTCTAACTAAGGCAAAGTTCTGACGATGGCAAAGTGCTGAGATTCCGCCAAAGTGCTGACTCCGGCAAAGTGCAGGTTCCGGTATAGTGCAGACTAAGGCTGAGTGCAGACTAAGGCTGAGTGCAGACTAGGGCAAAGTGCAGACTGAGACAAAGTGCAGACTAAGACAAAGTGCAGACCGCATGAAAGTGCTGACTAGGGCAAAATTCCGTCCTCGGCAAAGTGCTAACCCCGGCAAATTGCTGACTAGGGCAAAATTCTGACCCTGCAAAATGCTGACCCCGGCAAAGTGCTAACCCAGGCAACGTGCTTACTAAGTCAAAGTTCTGACAATGGCAAAGTGCTGTGACCCCGCCAAAGTGCTGACTCCGGCAAAAACCAGTGGATCGATTGGAAGAAAAGAAAATTCAAGTTGGAATCCGGTATTCTCCGCTCCTGAGAGTAACAGCGAAATTGTGATTGTTGAAAGTAAAACGAATGATGACTGTTTTAAATGATGAAGTTCTAGAAAGTTTAGTTCAAATGGAAGAAAAGAAGATTCAAGATGGAAACCGATATTCACCGCTCCTGACACTGTTCGAGAAGAAGGAAAAGAAGATCCAAGTTTGCAAGATTCCGGCAAAGTGCAGGTTCTGGCATAATGCAGACTAAGGCAGAGTGCAGACAAGGGCAAAGTGCAGACTATGACAAAGAGCAGACTAAGACAAAGGTCAGACCCCGGGAAAGTGTTGACTAGGACAAAATTTTGACAGCGGCAAATTGCTGACCCCTGCAAAATACTGACACCGGCAAAGTGGCAACCCCGGCAAAGTGCTGGTTAAATCAAAGTTCTGACGATGGCAAAGTGGTAACCCCGGCAAAGTGCTGGTTAAATCAAAGTTCTGACGATGGCAAAGTTCTGACGATGGCAAAGTGCTGAGATTCCGCCAAAGTGCTGACTCCGGCAAAGTGCAGGTTCCGGTATAGTACAGACTAAGGCTGAGGGCAGACTAGGGCAAAGTGCAGACTGAGAAAAAGTGCAGACTAAGACGAAGTGCAGACCCCGTGAAAGTGTTAAACCTGGACAAGTGCTAAACCAAGAAAATTGCTGATCCCGGCAAAGTGCTAACTATCGCAAAATTCTAACCCCGCAAAGTGCTAACCCCAGCAAAGTGCTAACACCGGAAAAGTGCTGATTATTGAAAATTGCTGACTCCGGAAAATTGCTGACGCCGGTAAAGTGCTAACCCCGGCAAAGTGCTGACTATGTCAAAGTTCTGACCAAGACAAAGTTCTGACGATGGCAAATTGCTGAGACTCCGCTAAAATGCTGACTCCGGCAAAAAACATTGGTTCGAGTGGAAGAAATGAAGATTCAAGATGGAATCCGGTATTCTCCGCTCCTGAGAGTAACAGCGAAATGGTGTTTTTTGAAAGTAAAACGAATGATGACTGTCTTAAATGACGAAGTTCCAGAAAGTTTAGTTTGAGAGGAAGAAAAGAAGATTCAAGTTTGCATCCGGTATTCTTCGCTCCTGACACTGTTCGAAAAAAAGGGGAAGAAGATCCAAGTTTGCAAGACTCTGGCAAAGTGCAGGTTCCGGCATAATGCAGACTAAGACAGAGTGCAGACTAAGGCAGAGTGCAGAGTAAGGCAAAGTGCAGAGTAAGGCAAAGGCAAAGTGCAGACTGAGACAAAGTGCAGACCCTGGGAAAGTGCTGACCCCCGAAAATTGCTGACCCGGGAAAATTGTTGAACCCGGCAAAATGATAACCCTGGCAAAGTGCTGACTAGGGCAAAATTTTGACCCCGGCAAAGTGCTAACCCTGGCAAAGTGCTAACCCTGGCAAAGTGCAGACCCCGGGAAAGTGCTGACTAGGGCAAAATTCTGACACCGGCAAATTTCTGAGTAGGGTAAAATGATGACCCCGGGAAATCGCTGACCCCGGCGAAGTGCTGACTAGGGCAAAATTCTGACCATGCAAAGTGCTAACCCCGGCAAAAACCAGTGGTTCTAGTGGAAAAAAAGAAGATTGAAGTTGCAATTCGGTATTCTCCTCGAGGATGAAAAAATTTTGAATTATAAGGTAAGAATTTTTTTATACCATATCAATCTACATATTTTTCGATTGAAAAATCTTAAGTTTCAACTGTTTTTATTTATTAGAAGCTGAAAAAAATTAAAATGAATTATTTTTAAAAAAATAATTTGGCGACAATAAAGAAATAATTATATGGGGCGATAAATATTAAAATGCGACAAACTTGCGAGGAACTTGACTTCGCGCGTGTAGCGTAAAATTTCATTCATATTTTTTTTTCGCTAATAATCGTTTGCTAATCTTCTTATTTTTATTTCTTTCAAACTATAAAATACGGTGTTTCTTTTTTTTAGTTGTTTAATAATTTATTTGCAATTTAGCAAAGAAATTTGAATAAAACATTTTGAATAAAAACATTTTATTCAACGAATGTCTAGTTTTATAAAAGCGTGCTTTCTGATAGAATATGATTATTCACCAGATTGTGCTTATTTAATGTGATTATTATTATTATTATTATTTTTTTTTTTTATATTTTGTTTTTCAATAACTGATACAATTTCATTAATATACATACGTATGCATAGATTTGGAATTATATATTTATCAATTTCTTGAATATATATTTTATAATTATTAATACGAATGTGTAGTCAACATTTTTAAGCATCTTAAAACTTCTTTACATCTTATACACCGAAGAGCCATTACATTATGACCACCCTCCATCTATAACAATGGGCTCGCCCAGGTTTTCATGGTTTCTCGCTCAGGAACAATGTTTTCATGGGGCACATTAGGATCCATAATCCTCATAGAACAATCCCTGACGTCAGTAAGCTACTTGAACATAGTTGCAGACCAGGTTCACCCATTCATGGCAACAGTTTTTCCTGCGGAGGATGTGTTTACCAACAGGATAATGCACCATGTCATATGGGTCGAATCGTCATGGATTGGTTCGAGGAACATTCCAGTGACTTTCAATTCATGTCTTGGCCCCCAAATTCACCTGACCTTAATCCAATAGAGCATTTGTGGTCCTACTTGGAAAACCAAATTTGTGCTGCCACGCTACCCCCTCGCAATGTAAGGGAATTGCAGGACCAGTTGGAGAGCGCTTGGTACCAGATACCTCAGACTACCTATCAGCACCTTGTGGAATCAATGCCACGGCGGGTGCTAGCAGTTTTGAAGGCTAAAGGTGGTCCTACGTGTTATTAGCAGGGTGGTCATAGTGTAATGGCTCTTCGGTGTATATCGCCTTAATCTTAAAATGAATTTGTAAATTACCTGTCTGCCCTTGTTTCGCAGAATTATTTTTCTAACTTTTTAATTAAATTTTAACGCTTCTCAAAATCTTATTTTTTATGCTACCATAGATATTATTTTTCCATTAATATACTAATCAATTGTTTTAGTACTTTAATTTATGTTTTCTTTTAAAATAAAATTACTTTTTAAGTTATTGTTAAGTTTTTATTGAAAGAAAACTTAGATTTATTGCCAGATAGCTTAGAATTAAATCTTGTTAAGAAATTAAAAACATTCTACTGATCAATATCATCCGATGCAGAACACCTGACTGTTTACTAATCATACTATTGTTTTTAAAAAAGAAGTTAAATTATTAATTTTCCTTTCTTTATTGTTTATTATTTATTTGAGTAATGAAAAGTAAATGCGTATGTGAGCACAGCAAAAACATACAACAGATTGTTTTTTTTTTAAATGAACAAAAAACTATGGACATAAAATTTTATTTTGACGTTCAAAGTTATTCTTGGCCGCTAACTTAAAGAAAGTTACCCTTTTCTTTTAAAAAGTTGAAAATATCTGCTTAAAAAGTTGTTTATATTATTTCTCAACTTTTGCACAATTCAAAAAAATATTGCTATATCAGGAAAATGTTTGATAAGCATTTCGTTAAACAACTACTAAAATAAAAAATTGTGAAAAAATTCGAAAAACGTGCTATTTTTAGAATCATCATTTCAAAAATTGTTCTTTTTCTAACATTAGGATTTTTTCTACTTAAATAACCTATAATAATAGTTTTAATACACGTTTTGAAGAAATAATGAATTCAAATTTGGATCTAATATTTCTTAATAAGGAAACAAGTATATTAATAATTCATTGATAGATGTTTCATTGCACCGAAGTAGTTAATTATTTTCGAAACAATCGGCCTTGCAACTATTTATCTTTGACTCTTTGAAATAGGGGTCATTTCATGCATGTCATTCGACTTTAAAATTTCAAATATAAAATGTAAAAATTACAAGAATGCGGAAGCTGGCTTTAATTAATAATAAAAAACTGACAAAATCGTCGTCAAAAGAGGTTATCTCATAAAAAGAATGTCAGAGTTAAAAACTGTAACAAGTGTGTTACTCTTTTTAATTTGGGGTATTATAAACCTAAATTTTCTTTTCTTTTAATTTTTTAAATTATTTTTTTAATAAATTAACGAAATGAATACGTAAATAATATCCATTCGTTATACTAGAAACCAAGTTTACTTAGTATCATTCGGAAAGCATATGAAGTGCAAATTCTTGAGCTCAGGTGTAGGGTAGTAGGATATTTCATGCATGAGTTTCAAGAGTGAACTCTTATATTAGAAGGCAGTGAACTTGTTTAAAAATTCTAATTTGGAAAAATACTTGTTATTTTACAAATGCTATAAAGCATGTGTATTTTTTAAATGGTTATTTATATAATTTTTACATTGGCCATTAGTTTTTCGTTGATGAAGCAAAAACGAAGACCCTAGTAAGGAGCCAAAAACTAAATCATTATGAATTATTATCTTTTTTTTTTAAATTTTCTAACCTTGCTATTTAAACTCTATGATCCGCTGTAATATGTTTTTGTTTGAGTCAAAATATTGGCACTTTTTTATATTTTTTACAATTTACATATATTAACAGACTTGACGAAATTAACATTTTTAAAAACTCATTTTTTCAAAGAGCGAATCTCTAACGGCGAATCATAAAAAAATAACTTAGCTCAATTTCTGAGTTAGTTTATCCTCTAAATACTCCCTCAATTTAAAATTGATTAGTTTTTGTAGAAAGAAACTGCAACTGAAATAGGAAAGTTTGCTACACTAAATATATTATTTATATTAAATGATCTGAATATTTATTTGTTTTATATAATTATTACATTTAAGAAACTTTATGGCATTCAGCTAATTTATGCAATGTTCAAATGCTTAAAAGGTATCCACTTAAAGGAAGGAATTCATACATTTTGATTCTATTTATAGTTTTCTATTAATTAAGCCACAGATTATTTAACCAAAGTTAAATTATTAATTTAACTCAGTAAAACTTAAAATCTACCACATATGCATTAAGTTTCAGATAATTTCTTTTATTAAACATTTACCTTATATAAAGCGATGGGTTGAATAGTTCCTAACAACAGCATTAATTTTTAAATATCGTTGCTAAACTATTTTTTCATCTATAATTTCTGCGACCATCTTCTAATAATTTCAGAAAATAAAAATATACCAACGAAAGGATTTGTTTGCATAAATGCTGGAAATAGTTAAAGGTAGAGGGGTCTCATTATATTCTCTAATTCAACAATTAAAACTAGTAAAATTCTGATTAAAATTGGCAAAACTCTAAATAATCCACAACTGCAAAATACAACAATAAACTCTAAGTAAAATTGACTCCAACTTCTGATGAATTTAAATTTTTTCAAAGATTTGAAACTCTTTCTTTATTTTTTTTATATATTTTTTTTATATTTTTTTTTATTTGACCTTTCATTTAAAAAGTCAAGAATCTAGTCCTCAATAAATTAAGAACGTTGTGGTATCAGTATCGATCGTAATTAAAAAGTTATCATTAAATTTAAAATTAAATTTTTGAAATTAAATATTGAAGGTTGTGGTGAATATCAACATAATAAAATACATCTTTTTAGTTTCGCCCCCACATTTTTAACTTCTTAAGGACCTTACGAACTCTACTTAAAATGACGCTATCGTATCAGATGTCGGTAGTGATAGTGAGAATAGTAAAATAAGTTTTTGAATAAAGGAATGAAACAAAGAAACTTCAGTAACCATATTTGGTGATAAATAAGTAACTGATCGCAATCGAAGAGCTTAGGGAAAAAACATGTTTGCAAAAGTCAGTTTCGGAATTTATACATAAGGATGCTATTTGCAAATCCTACTTATTTAAGAAAAACATGTAACCTAAATATTTGTCAGAATGAAATGACCTTCAACAATAAAATAAAAATGCAAGTAAAATTTACTCTTATACTATTGTATATATATATATATATATATATATATATATATATATATATATATATATATTGTAAATAAATACAAAAAACACACACAAAGACAATTAAGAAAAACAATAAGTTTTCTTTATTGCGCATAAGCTGCAAGTAAATAGAACTCATAAAATAAATTCAAAATGTAGATAAAACAAGGAAAAAATTACAGAACAATGAAAAAAGGGGAAAAAAAGAAAAATAATAAAAATAAAAAAAACCGGGAGGGGAAAAAAGGAAAAATTTTTTTTTCCAAAAATCCGGAAAATAAGACATATAATCTTTTTATCAGCCAACACGATTATATCCGCAAAAAAGAGTGCTTTCTAATATTGCGGATATAATCGTGTGGGCTGATGAAAAGATTATATCTTTTATTTTCCGGATTTAAAAAAAAAATTTTTTTGTCCTTTTTTCTCCCGGTTTTTTGTTTTTTTTATTATTTTACTTTCTTTCCCCTTTTGTCATTGTTCTGTAATTTTTCTCTTGTTTCTATATATATATATATATATATATATATATATATATATATATACATATATATATATATATATATATATATATATATATATATATATATATATATATATACATATATATATATATATATATATATATATATATATATATATATATATATATATATATATATATATATATATATATATATATATATATATGTGGGGACGGCATGAGTGGTCGTCTTTGAAAATAAAAAGAGGCACTGTTCTTTAAACATAAACATATATTAAAACTAAATATACATAAGGACGGACGATAAACACATAAATAACACAAAAAGTAAATGAGTTCGTCTTTGGTTGCTTTTGAGAATTGCTACTCCTCTTTGGAGTCCATATACGTCTTATCCCTTCGTTCTCAACCGCGCTCTCTCTGTGGTTTTTGGGAAATCCCCATTCCTTCCAAGTAGTGCTCACAGGGATCAACTTACAGCTTACATAGTCTGGCGGGTCAACTTTCAGCTTACATAGTCTGAGATCAGCTTGCAGTTTACAGCTTCAGGAACTGTCACCACATATATATATATTTCAATTTTATCGAAAAGAAATACCGTGAATTTTATAAAATCTTCTGATTGCGCATCAGAATCATGCCTCAAATTTTTTCCAGGATCTCTTTTTTCCTTTCCTTATCTGAAAGACTTAAGCTGAGATGTAAAAGCAATTATCCCTACAACTCTTCATAAATCATGAATTTATAATAATTTAAGTAAATTTGGTTTTAGTACAGCATTTTCATACAAATAAAAATCTTTAAAAAAATAAAAATATCAGATAATAAGTTCAACGTTTAAATTTTGAAATATTGGAAAATCAAAAATAATTTCATTTTCATTTCTTTATTTTAAATTCAAATTTTATTTTCAAAGTATTAAAACGAATACTATTTTCTATGCCAAGAAAGCAGATCCAAAAATTATCTTCTTGGTTGCCTATAGCATCAGAGACACAATTTATTATGACGTCTCGTCATTCATTCAGTTTCTTTATGGTTGTTTTAAATTGTTTCACTTTATATGGCGAGGTAATTTGGCATTTTTTTAAACTTTCGCCATATATATAAATCTTTATTGCGACCAAATTTACGACCCAATTTTTTCGAAATTTTGTCTACCCCCCCCCCCCCCTATTTCAAGGGTCAGGATTCCGAATATGTAATAAAAATATATATATATGTTTATTCAGATATGTTACGTTTTTGTGACTGATTTCGTAACTTAATTAATAGTTAGCACTAATTAATTAGCATATTTGAGGTGACTCCCGGAACCATTAAGATTGACACTTAGTTCGTGAAAATCCGATCATTAGAACGAAAGTTTTTCAGGGTGATTCGTTTTTTTTCTGCGGACTGTACTTAAAGAATGTGATGAATCTGGTGTTCTGTATCCCGTAGCGTTCTACTCCCGCTCATTCCAGGATTATGAAAAGAACTATTTTATCACTGAGCAGGAATGTCTCGCTATTGGGGACACATTAAATAAATTTCATCATTACCTTCACTATACATACGGACCATGCTTTGGTTTAAAAATGTTAGAAATCTTATTTCGCTGCTCTTCACATCTCAGCATGTATGATAACGTTGTACAAAAGGTAAAGCAAATATAGAAGAGTTCGAGGGAGATCAAATGTAAACAATGCTGTATGTCAAGTATCATATCTTTTGCAATTAAATGAAATTATTGAGGCTCAAAAATGTGACAATTTAACTGGAAAATTTGTGGAAATTAATGAGGTAATATGCCTTCGTAAAAAAAGGATTTACTAAAATTGTAGTAACTTTTTCATTACGATTAAAATTACTCAAAATTGGTCATAAAAATTTGGGCATCCTGGTATTCAAAAAACAATTAATTTATTAATTGCTGTATATTATTGGCAAAACATTACTTCTGATATAACTAAATTTATTAAACATTGTCATACATGTCAAATGAATAAGAAGCCCGACAAAAAAGATTTAGGCTTTTACAATCGATGCCTCCTGTTGATAAACCATTTGATTTACTTACAATTGATAGTGTTGGAGGTCTTAACCATTATAATTCAACAAAAAAGTATTTGACTTTATTTATTGATCATCTTACGCTATAAATATGGCTTCAAAATCTATTACAACAGAAACTTATACGACTTTTCTTCATCAAACTTTTCAAAACCAAATACCTACAAATCTCTTAAGTGATAGAAATGCAGCTTTCACATCTTCGCATTTCAAAAAATTTCTTAAGCATCATAAAGTTAAGCAGCATTTAACTACAGCTCTGAAACTAATGGCAAAGTGGAGAAATTAGGACAAACAATCACCCATATATATATATATATATATATATATATATATATATATATATATATAATATATATATATATATATATATATATATATATATATATATATATACTAGGTCTAGTTAAGTGTCACTGCCCAGTATGCATTTAATAAAGGTGCATGTAATTTGCTCCAAAAACCGACGTTTCTCTTAATTAATCCTCAGCAGGTATTAATCTATCGAATAAATATAATAATATCAACGAATAAATTAGTATCAAATTGGATATAACAAATATTTCGGATATTCACCCAAGCGCCGATGTGATCGCTGACAGTCGCCGGTGAAAGTCGACATTCTCTTGATTTTGGTTATTTATTATTATTTATTTGGATAACCGTCGTTGAACAGCCGACCCAATTTTGAGTTTACGAACTAATGTTCAACTCCATAGCCTTGTCATTTTGAACCTAGCCAGAAGACAAGGAAACACCTGGATCAGTAACCCCAGAGGTGTGATTTGTTAATGGAACAAGGGAGGACTTTGAGACTCTCGGCTAATTTAACGTGCATCAGTAATGGTTGGCACCTTAAAGGATGAGGATGGCAACTTTGCTACTACTGGAAAATAGATAATGGAAGTTATGGCCAAAACTCACTTTCCAGGAGCAATTGATATGGATAGCAATGAAGGACAGCATTTCATTGGCTCTGTAAAAAGAATACAAAGAAATCAATGGACCTATGCTAAGAATATTATCAATCAAACCAATGTCAGGTGGGCTATCTCCACCTTCAAACCACTTAAGAGCCCTGGACCTGATGGAATCATGCCTATAATGATTCAAAAGGCAGGAGATCCTATCATCCCTGTGTTAACCAGAATTTACAGAGCAAGTCTGGCACTGGGACATATTCCAAAGCTATGGCAGAAGACTAGGATTGTTTACATTCCCTAACCTGGCAAAAGTAACTATGACCAGGCTAAGTCTTTCAGACCAATCAGCTTATCTTCATTCTTTCTCAAAATTATGGAGAAAATTATTGATAGGCATATTAGGGATTACCTGGGTAGCAATAACCCCTTGCATAATCTACAGTTTGCCTACCAACCTGGAAAATCCCCAGACACAGCCTTACACAAGCTAGTATCTAAGATTGAAGACACCCTGGAGAGAAAGGAAACAGCATTGGCCACTTTCCTAGATATTCAGGGTGCTTTTGACAATACCTCTCACCTATCCATCCTTAACGCCTTAAGGGATACAGGGATAGACCAAACTTTATGTTTATGGATTAGGGCCCTACTTTTGGATAGAGTCATTCAAATGAATATCTTCAACGAGACATTAGAAAAGAAAACAACCAGAGGCTGTCCACAAGGAGGTGTTCTATCACCATTACTTTGGAGTCTGGTTGTAAATAGCCTAATAAAACATCTAAATAATATAGGCTACTATACTCAGGGATATGCGGATGACATTGTCATACTCATCCTTGGTAAAGATTTTTACATAACTTGCCAACTAATGCAAAACGCTCTAAGTTATGTAAGCAAATGGTGCAGGGAGAGGAATCTGGACATAAATCCACAGAAGACCAATCTAGTACCATTCACTCGTAAAATAAAAAGGGATGGCTTTTTTATTCCAAAACTTTTTGATGTTCAAATCAATATTGCATCCGAGGTGAAATTTTTAGGCTTAATTCTTGACCAAAAACTCACCTGGAACAAACATGTTGACTAAAAAATCAATCAAGCAAAAAAATGCATAATGATGTGCAGACGCATGCTTGGCAAAAATTGGGGTCTGCAACCAAAAATGATGTTTTGGATGTACACAGCAGTTGTCAGGCCCGCTTTCACTTATGCTTCAGTGATATGGTGGTGCAAAGTGGAACAGAAAACTGTGAAGGACAAGCTGGGGAGTCTGCAAAGACTGGCCTGCTTGGGTATCACAGACGCAATGTCCACAGTCCTTACCAGAGCACTTGAGGCAATTCTGGACCTGACTCCTTTAGATATCTTCATGTGCAGCGCTGCCAGAATGACTGCATATAGAATGAAACTGCAATATCAGTGGTATGACAAGCCCTCATCTGGAGGTCATACCAGTATTACTAAGAAAATGCAACATCCAACTCTCCTTATGCCTTCTGACTGCATGGAGAGAAGGTACGTGTTTGAAAGACCATTTGAGGTAGTTTTACCTACCAGAGAAGAATGGAATAACAACACGATTGATACAAAAAATGATGATCTAATCTGATTCACCGATGGATCAAAGAAAGGTAACCTCTCAGGACTGGGGGTCTGTGGCGTGTCACCAAGATTCAATCTTTTTGAAGGTCTTGGGGAATATGCTACTGTCTTTCAGGCGGAGGTACTTGCTATCGTCAACTATCTGCAGATAAATATTAGGAAAAGGCTACCATGGTAAGCGGATTCTTATTTTCAGCGACAGTCAAGCAGCCTTGATGGCTCTTTACTCATTCCAAGTTAAATCGAAAATTGTTCTGTAATGCAAGAATCTCCTAATAGAACTGGCAAGAAGAAATAAAATTATTCTTATTTGGGTATCAGGACACATAGGAATTGAAGGAAATGAAAGAGCCGATGAACTCGCAATCCAATAGGAACGGAACCTTTCTGTGGAATCAACATGAAGACTACAAAGAAGGCCATCCTAGAATGGGAAAAACAGGAGATGAACAAAGTTTGGCGCAATTCTCCTGGACAAAAACATGCTAAAAGCATGATCAGCAGTTCATCTGCAAAAATTGCTTCTGAAATTCTTAGGTTTCCAAGATTGAAGATTCAAACAATTGCAGGCTTTATCACTGGGCACTATCATTTTAGGAAACATCTACATAGAATGGGACTTTTCGAACAAGAACCAATATGTCGGAAATGCCGTGAAGCGGTAGAATCAGCACATCACATCCTATACGAGTGTGATGCCCTCGCCCATACGCGCCTCACTACTTTAGGCAATCCATATCCTAAAGAGCTTCACCTTAACTCCATTAAGGGACTGTCAGACTATATAAACAAAGTAGGCGACCCAAGACAATGGAACTAGGAAAAAAATTGGGCTTGGAGCATGGTACAAAATGCAACAAAATGCAGAGGTGCTACATATCTGACAAGCTCAAGCAGAAGAAGAAGAACGTGCATCAGTGCAAAATTTGCCTTTTGGAGTTAAACTATTCGTGTTTCTTTTTCAAGTAATTCAGTAAAATATTACTCTGGTTTATTAAATGAAACTTTATCAAATAAAGAACAGAATACTCGTGTTGCAGCAAAGGGTTAGTTGTTAGGGTTAGTTCTTCTAATTTAGATGAAAATCCTTCTCTTTTTTTTTCCTTCAAAAATCAAATCATCTAAACTTGTAACACGATTTACTCGAAGGTTAGTAATTTGAATTTTGACGAAATTTGTACATGTTCAAAATTGAACTATTGTTTTTGTGTTATTTTTTTGACAGTTCACATATAAAAAAAAAAAAAAACCACATGAAATATTCTTCAAAGCAAATATATCGGCGATAGTATTTTTCAAGATTTTTTCACGCATTCGTTTCAAAATCAGCTTCATTAATAACTGTTTCGGCCTAATAATTTATTTGCGTATTCTAATTAGAAATTTTTTGTTTTTTGCACATTTAAAGTATAACAGATCGATGAAAAGTTTTATTTGCATCCATTTAAATACTTTTTCTTCTACTTTTTTTAATTTTCGATTATTCGATTTCTACTTTTAAAAAAAATGACTATAGTACATATGTCAAAAGAAATTCAACTTAAAGAAGGAAACGAATGATGCTCTTAAAGCGGTAAAAACTTTGATAAAAGCTCACACAAAATTATTTTATTATAGAAATTTTACTTTAGTTTATGAAGAGATGACCCATTTTTTGGTTTGAGACTGTAAACGCTCTATTGTAATTTTGAACCCAACCCAGCAGCTCGTTGTAATTTTGAACCCAACCCAGAAGACAAAGAAACTCCTGGATTAAGCATTGGGATAAACTAAACTTCGTGAAGGAATTTACTCATTGAACTAACCTGCATTTGCGCTACAGGGTTGCGAAAGCCCCGGATACCTCCCTTGTTTAGAGTGACGCCAAGTGAATTTTAACCCATGATCTAGCTACCTCTGAGGATATTTTACGTTGCAAGGCATGAACCGCGAATTTTTGTGAAGCAGCCATCGTTGAGATTCCAACCAGGATCATACCTTTTTTGGGAAGCTCAAACCGTAGGGTTTTAATACAAAAATTTCTTGTTAAAGAATGAACGACTTTTTTTAATTATAATTATTTTCATTTTATTTTCAAACTTTGGACTATCGTCGAATTTGGATGATGCGTGGAGCTTTAGAAATAAAAAAAAGAAAAAGTTTGAGTTATAAGAGCCCCGCTCACGTGAAAATGCTGTCTGCGACTAGAACACTGTCTTCTAAAGAGTTTGCTTTGGTCTTAGGTAATAAATAGAAATAAAGAATAAGTTTTCGCATTTTGATCACTCATAATATTTTTTATAAAAATGATCGGTCGAATTTTTAAAATTATGAAAATAAATTTTTTTACCGCATATTATTACCTTCTATTTAATTACTATTCTTGAACAGCCGGCCCAATTCTCGGTTTACGGATTTTAATGTTCAAAATTAGTAGCCTTGGCATTTTGAACCCAATCCAGAAGACAAGGGAACTCCTGTAACAAGAATTAAGAATTTAGAAAAATTTGCCTTCGGGGAGGAGTTTTTGATAAAACTAAGCGGCAATTGAGTTACACGGAGAGGAAAGCAACAAAAACCTCATTCGGCATACATGACGGCAAGGGGACTCTAACCCGTGATCCATCTACCACTAAGGATATACTACTTCAGCACTGCGGTCCGCGTGAGCCGGGTGCGGAATTCGTATTTATATTAGCCATCTATAGGATTCGAAATCAGTTCATCTCATTGGGAGGCTATATCATCTGAGCGACCACGGCTCTAAAATGATGGCACCCCCCGGGTGGGCTCTGTTAAAAATGTTCTACAGTGGACAAATGTTCAATCCGCATAATAAATTTCATGTATTTTTCATTTGCCCCACTTAGACTAACGTCCAAATGAATGATATATAGGAAGTTATTAGAGTCGCGATGGTTCAGGGAATAGAGCCTTCCAATGAGGTGAATCGGGTTCGAATCTCAGCAATGGCTCGTCGATACGAAATCAAATCAATCTATTATAATTCCTCCAACAACAAAAAAATTTGTTTTATGTTCTTTTTAAAGAAAGTTCTTTAAAACTTGGAAGTTTTAAAGTTTTGGATGATATATATATATATATATATATATATATGTAACATCTAAAATACTAGCTTTATAAAATAAAAAGGTCTTTTGAGACTAAACTTAAAAAGAATTTTATCTATCTGTAGATAAGCTTATCTGGTTTCTGAGAACATTAAATAATCTCTATCACGTACTTAACTCAGCCCTTCGCGTACATCTTAAGTTTCATTGAATAGCGATGAAATCTTTATTTATAAAATAAGTCCGTGCAGCACGGTAAAAATCTTAAAGAAGCCGAAATATCTTAAAGAAGCCGAATTCTCATTAAAATAAAGCACTTAGATTTTGGAAATGGAAGGATAAAGTTGTGTCTCGGAGCTCTGCTCCACCTGTATAAATTGTAAATAGATTGATTACCTTATTCTTTTCATCAATAAAACTCTAAAAAAATTAGTATGTTGTCCTCCTTATAAAAAAGGATAGTAAAAATGACTGCAAACATTATAGAATATTAATTTTAATCTATTATGATTAAATAAAGCTCGGCTCGAAAGTTATGAAGGAAATAGGAGAGAAGGAGCACGACATCAAAGCCGGCAAGATTTGCATTTTCTGGCCGGAGGCCCTATGGAATAGCATGTGAATTTAAAGATTATTGCAAAGATTTTTGTTTTAAACAAAAGAAATACAATTTTAAGAGACTGATGAACTCCCGTTATGGGCCCCTTCTCTGGTTGGAACGGAAAGTCTGAAGGATGGAAGTTTGTTTCCCCGATGATGAACTTCGCCGCGCCTATGGAGATTCCAGGTGAATTTCGCCGCCTCTGGAAAGCGAAAGGAAGCAGAGATGACCTTACACTCCCCCTGTGTGTTCGCCGAAATGATAATTTTTGCCGCCCCTGTCTAAACTGTTCTTGATGCGCCCTAGGAAGAGGAGGAGGAAAATGTTGAAGATTCGTAAGGTGTTTTTTTTTTTTTTTTTTTTTTTTTGTGTTGTGCGCTCGCCTTTTAAAACAGATGAAGATCGGTGCGTTTGAAAATAATTTTGTTGAACTAAGTCTATTACAAATAGTAGTTTTATTATGATAGTTTTATATCATAAATAGAAATTATATTTTATTATAGTGTGTGTTGCAATTTTAAAAAGTATATAGAGTGTGTTGGTATTTTAAAAATGTAATAGTTTGATTTTTCTTTTCAATTGATTTTGAATTTTATTTTTCTTATTGCAAAAATAAGTATCTTATTTTTAAGTTTTGATAATTAATGTTGTGAAAAATGGCATATCTATGGAAACTAGTTAAATCGGAACTGGTAAATTTAGCGAAAGAATTAGATTTAGATGTAAATGAAAATAACACAGTTTCAGAGATAAGGAATAAAATTGTAACGCAAGACAATTATGACGAATCTATAACTAAAGAAATAGTTCATAGAATTTCAGAAGAAAAACGGGAAAAATCAGAATTACAACTTTTAAGAGAAAAGATTTTAAGTCTAGAAAATAATGACAAAGATATATCCTATTTCGGTAAACTAGTAAAAGCTGATTTAATTGTTTTGGCAGAGGAGTTAGGAATATTAGTAAGTGATACCGAACCAGTTTCCGAAATCAGGAAAAAAATAACATCAGATGAGAATTACAATGAGAAGTTAACCAATGAAATAGTAAATCGTATGTTAGAAGAAATGCAAGAACTACAAATTTTAAAAACTAAAAATCAAGAACTTGAACTGTATAAATTAAGTTTTCAAAGTAATGATAAGGAAACATGTTCAAGTGTAAATTCATCTAATATAAACATTTCTTTAATGAGATTGTCACAACCGTTTGACCCCCATAAAGATGATATATTTTTGTATTTAAAAAATTTCGAAACAAAGGCCAAATTAGCCAATATTCCTGAAACTGAATATGTTATTTATTTATTGAATCTGTTATCCCATGATATTGTTAACCAACTTACACGGGAACGGGGTGAATTGGCTCATGATTATTCACATATAAAAACCTTATTATTAAAAAGGTATAAACTTAATCCAGAGCAATTAAAATTTAAATTCTTTTCAACTCATAAAAAATCTCAAGATTCTTGGCGCGATTTTTGCAATGAAATATCTGCTTACTTTAATGACTGGTTAGCTGAGCTTAAGATAGAATCATTTGAAGAATTGAAGGAATTAATTATTGCTAACCAAATCAAAACTAGAGTACCAAATGAAGTAAAGCAACATTTTCTTGATACATGGAATTCTATGAATAGTTCTTTAAATTTGGCAGAGAAACTAGATGAATTTGAATCTTTAAGAATCAGTATTAATAAACAGACAGGTACTAAACCAAAACAATTTTCTCCTACTTTGCAGAGACGCGTTGGATATAATGCACCACAAGTAAAAAGAAATTTTTCATATAATTATCAGAGTAGTCCAGGACAGTTCCGATATCAGACTGATAAACAGCATTATATGGGAAGAAATTATAATTACCCATATTACCCATATAGAGCTGGTTTCAATCAGTATAGTAATCATTCTAAATATAGTAGTAATGAAATGAAACGATCAACTGAAAAAACTCATCATTGGAACTGTCTCTGATAAATCTTCCCGAAACAAATATGACAAAAAGAGTGAAAATGTTAATGATAATTCTTCTCAAAACAAATGTGACAAAAATGTTGAAAATGGTATTAATAAAAATGACAATTAAATTCTTTATATTTTTGTGATATGATTATGTCGAGAAGTGATGGCACAAAAGTTGAAATTCCGGTCCTTTGTGATACTGGAGGAACAATATCAATTGTTCCATCAAATTTATTAAAAAATCTTAAATATAGAAAAATTGAAGAAAAAAATAAGGTGCCATTGCAGCAAACACAAGGCACAATTAATGATTTTGACTTAATTGAAATAGATGTTTGTATCGGTAAATTGACAAATAAAATTAAAATGTACAGTATTAATACAAATTTGAATTATTGTTTGCTGTCACTACCTGACATGTACTTATTCAATATTAAAATAGATTTTGATAAAAGAATCGTTATTCAGGGTGAAAATGAACTCAAATGCTCTAAAAATATTGTAACTCATTCAAAATGTTGTCTCAGTGTAGTCTTTGCTCATCAACAACGAGTAAACATTCTAAATTACTTGAATCCGTGGATTGTAACTCACCACAGGAGATAGTAGATAAGAGATTGTCTTTATTAAGAGAAAAGTACAATGATATTTTTAGTGAGGATAAATATGATGTTGGGCTTATAAAATTAGAGCCTCAGAAGGTTATTCTTACTTCTGAATCGCCAATATCTTTGCGTCCATATCGGTGCTCTCCTCAAGATAATTTAGAAATTGAGACACAAATTAAAAAGTTATTAGAAAATAATATTATTAAACCTTCACATAGTCCCTATTCAGCTCCTGTAACAATGGTAACCAGAAAAGATGAGGGAAAAAGAAATAGACTTTGTATAGATTTTAGACGATTAAATTTAGTAACAAAATCAGATGCTGAACCAATCCCTGGAATTGATGATGTTCTTGATGACTTAACGAATGCAAAATATTATTCTAAAGTTGATTTGTGTTCAGGTTTTTGGCATTTAAAAATTAGAGATTGTGACACTGAAAAATTGGCGATGGCCACTAATTTTGGTTTATATGAGTGGTTAAGACTCCCTTTTGGCTGGAAGAACAGCCCAAGTATATTTCAGCGTGCTATCCGCCAAATACTACAAAAACATAACATTATATTTGCTAAAAATTTCTTTGATGATATTTATAGTAATTCTCTTAAAGAACATTTACATTTAGAAAAAATTTTCGAAATTTGTAGGTTAGAAAATATCAAATTAAAAGGTTCTAAATGTGATTTTTGTAAAACAAGTATTAAGTTTTTGGGATATGAAATTTCAGAAGGTAAATGTTCTCCTAATGATGCAAATATAGAGACAATTAAAAAACTTTTCCCCCCTCATAATGTTAAGTCATTGCAGAGGTTTTTAGGTTCGATTAATGTTTATCATCGTTTTATTCAAAATTACGCAAAGTTAAGATTGCCGTTAAATAAATTACTTAAAAAAGATGCTAAGTTTGTTTAGTCTGAAGACTGTCAAAAATCATTTGAAGAGTTAAAAAACGCGTTAATTTCCAAACCAGTTTTATGTCTTTTCAACCCACAGAGAAAATGTCATTTGTATGTAGATGCTTCAGGTGAGGCTATAGGTGCAGTCCTTAAACAAGAGCACCCGGATGGAACACAACATCCAATATCTTTCCATTTGAGGCAATTAAGAACTTATGAGAAAAATTATTCAATTACTGAGTTAGAATGTTTAGCAATAGTAGATGCTCTTGATAAATATCAACATTATCTTCATGGAACACCTTTCACCATACATACAGATCACGCAGCTCTAGTTTGGTTGAGAAATGTGAAACATCTGACAAGTAGATTATTTAGATGGTCTTTAAAGTTATCAATGTATGAATATGAGATAAAATATAAAAAAGGAAGTACTAATTATGAGGCAGATATGCTCTCTAGAAATAAAATATCTCACCATAATTGTTATTCAACACATTTAATTCAAAAAGAAAAATTAATTGAACATCAAAGGCTTGATAATGTAAATAATCCTAGTTTTAAGAAAATTAATGATGTTTTAACTGTAAATAAAAAGGGTTGAATTAAAATTGTAGTCCCTTTCTCTTTAAGAGAAGAATTAATTTCAAAAGTACATGAAGAATATGGTCACCCAGGTGTAAAGAAAATGTTAAATATTATTTCCCCATACTATTATTGGTCAGATATTATTAAGGACATTAGTAATTATGTGAAACTTGTCAGTTGAATAAGATCTCACACTTGAAAAAATACGGTTTGTTACAGTCAATGCCACACTGCAAAGAACCTTTTGAGTTAATATCACTGGATTCTGTAGGTGGTTTTAACTATTATAACTCTTCTAAAAATATTTGAACATTGTAATTTATCATTGTACCAGATATATCTGGGCTTTTTGTAGCAAAAATATTACATCAGAAGTGTACTCGAATTTGTTGAAACCTTTATTTACATCCTATGCCCCAAAGACTTTATTAACTGATAGAAACCCAGCCTCTACTTCAAGTCGATTAAAGAAATTTTTGAGAAATCATAATGTAAAACAGTTGTTGACAACTAGTCACCATCCACAATATAATGGAAAATCAGAAAGGGTAGGACAATCGATAGTTACTAGATTAAAATGTAAAGTAAATAATCTTTCTAGAAAAATTCCTTGGACTAAAATTCTTGAAAAGGTTGTGTCAGAATATAATAATACTCATCATGCTGTTACAACTTTTCCACCTGCTTATTTAATGTTTGGCTCCTTGCCTTTTGATTCCCCTATTGATCAACCTTTATACCCCCCAGTAGAAAAAGCCAGAGAAATAGCTTTCGAAAAAACCAAGGAACATCATTTGAAAAATAAACTTAGATATGATTTAAAATTTAAAAATGTAGATTTTAAAGAAGGAGATTTGGTAATAATGGAAGAATATAAATACCCTAACACTAGAAAATTAACTTCTCCTTATTCAGGCCCTTACACAATACTAAGGAAACTTTCTAATGCAAACTTTGAAATAGATAAATATAATAATCAAACTGAAATCGTTCACTCTTCCAAATTAAGATATTTTTATCCAGCTGAAGAATTTCATTTAACACCGGAAGATAAAAGTACATTTTATGTAAATTTTAGTTGTTGTGATATTTTTGTAATTTTATTGTAAGGACAATTTGAATTTTGTAATTTATTACAAATGATCCTGAACTGTTATAAATACTATTAATAAGAAGAATTATTCAAAAAAAATTTATGAATTTTGTTATACATTAAGATTACGTTTGAACTGTCATAAATATTGATGATGATGAAAAGAAATATTACCCCTTTTCTGGAAGATCCGACCCTTAGATTGCGAAAACCAGCGTAGTGTTTACCCATACCTGAGATGCTTTATTTTTTTCTTTTTGTGGAAATGCAAAATTTTGTGGAACCACAAATGCATATAATTGATGATGACACACTTAAGGTTGCCAGGATCTTCCATAACACTGATTGCAGTGATTCGGGACTGTTTTTTCATCCTCTTGAAGTCCCTTATCAAGCAAATTCCCTTTAAAAATATTGGAATCCTAAGTTCCAAATTAAAGACCCAATGTGTCCAAGGTGAAGTGGAATTTATGTTTTTGAATTGTATTTTTCTTTACTTTATATTTTGATGTTTGTATTTTTTAAGGTGTCTATACTTTGTTAAGGTTATAGTGACATGTAGTCACAAAGAATGAGAAGTGGCAACGACGCCAAAAATGTTTAAGAAAGTGAGTTCTAAAAAATGAATATTGTTAGTGGAAATGAGTACTAAAAATGAATATTGTTTGTGGTAATAAGTACAAAAAAATGAATATTTTTCGTGAAAATAATAAAAGTAGTGGTGAGGTATGTACTAGAAAGAATAGTGAATTTTGAGATTAAGTAGTATATTTGAGATTTATAGAAATGAAGAGAATTAGTTTTTTTCACGTAAAGTATTTTAAGGAGTTAGTTAAAGAAATTATTTTGGATGACTATTTTAAAGAGTAACAGAAGAGAGAAAATATATGAATATTTCCAAGTTTTGTAAGATGAATATCTAAGAGATTTAGGATAATGAAGTTTTATAAGCATGCTAAGGAATCAAGTGACTTATGTCACAAGGACTTAAACCTAGGTAGCAATTTCTTAAGGCCTATTGTGTAGTTGCAATTATATTTTCATATTAGATGTTATTTTAGTATCTTAAGAAGTGGAATATTGAGTGTTTTTATGAATGTTTTTATATAATCTATTTTAAAATTTTAAGAGTTAGTATGAAACCAGTGCAATTGAGGTAGTTTCATATGTTTTGTTAACATAACATTTGAATATTGTTTTATTTTCAGATTACTTTTGTAATTCAGGTCATGTGATCTGAATCATCCAGATTAATATTCATTTTAAATAGTTTAAATAGAAGATGGTAAGTACGGATTTTGATCTTTCCTCAATGAGATGTGATGTGGAGCCTGATCACCTCCGGATCAACATCTTTGAGAGGGGGGATATTGTAACATCTAAAATACTAGCTTTATAAAATAAAAAGGTCTTTTGAGACTAAACTTAAAAAGAATTATATCTATCTGTAGATAAGCTTATCTGGTTTCTGAGAACATTAAATAATCTCTATCACGTACTTAACTCAGCCCTTCGCGTACATCTTAAGTTTCATTGAATAGCGATGAAATCTTTATTTATAAAATAAGTCCGTGCAGCACGGTAAAAATCTTAAAGAAGCCGAAATATCTTAAGATCTAGCCGAAATATCTTAAAGAAGCCGAATTCCCATTAAAATAAAGCACTTAGATTTTGGAAATGGAAGGATAAAGTTGTGTCTCGGAGCTCTGCTCCACCTGTATAAATTGTAAATAGATTAATTACCTTATTCTTTTCATCAATAAAACTCTAAAAAAATTAGTGTGCTGTCCTCCTTATTAAAAAGGATAGTAAAAATGGCTGCAAACATTATAGAATGTTAATTTTAATCTATTATGATTAAATAAAGCTCGGCTGGAAAGTTATGAAGGAAATAGGAGAGAAGGAGGATGACATATATATTATGTATAAAGATCATCGAATTTCATCACTGAAGCTACAACGTGGTACGAAATGTTGAGGAATCGAGAAAATTCTTATGAATCCATCGATTTAGTTATTGAGGCCACACATCGTTTTATCCAGCTGTAGTGGAGGCAATCAAAATTAGCTCCTCCAGCTACGACATGTTCTATTGAACACAGTACGACCCATCAAAACATGGAATCGGTCTACAATGTAATTAAGTAGTTTGTGCATGCTCAGTGTGCATAAGAAAAGAATCAAAGATGAATTCATTGAAAAAGTCATAAACAGATTTGGACAGCAAACAAGGCGATTACAATTCTTGTTTGATTAAACCATTTTTTAATTGTTATGTATCAATAATTACTTCATTATTTGTTTTTGAATAAAAATATTTTTAATAAAAATGTTTTTATAACATAATTGTATTTTTTTTTTTTTTTGTACCTCTTTCATTGTTTTTTAAAAAAAGCCAGGGGGGGTGTAAGTGCCGGCACCCTTGAAGTTAAATCATTCTAAGTCTCTTTCAGTGATGACTTTGACCTACATTCTTTAGATCTCCCTCAGTTCGTCTTACAAAAATTTGCCCAGTGAGAATTACCCCCCGAAGGCCTTTCGAAACAAACCCTCTCAATCGAAAAGTGAGATGAATTCAATCTTGCAAGGAGGTTCATAAACCTTGAATATCTTCTGATTTTAATGATCGTATTTTCACATATTATGCAATCTTAGAGGTTGAAAGGTTATACTTGGCCAGACAATTTTACGAAATGGAACATTACGTTAAGATTAGAAATCGTACACACCTACAGTCCTGGCCATATTATTAGACGCACTCTAAGATTCTATGTAAAATCTTAATTATCAGGTGATACTATACAGCTTTTCTGCATTTACTCGGTTTGCACTTGTTTACGTTCGTGTATCAATAGGTTAACATTGCCATGCAGTACGTTGAAAATGAATACTAGGAAATATAAATAAAAAAATCTCCTGAATAAAAATCCATTAACATGTATGTCTAAATATAAAAGTATTGCCTATAAACTCGTGCAAATTATGTCATTATTAAAAAACTACAGTGCGTTTCATAATTGGATCTAATTGTTATAATGTACTAATATGATACCTGATATAATATTCTATATTTATTTAATATATCGTCTAATTTATTCAATCGTCAAATTTATATTATAAATCGTCTCGTTTAACGAAGGTATACAAATGCAAGCCGGTTTCAGTCTCGTAAAAACAAATAAAGCTGTATAGAGTATATCACCTGACAATTAAGATTTTACAATTACATTTTACATACGTCTAATAATGTGGCCAGGGTACTGTACTTATAAACATGCGCCCGATGGATTTGGAACATTCAAAATAGAGAGTTAGATATAATTTGGAAGAGATGGTTTTAAATATCAGATTCAGAAGTTAGTTAGAGGGGCTTTCTCAGGGTTTCACATGATAATATAAAAGAGGAAAGCGGTTTTTTACAAAGGTTGAATGACGACGTTGCCATCAGAAGATTAATCTTTTCATTTTTGAAAATTGAAAAATTTCTTGCACTTTGAAATGGAACTGGATTACCCAAGAGAAATTTCATACAAAAAAAAAAAAAAGAAAGATAATGATCATTATTTGATTTTATAACTATCTAAACAATTCATCTTTATAGAAAAAAAATCAAAAATTCGAACAAAATGAGCCGAATAGTTACTGAGAAGGAAAAAATAGGAATATGTTGGATAAATGATTTCTTTTCAGGAACAATTTTGTTTAAATTTTTAACTTTTGTCATTTAAAAAAATCAACGCAATTCCAAGTTTCTCTCTAATCATTTCTAAATATGAAATATAGAAAAAAAATATTGATTAAGAAAAAAACATAAGAAAAAAATACTAACTAAGAATATGAGAATAAAAATAATGAATAAGTGTTAAATATTTTTGAATGGAAATTATCAGCTGATGGAGAAAGCTGATCTAACTTTTCGATGACCATAACATAAAGTATTTTTATTTTTCGTTTTTTACTTCTGCATTAATCTATTAGTCTAGTAATTATAAAAAAAGAAGCGTGTTTTTTTTCGGAAAAATTAACAGTTAAAATATTTTTGAAAAAAAAAAAAAAAAAAAACTTTGCCCTTCCTACTATTAGTTCACACTCTCCTAAAATCTTGTTCAAATTTTTATTCATCCACTCAAGTTTAAAGACATTTTTTTAAACTTGTTGTGGATGACACTTGATGTTAATACAGTTTTTTTTTTTTCAAATATTAATTCTATCATTAAATAGGGATGAGCGAAAAGCGAAATGGAATTTTCTGATGGGTTAAGCGTTACTCATTTTTACCACGTTTATATTAACTTGCCTTCGTGTATGTCTGTCCGGGTGGAATTTTGTAATCGATTTTAAACTAACTTCCCGACTAACTACAAACTTCAAATTTGGCACATAGTTCAGAATTGGAACACAATGTATGAAAATGAAGAGAAAGAAGACAGACAAAGTAAAATAAAATTAAAATTTAATAAAAATTAATATTTTCGCGATTGTCTTTTGTTGTCGATTCGATTATTTCAAATTAATAGTGTCACATGTCAGGTGAAAAGTTTTTCATTGTCGGAGTATTTTTATTGACTGAAAAATCACGTGGTAGAATCCAGTTTTTCCTCTTTCATTTCCAGATTGTGTTGGTTGTCATCAGCCTAAAACTAATAAAAGTCGTAAAGGTAATGTTTTTCTATAAAGATTTTTGTATCCCTAATTTAAAATTAAAGTTCTATTATTTTAGTAGAGGTCTTGTAGTAGTCTTGACACGATGACGAAAGAGGCAGCCACTCAGCGCAAGCGACGACTGGAGAAAAAAAAAAGCGGTTAGAGACGCTTTAACAAGAATCAGAAGCAGATACGTTTGCAAGATTAGCTAAACGGCGTAAACAAGCGGCAGAAGTTGCGAAAAATCAGCGTGTTGTCGGACGGAATAAAGATAAACAACGAATGGCTCAAGGAATCAAATCGCTTTAGAAACTCTGACTCAAGAGCTGGAGAGTCTATTCAGGAATATGAAGAAAGACCAAAACGTCGACGTGAGGCTTATGCTCAACGGGTAACTGATTGAGCAGATGGTAAAAATATAATTGAGGGTGCCCCTTAGCGAAATTGACGACTTATGTTTGACGCCATTCCTGTTTGCGCGGAACACCGTGGTAACAGAAATGGAGGCCAAAACGTAATGATATTTTTAAATAAAACATTGTAAAATTTCAAAAAATTTCAACAATATCGGTGAAAACTTTATAAAATTGCAATGAACCCAATATAAGCAAAATTGATAAACCCAATAAAATGCATTTTGAATTGAAACAAAAATTAATGGAGTAATCTTAACTTCATTAAGCTTGAATATCCCCAGATTTAGGTGCACAGAATTCTCTAATAGCAGTTAGATACTGTCTAAATTTATCATGAATAGAATCTGTGTACCTCCACATAAATTTGGCGAAATACGAATCGAAAATGGCGTCTGTGATACCGGACTGGCGGTGATATTTTTTTCAAAAGTCCCTTTTTATGACTGCCCACATGCCTTCAATCTTATTGACCAGAAGCAAAAGTAACCTTACCAACCGGTATCCTACGTAGAACTAATGGACCTCTAACATTACATATTCCGTTGAACATTTAAAAATAACGCTAAAATCTAAAGCTATCAGAATCACGATTGGGTTTCAACATTGCCCAGCTTGGCGATCAACCGTGATCACAACTTGGCGAGATTAAAGGGGCACCCTCAAATATAGTCTACCCGGGCAGATTTCTACTCAACCATAGACATTTATTGCGACAAGTTCTATGATATCTTTCAGAAAAAATGCTACCCTAATCAAATAGCTAAATATCGTTTAACGTCAGCAAAGCCATACTTGCCACCGGAACTTGTCGCTAAAAATGATTTGCTTGTATGCTGTCGATGCAATACGCACTTGAAATGCTCAAAAAGTCATGCTCCATCTAAGGTGTATTGGAATAACTTGCTACCAGGTGATATTCCTGGTGAAATTGCAACAGTAACTGAACCAGAACGGCATTTACTTCACCGCATCATTCCGTACATCAAAGTTATTAAATTTCCAGGCAGATTTGGCCAATACGGTTTTAAAGGACATGCCACATTATTTGCTTTCGATATCTCTGAAGTTAGTGAAAAACTGCCTGAAATGCTTCCTCGATCGAGCTCTGATATAGGAATTATTGTAGTGACTGAAACTCTGCAGAACTTAAATGTAACAAGAGACTAACATATCACCAGATCGAGTTTACAAGGCACTTGATTGGCTTATTGCTAATAACCCACTCTATAAAGATGTAATAGTAAATAGATTTGCTCGATTAATTATACAAGATGTTATTCGCGTTATTCCGACTCTGTCAAAAGGACCAAACGAACCTGATGACCAAAATAGTGATTCTCCAGCTCGTAGTGCTTTCCAACGAATAACCGACCTAACACACTAAAGCTGTTTAAAAAATATTCAGACAGGACAGAATGGTGCAGTTGATATAAATTGGATTGTAATTTTTTTTCAGGCAAAACAAAATAACGGTTACACCTATTTTAAAAGCACTTTCAGTTTCCTGAAATTTTATATCAAGCACTCTTCCTTTACGAATAGGTTTGAAAGAAAAGTTTGAAAAAGTTTGAAAAAAGTTTGAAAACTTAGAAAAAGTTTGATTTTTTTTCACTCTTATGTTTGAATTTTATGAAACACAAGAAGGATCCATAGTTTGGTTGACAACCAACCAAACAAACTTCAAAAATCAATACACTATTTTTCTAAATAAATAATCTAAATAAAAAAAAATATTTTTAAAAACCACGTTTTTGTAGTGAAGAATAATAATTGAAAAATAAAAATTTAAAAATTATAATTTAAAAAAAATTAATTTAGACACAAAACTAAAAAGCAGAAAATAAATAATCTAAATAAAAAAAATATATTTTTAAAAACCACGTTTTTGTAGTGAAGAATAATAATTGAAAAATAATAATTTAAAAAAAATATAAAATGAAAATGAAAAATTAAAAAAATTATAATTTAAAAAAATTATAATTTAAAATAAAAAAATTCAAAATAAAAAATAATATTTTTAAAAATCACGTTTTTGTAGTGGAGAATAATAATTTAAAAAAAAAATTGAAAAACGAAAAACGTGGGGCGCATGAAATACATAACAGTAATGTTATATTAGTGTGTGTATGTGTGCTGTTGAGAATACGTGTATGTATATCTGTAATTGTAATTGTATCTGAATGTGGATGTGTATGTGGAATATGTTTGTGTATATGCATATGTATGTGGATATATATGTGGCTCTGCATGTGTATGAGTAAGAAAATGTGTATATTTATGTGTATATGTACTGTTATGTATTTCATGCGCCCCACGTTTTTCATTTTTTCAAATTTTTATTTTTTAATTATTATTCTCCACTACAAAAACGTGGTTTTTTAAAAATATTATTTTTTAGTTTGAATTTTTCTAAATTTTACTCTACGCAATTCAATTTATTGCATATTTTAAAAACAACAACAGTGATAATTTCTAACTTGTAGCTCTATTTGATCAAAAGAAAATAGTTTATGGCTCACATTTAAATATTTCATTATTTTATATTCACTGTGTCAGATAAATTCAATAAAGAACAAGATGTGTTGCCCGTTTGGTCCACGTCACCCAACTTATACTTTTATAGTTGTCTGATACCACGAGCCTTTTTTTTCCAATTCCTACTGTTAATTCACACTCTCCCAGTTTTTTTCAACTATTAATTCATTAATGAAATTTAATTAATTAAATTTAATTAATAAATTTTAGTTTTATATGGGAAAGTTTTTGTAATTACGTAATAAAAAATAACTAAAATAAAATTTTTCTTTGCTTACTTAAGTGGGAGTTGATTTTAATATTTTTTGTATACCTTTTGTTTTCTTTTTATACTAATACAGCGTTCGCCTTCCAATGAGGTAAACCGGGCTCGAATCCCAGCGATGGCTGGTCGATAATAATACCGCATACGGCTTGCGCTGACCACAGTGCTGACGTAAAATATCCTCAGTGGTAGACGGATCATTGGTTAGAATCTCACTGCCGTCAGACAAACCGTGGAAGGTTTTCGTGGTTTTTCTCAGCATGTAACGGAAATGTGGATTAGTTGCATCACAAAGTCCAACTCGAGGGCCAGTTTCTCCCAATACGTGATCCAAGAGCTCCCTTGTCTTCTGGTTTAGGTTCAAAATGACAAGGCTGCGGAGTACAAAACTAGTAGTCGTAACCCTATAAGCTGAGTCGGCTGTTCAACGACGGTTATAAAATAAAATTAATTTTTTGAAAATATGACGACCGAAATGATTAAAAATCGTTCAGACGATTAAACCATACAATCTTCTAGGTAGGTATTTTATTTACGTCACCCTAGAACTGCACAATAGGCTATTGGCGACGGCCTGGGAAACATTTCTGAGGATGATTCGAAGACATGCCATCATAGTTTTGATCAAAGTGGAAATGGATTCTCTGCCTTGGTAGCCGGACGACCTGCTCGTGAAATCGATCACTTTACGGTAGAACAGTTTAACAAAGACCGCGTACCCTTTGTCCTTATGTAGGCTGATCAAAGTGGCCAACCACCCGCTTACTGACCGCAGCCAGTGATGCTTGACTTCTGCTGGTATCTTTAAGATCAGTCCACCACTGCGGGACCACTATCAGGAATAATCCATTTGTTTTTTTTTTTGCAAAGAAATGTAGAAAAATAAATAAATAAAAGTGCAAAGTTTGACCTGAACGAAGGGTAAATTTCCAAAGTGAGTCATTTGTATAAGGGCAAATATAATAAGAAGATTGAAAAGAGATGTAAAAAAAATAAATAAATAAAACTGCAAATATTGACCTAAATTAGGAACAAATTTCTTTTTTGAATTATTGGTATGATGGCAAGTATAAAACGATGATTGAAAAGAGAACGACAATAAGTAAATAAAATTGCAAACGTTGACAAAAACAAGGGGTAAATTTCCCTAAGTGTGTTGTTGGTAAAAGGACAGGTAATAAGGTGATTATATGAATGGAAAGTTCTTTTTACGACCTGTTATTTAGGTATCCCGTTTCACTATCGTCAGCCAAGTTTTTTGTCGTTACGGTTGAGAAGTGAAGCGTATCCAAGAGATTTGCCCTCTGACTTTTGTTTTAACCACCTTCTTCTGTCACAACAGAAGAATAAGAGAGAAGGCAACCGATAAAGGTGGTACAACACATCTATTTGCCGCATCAATGGCTAATCTTTGTTCTTCCACTTGCCACTTGAGCCTTGCATTTTTGTTGGGAGATTTTATGCCGACATGATTCCTCCTTTATTCTGTTTGACAGAAATGGCAACTCCATTAATCAAACCAATGGATCGTTTGCTCAAAAGATTGTTTTCTTTAATGAATTCGATACAGTCATTCGTTACATCTAGCCATAGAATTCAAATTTGGAACCGTTTGTATTCTTAGCTCATGTTATCTTTCGAATTATGTGTGGTTAATTTTAATTTTCTGTGCTGAAAACAGTTTCAAAGTGTACAACTCCATTTCTTATGGGTCGGCTTCAGTCATGCATCTACAGTCAAATTATTAGACTCACTCTAAGATTCTATGTAAAATCTTAATTCGCGATCTCAACGAACTATAGGGGGCGTTGTTGTATGTGCCGAATCCCTGCGATTTCCATATGAACAGTCATTCAGTTACACTGGAGACGTCTTTAATGTAGCATGTAGCATTGTAACGTTCCATCTTTATTGTGGCTGATTAAATTTAAAAAAGAAAAATGTTTGTTTTCTTTCTTATGCAAACGAAAACAAAATGGTATCTCTTTTTTTTTAGAGAAGGAACATCCAGAACACATCGGAAAAATATTTGTAAATAAAGAGAAAAAAATAGGTATATTCTTATAAGAGTTCAAACCTAATGCCTGAGAAATAGTTTTACTAAATTTAATGGTATAACATGAAACGCCCATTTAAATTTTAACGTAAAATAAAGAATGCTTACGAAACAAACAAAAAAAAAAAAAAAAAAAAAAAAAAAAGAAAAGAAAAAGAAAAAAAAAGAAAAAAAAAAAAAAGAAAGAAAAAGAAAAGAAAAAGAAAAAAAAAAAGAAAAAAAAAAGAATCATTCTTTTTTTGTCGCCATTTTTTAGTGTTACGAAAATGCCTCTTTGGGACTTGCCAAAAACAAAACTAGATGCAATTTTATTTTTTTAGGAGCGAAATATTTTATGGAGTGAAATATAACGAAAATGTACCAATGTCCATAACATGAAACTATATCTTAGTAAACGTCCGTTTTGGAAATGTTATTTTATTTTGAATCTTATTTATTAGAGTTCATAATGGCTATAGAATCAGGTGAGAGAAAAGTTTGTTTTGAATCTATGCTTAACTCTATATCGGCCCATTTTCCACCGAAATCCGATTGACTACTTTGATTTTAAACAAAGTGTTTCATTTTAAGATTTTTTCCAAAAATTTTAAGTGTAGATTGGCGGCACTCAAAAATCTGCCAAATCTGTAGCTATGGGTTAATACGTAAGTGCCGAATTTTTCTTCCATACTTTTCTGAATCATATTACTTCAAATATTAGAATATGCAAGAAGTATACATAAACACATAATTTAATACCATTTAATTTTTCAAAAAAAGTATTTTGACAACAATTTTATCAAAAAATTATAAACTAAAAAACGTAAAATAAAGAATTCTTAGGATAAAAACGATTTTTAAAATTCCTCATTTTTCAATAAAAACTTTCGTATTGTTTCTTTTTTTTAATTCTCATAGTATTTAATCAGACGTAAAAAAACCATTTTGTAGAGAACGATCATCAAGTAAGAAAAAAAATTATTTACAAGCAAATTTTTTATTATAAAAATCATAACACTTACATGATTTATAAGTCCGGAGAATTCCAAAATGATACGTTCTTTGTTTGAAAACTTTATTCTCAAATAATATATGCATAGTTTATCCCTTCATTACTTTTAGGTAACATACCACACATCAAAATTTTATAATTGTAAGACCTCGATATGAATTTTAATATGTTGCTTAAAAACAGAATAGCTGAATTCTAGTTTAATTTCTTTCAAAACTAAAAAACACTTACCAACAAAACGATAAAAAATTTATTTATAATCAGCACAAAAGATACTTTTTCAAGTAATTCGGATAATTCTTTATGGTTGTTTTCTGAATTATATGTAGATACAGAAATATATACTATTCTATGAAGAAGAAGAATATTTTATAACTATTACAGTTCTGTATGGAATTCATTGGAACACATTTATTCATTGGAATGACGAAAGCAATGTTGACTTCATTTTAACTTGTAATGAATTGAAGACAGAAAAATGATTTTACCGCAATACACACATTTGTAACAGCAAGTGATCATGAAATCATGTTATGTTGTTGGTAATAGAAAGGTAAAAATTATTGAGAAGTTGTTCTTCAAATGCTTGGCGTGTTCTGCTTCAATGTTTGTCATGTTCTGATTAGTTTTTTCAAGAAGTTTTACCTTTTCTTTAGGGAAATTTTAGTTCTTTTTTGATGCTAAGAAAATGGCGTCCGTCATTGCCAATGGTTATGTGGGAACTAATGCCCGATATTTACAGTCTCCCGCTAGATGGCGTACTCGCGTGTTGCGATCGCGAATTATCAGTATATACTATACAGCTTTATTGTTAGTGTATCAATTGGTTAAATGAGACGATATATAAGGTAAATTTGAAGACTGGATAAATTAGACTTGACTATAAATTATACAAATACAGATTATTTATTATACCAGGTATTATATTAGTATATAATAATAATTAGACCAAATTATTCTGTAGTTTTTTAATAATGACATGATTTTCACGAGTTTATAGGCAATACTTTTATATTTGAACATACATGTAATGGGTTTTAACCTGGAGAATTCTTATATACACTGTAAAAAATCTCGGTTAATGTTTAACCAATACTTGGTGCAAAGTTTCTAATTGCACCATAAATTGGATAAATGAAAAATTATTTTATTTAGGTTGCACCATAAATTGGTAAATACGATCAAGAAATGCGTTCATGGCGCAATCGATTGCGCCAAACTTTCGTACTATGAGAGGCACGAGCTTTAACCGTGACCGATAACTTATTTTGTAGTGCCGTTGACAAGATGGACGATTTTGTTGTTGAAGCTTGCTATCATCTCATGCAAGTTGTCTTTGAAATTGTCAATTTCTTTTGCAGGTAAGTAAACTGTTCTTATTTATTAGCATTAATTACAGTCTTAAGCAACATAGCTTTCCACCAAATTTACTGCCGGTGAAAATTTTCTAGGTTTGTGTTTTAATTTTCTTCTACCGAACAAAAAAATTCGTATATGCTTTCTGTTAGGATTAAAACTTTTTATCAATATCTATGCTTTTGTTCTGATTTTCATGTTCTATTTTGCTCATTTTCGTTTGTAATGCCACATAATTACACGAATTTTGGTCTATACATTCGAAAATGCTATTGTTGTAAAATTGTCAACGCGAATTATTCACCTCAAATTTGCACTAACCGTTGTCATGGAAACTAGGTTTCTCTTTAAGTTCGTTGGGCGCAAGGAGAAAAACAAAGTGAGTAATATTGGCGTTTAAGAAAACAAAGCGGTATTCTTTTTTTATTCACCAAGAATATCTTACTGAAATTTATAACAAAACACCGGCAAGAACAAGATTTGTTTTAGAACATTTAAAAATAGGCTGATTTCTTATTATAATTTTTTAGGAAATAGATTTTATTATTAATATTTTTTAACTAAGCGAAAAAATTTTAAATGAAACAAAATATCGTATTTAAAAAGTTAATAAATATTTTTTTATTTTATTAAATATAAATAAAATAATACTTTGATGCTCATAGGTACTTTGCTTTAGACACTTATTTTTCTATGATTTTTTTTCCTTTTTTGTAGATTTAGGTATAGTAATTTAGCCTACATTTGTGTTTTGTGAGGGAGGGAAAAGCCGACACAAGCATGAAATCGAACGTTTTCATTGATCATCAAAAATGTCATATTTATTCTTTATAATATTTACAGTATTTTTTTTTTTTTTTTTCTAAATAATTTTTTTTTGAAAAGTTTCATTTTAATTATAAAAATATTTTTTTTTATTCTGAAATATATCTGCTTCTATGAAACAAAAGAACTTTAGTTAAAAAGTGGATACCATCCACATGAATACTGCTTGTGTTTTTATCAGCTGCCAGATTCCACCCTCTCAACATGAACTTTTTTATCTATCCAAGTGATGATCAATTTGTTCATTTATTATTTTAACAGTTCCTTCAGCAAATTTTTTATTCTGCATAAAATTCAATTCACAATTTCTCATGAGGAGAAATTCTATTTGTGTGTTTAAGCGCATTTTAACTAAAATAATAATAAGATTTTAAAATGTCAATATCTTTCTTTCCTTTCCGGGATCTTTGTGGCTGAAAGGAGGCTTAAGATAAAAAATCCCCCCCCCCCCCCCCCGTATAAATAGTTGATCTCGAAATTATTTTTTTAGGTAGTGAAATGTTTTAACATTTTTTTTTTACATGAGTACTACAATTTCTCAATTTTTTAAATATTGTATTTTAAAAATAGTAATTAAAATATGACTTGCTTTGATTTTTCTATGTTTTAATTTTGTTTCTTCTGTATATTTTATTAGCATAAATTATCATTAGCACAAAGACAACTTCAATGCTTTTAATCAAGAAAGAGACATAGGGAAAAAATATTGTTATAACTAGTGCCGAACGGTAGAAATATTTATTCTGCCGAAATTACCAAAATTCCAGAAGTTTCTAAACAGTTATATAGCACTTGAAAAGTACTAGTTTCAAGAACAGCTTACAAACAAGGAATGCGTATAGTTTCAAGTTTTGAGAATGAATAACCTGTGATTGGAAAAACAATTATTATTTTGTGAATAGGCTCCAAAGCTTTCTTTGTGTGTAATCTTTTTAAGTCTTGTTGTGTTTTTTACAATCAACTGAAAAATCTGATATAATTAAAGTAATAGCACCAGAAAATCTATACTAATGAATATAATAATGAATATGTAATAAAAATGTTGGTTTTTCTCAAATACTCACCATCATTTACTAATTTGTAAAAAAAAATTTTTCTAAACTGCATGAAATTTTAATCTTTTTATCAAGTAGTAAATTATGTTTGTAGAAAAGTAATTTAGTTATATTGTAAATTTTAATTCCGATGAGGCAGAGTATATCTAAAAAATTAGTATTATTAATATTATTAATAATTTATCTAATTATTAATATTGAAAATTACTTCCAGATGATCCCAAATTTCAAAACTGAAAACATTGAGGCATAACATAATTTTATTTTAAATTACTGTAAATTAAAAATAAGTTTGAATTAAATGCATTCTCTTATAACAAAAACATACTATCTATCATATTTTTGAGTGAATATTTTGTATTTTTTTTAAATGAATGCTGTGATAAGTATAAAAAGTATAATATATTTACATTTTTGAATTTTGCATAAAACTGATTACATTCTGTCTATGAATACAAACATTAAAGTGATTGTAAATAAATAAATTATATTTGAATAATGATCTGGATCTGTATATTTTCTGTTAATATTTCTAAATTATGTCATTATTTTTACACTTCTTAATTTACTTCAAATTTATTATTTTCATACGCCAATGTAATTAATATTGGACTGTTTCCTTAATTAGTGATTAGGGGTTGACCAATCCAATATTTGTCTACTCTTTTATATAAATTTTTATTTGTGAAAGTAATATTTTAATTTTTAAATAATAAAATAATTTCAAAATACATAGTAATAAGAATTTGCTTCAGCCTAAAATTAAAATTCTTTTTTATTTTCTCTTTAAAACATTAGTGGCACTAACTCTATAGCATCTGTTGGTGCTTTAACGAATGAAATGTAAAAAAGAATTTTAATTTTACATATATCAAATTAAAGAAAGAAAAACATTTTTAAACGCCAAAAAGTGGAAAAAATTATCATCGTGATTAAATAAGTATAAAAAAAAAGAAAAGATAATTAAAATCAAATTCATATAAATCAAATTACAATTTAATGATTTAAATCTATGAAAATTAAAAAAAAAACTATTTTTATTTTAGATGTGTTATATTATACTGGGTGATTCTAAAAAGATGGGCAAAATTTTAGGAAGTGATTGTACACACCCAAGCAAACAATTTTTATCAAAGAATGCATGGTCGAAAACAAAACGCAAAGGTGCTGGCGCATTTAGAAAGTTGTTTGATGCAAACGTGAAAGCTCCATTTCTGTTGCGAGTTACTGCGCTGCGTTACTTTCTCGCCAAGCTTTCGGCCGCTGCACTGAATGTTAGTGATATACCTGGTGTGTTTCAGAACATTCGCCTATCTTTTCTTCGCCGTTGTACTGCGTGCATAGCCGCTGCCGGCCATTGTTTTGAACATTTATTGTAATCCCATACCATTAAATTTGCTTTTATAACTTCATCGTTCTTTGTGTGTTTTTGCCTCATATAAGAATATAAACTTTGACGCCCTCTAGCGGTTTTGCGTTTTGTTTTCGACCATGCATTCTTTGATAAAAATTGTTTGCTTGTGTGTACTATCACTTCCTAAAATTTTACCCATCTTTTTAGAATCACCCTGTATATATATATATATATATATATATATATATATATAATATATATATATATATATATAATTACATAACACATCCAAAATAAAAATAGTTTTTTTTAATTTTTATAGATTTAAATAAATAAATTGTAATTTGATTTATATGAATTTGACTTAATAATGATGCTAATTTTCTCCGCTTTTTAGCGCTTTAAAAATACTCAATAATGGTGCAACCTTACCCTGCTTTTTAGCACTATAAAAATACCTAATAATGGTGCAACCTTCCTCGGTTTTAGTTCCCTTCAAAAATACAAAATCATGGTGCAACCTTCCTCGGCTTTCAGTTCCCTTCAAAACACTGATTTTTGGTGCTACCTTTCCCTGCTTTTAGGTCTTTTCAAAATACTTATTTTTGGTGCAACCTTCTCTCGATATTTGGAACTAGTAAGAGCCCCAATATCTAGTAAAACTGAGCACCATTTCTTGTAGCCAGCAAATGAATAGCAAAGTTTGATGCAACATAGCTCGAAATTTTTTACAGTGTACTTCCTATTTCTATTTATCTTTAACGTATTGCTTTATTATGTTTACCAATGGATACAGGAGCGTAAACTAATACAAACCGGTTTCAGAGTAAAAACAATAAAGCTGTATAGGTATCACCTAATAATTATAATTTTACATAGAATTTTATAGCGCGTCTAATAATATGGCACTGGACTGTAAAGGTTTTGATTACATTCTCAACCTTCATGCAAGCAAAACATGTTCCGGAATTATTTGAGGTTGAAAGGTCGCAAATAACTTTATTTTCAACTCCCACTCTTCGTTCGTTCGAACAAAAGGCAGCAGCTATAATGAGGGCTCCTTAAGTATTATGCAGATTTCTCACAGTATGAATTTGGAACTTACATGGTTTATTTTCTTTAAAAAATATAAATTACTTAAAAATGCATTTTTTTCTTTTTTGAATTTTAACAGGAAATATTTTTTTGTAGAAGCAGGGCAGATCAGACAGCAAGGTGAGCAATACAATTGCCTTAGGCCCTATGATTCGGGAGCTGAGATTTTAATAATTAAATATCACTGTTTGTTTTTGTTGCAGCTGTACTACCATGTCTATTTTGTGTAATTTTATAATTACAGGAATTATCAGATCTTAAAAGATTTAGTAGTATTTTTTGTTTCAGTGAATGCTTTTAATCTCAGTATCAATTTCAGAATCGACCCACCAAATCGTTTTTTTTTTTTTTTAAATTGTGGTCAATAACTGTTACACTTCTCATTTGAATTCTTTAAATTTTCTTTTTAATCGCTTTGCAACCAATTCTACAACAGAATAAATAAATAAAATATCTCACAGAAATTAAAAAAAAAAAGACACATTTTTGAAAAATACGTTGATACAAACTTAACTAAAAGGGTTAATAAATTCTCTCGAAATTTAAAAGGAAAGAAATTCTTTCGTGCACAGTAGGTACCGCAGAAAAATTTCTCTCACACACCTCTGCAATGATAATATACAAAATCGAAAATGTTAAAATTTCCCTCTTTTTCTTAACACTAAACATGCCATAAACGGTCAAATGACCGTTTAAGAATTTTTTTCATCGAAAATGCGCTTATCATTTAATCGTTTTGGCACATTTGGTTTCAGGACTTTTTCTAACAATTGTTTGCAGTTAATATTCTATTTTTTTTGTATTTTGTTTTTTTCGAATAATACGTATCGTATACCAATTTCTACCACAATCAGTCATTTGACCGGGAGAACATTGCATTGCTTTATAAGGTTATCGGATCAGAAAGGACGATGTCATGCGTGATCAACGCATTGCATTCGAAGAGTTGCACATTTCTGCAAAGACTGTTGCGTAATGAGTTCAATCAGAATAACTCTGAATTCAAATTTCAAGAAAGAACCAACAATTTTAGATTGGCATTTTTGTATTAGAAAAAGTGACAAAAACTAAATGTTTTGCTTATATTTTATTTTGAAAGCTTTACTTTATTTCTAAGTAACTCTTTAGTTTTTACCCAGAAAAATGTCGAAACAATCAAGACAGCCCAAGTTCTTAGAATAAATAATATTAATTATAAGAATTATAATTCATTTATATTCTCATAATTATAAGAATTATAGAAATAATAATAATAATAATTAGAAGAAATATGTTTGCGGAAAAAAATACAATGGAAATACCCAGTATATGTAAGAAATGCGTTGAACAAAGAATTGAAAATTCTTATTCTTTGTGTTTGTAATACATAAAAATGGGCATAATCCAACTTTGTTCAATGTTAGTAAAGTTTTTTCAGTTTATTTCCTTCTCAACATCCATATTTCATACATTCAATAAAGAAACAAAAAATCTGGTCATTTGACCGGCTATGGTAGAAATAGGTATATATTTAGTGTTGGTATGTTTAGTGTTAAGAGGACGCTATACCACAGGAGAAACCATTCGTGGCACATTTTCTTCAATAATTTAAAATTTATAGTACAGATAAAGTGAGTTTTTTTAGGTAAACTTAGAGTAAACTACAAAGTTTCAAATGCTGTTACGTAGTAAAAAATAAAGTAGTGAAGTTATCATGCAATAACTTCTTTGCATTTTGATATTTTGGAGACATTATTATTATTTTTTTTTTTTCATTCGAAACTTCATGGACTCGCTTTTCCTCAAACTTTAAATTTTAAAATATGAGGGGAAGTGAAACAGAATTTAACATGGAAAGTTTCTCCCGGGGCATTGCGTCCCTTTAATTGTTACTCAGTGACTTACTAATTGTTACTCAGTGATAAATTACTAGAATGGAGCCATAATTTTTTTTTTTTCATAGAAAATATTGCTAGCAAAGGCCCGGATAGCGTTGTTGGTAGGGTCCAAGAGATCGTGGGTTTGATTCCCGTCGGCCGAAGACTCCCCGTGTAGTAAATGGTGACTGATGCACGTTAAATCTGTCGAGTCGCAAAGTCCTCCATGTTCCCATTACAAGTCAATACCTCTGGGGGTACTGATCCAGGAGTTTCCTTATCTTCTGGATTGGTTCAAAATTATAAGGCTATGGAGTTGAACATTACCATCGTAAACCCAAAATTGGGTCGGCTGCTCAACTGTTATAAAATAAAATAACCGAAATCCAGAGAATGTCGACTTTCACAGGTGAATGTTAACAATCACATAGTCGATTTGGTGAATGGTTGAGATATTTGTTATATCCGATTTTATATTGATTTATTCGTTGATATCATTATATTTATTCGATATTTTATTATCTGATGTTATCAACTACCTGGGAATAAATAGCCTATATAAAATTTATATTTTTTTAGATTTAGATTAGTCATAAAAACAAAATAGGATTGGCTGTTCAATAAAATAAAAATAAAAATTTTGCTAGAAAAAATTCTACTTTATTTACATAGATGGGTCGATCAACGACCTTAAATTACAACAACATCTGTAACATAAAATGAACAACAGTGTGTCTTACTGATAAAGAAAGTGGTTGTCATAGTTTTGAATTTTTAAGAATCGAAAAAATATTATCTCACTTTAAAGTTTTATAAACTAATACAAAAATAAATAAGAGTCCCTTTCTGTATAAAAAGTTTCGATCTCTTTCAGTAAGTATATTTATAATTCGTTCGCACCAGGCGTTTCCTTCCTTTTGAGGAGGCACTTTCATATCAACAGACTTGGCACAACGCTTGGCTGAATACTCGATAGCAATAAATATGTAAGCACTTAAATACTTTGACTAAAATAGTTACGCCGCATTCCATGACCCTCCCTTTGTGTCTCCACCTTCCTGCGTGCTATATCCATTCGAGTCACCCACCAGTTGGTCACTCTCGTATGATCTGGCTTTGGCAATCAACGGTTCTTGCTTTTCTTCCTCTGATGTCTGCTGCTCTGATTTTGTTTGAGAATAGTCAGAGTATGTATCCCTGGGTTGTGTTTCTTGAGCTTGGAAGTTGACCGAATTCTGTACGTTGTAGACAGGATTTCCGGCCTGGTCATAGGCACGCATGTAAACCGTTCCCGAAGCCCCTTCTACTCGCCCATTCTCTTTCCCTGGTTGAGTAGCATACGCAGCTTTCAGTCCATAGTTTTGCAAACTTGCAACTACGTCTTGGTGGCTTGCATCGTTTTCTTGCACCTCTGTGTTACCGTGGTTGATGTAGTAGGATGCTTGATTATGATACACTTTGGAACTTCCATGACTTCCGTAACTTCCTTGGTTTTCATAAGTTGAAGATTGACTTCCATAATTGTTTGGCTCCAGCTGTGTGGACGAGTCCTCATCTTGAGTGGGTTCGTCGTTTTGAAAAGAATGATGGGGTGCATCACTATGAGAGGGTTGATAACCTGCATCAGTTTGAGACGACTTGTATTCTTTTCCGCTTTGTTGATAGGATGCATACGAATTGTCTTGACTCTGGTATCCATAGGATGATTGTTGCTGCGACGGCACATTATTCACTGCATCGGTATTTTCATTTTGGGAATATATTTGTGATTCATATCCCGCATTGGGTGGTGCCTGGTTGTCGTATCCTTGGTCTTCATTTCCATCGCCATGGTAGTTATGAGATTGATATCCGGTGTTATAATAATTTGCATTAGCTTGAGGATAATTGATCGGAGTGGCAGCTCCGTTTTGCAATTGATATATAGCTAAAGTTGGGACTTGTCCATTATTGCCATAATGCGTTCCAGTGTTTTCACCCTGGAAATCAGAAGTTATTTTGTTTTCTCCAACGCTATATCCCCCAGTGGATTGTTCTCCTTGATATGCCTCGCCTCTTCCGGAATTGTCGTTAAAATTGCTGACGGACACGCCAAGATACGTTTGGGGGTTTCCCGAGCCATACCCTTCGCTTTGTTGTCCTTCCACTTGGTCCGAAGCGAAGTGATTTTGGTCGTAGGAAATGCCCCCAACGCCATTTTCTTGACCATATTTGGTACTTTCAGAAACAACTTGCTCATTAGTTGTATCTCTTCCATACACGCCAGAACCATCAATATCACCAGGAATATAATGGCCATGATCTTGTGCTCCGCTAGCGTAAGGATTTTGATTTCCTTCAAAACCCCATGATCCTCCATACCCTTGCACATCAGAGCCCCAATGACCACCATGATATCCTCCATGGATTCCTCCACCGAGTCCTTGCAGGCTTGAGAACGCATGATTTTGTGTATAGGCACCGTATATTTGACTCTGACCGTCCGGATGAGATTGCAGTTTTCCAGCATGGGTTGCCAAGAAACTTGCTGCACTTGTAGGGTTGATGATGCTACTTTGACCTCCTCCTTTTCCTTTATGACCACCCTGTGGGTAAGGCGTGCCCTTACCTGGAAGGGAGGAACCCTTGTAATCACCACCTTGGTAAGGTGTTCCTTTGTAATCACCGCCAGTATAAGGTGTTCCTTTGTAATCACCACTAAGATAAGGTGTTCCTTTGTAGTTTGGCTTGTATGGTTGCTCTTCAATGCTAAAAGAAGCATTTAATAAGTTTTAAATTATTACAATAGTGTGCATTATCTAAAATATTAAATTATTAATTATTTAATAATTGTTAAATTATTACAACATTGTGCATTTAAATTATTACAATCTTGTGACGCCTCATGAAAATAAAAGAGAAAAAAATCCACATTTTCTTTAGATGTTTGTAAAGAATAAATTATTTTGCAATAATTAATTATTCATAAGGACAGGCTCATTAGGAATTATTTTTGCCTTAATTTAGCCGTCTCCGTAGACCAGCTGGTCCACCTTTCTATATGAGTAAAATTTCATGTAGCTCGAGATTTAAAATGGTATAGACAAAAACAGTGTAAAATTGAACTGTATGTAAAATAAACTGTTGAAGTGAGAGTGGATTTAATTTTTGTCTCTTTCTTGTTAGTACGGCATCGTGGTGAATTTTGTATTGCCATGTTTAGTACAGCATATGCTACCATTTGAAAAAATTTTAATTATCTCAAAGGCACCTTTGATCAATAATAAATAAATTAGTAATTTTTTGTAAAATAAACTGTGCACTTCTTTGCTACTAATAACACTAGATTGCCCAAGGAAGTCATTTTGACTGCTTTTCAATTTCAATCAGAAAAACAATGATGTATATAATGAATTTCTTAGAATTTTGTGACTTTTTGTACAACATATAATTTTTTTTTATTGTTAATATTTACTAATAACTTGTTATATAACTGTAAATAATAAAAAAAATTATTAAAATTTAATTTGAAGCAAATTTCTTTACACATAACTTATTCTTTCACAATGCAGTCATTTTGACTGCTCTTGGGCAATGTAGGTATATACTAAGTTTAAGTCTTTTTAGTGTTAATTATGCAAGACAATGAATTTTATTTGTAAGGGTTTTTTCGCTAAAATGAAACTAACTTTAATCGTTATAAACTTCTCTAAGTTAAAATAATACATCTATCTAAAATGGTAACCAATACATTCCAAAGCAAAATGTAAACTTTAAATAATTTAGATTTAGTAGCATTATTCAAGAGCTGGGAGGCAGCATAACCAATTAAATGAGTATTCACGTTGAAAACTTATAATCAGTCTTTACATTTATTTGATAAGTTTAGTTGGTAATGAAAATGGGCATTCGATCATTTTTACTTAACTTTATTTCAGCCAAGATGCAAGATGTTTTGCTATTAAAAACTTTTTCCCCTTAATAATGAAACTCAGGAGTTGAGACTTAACTAATCTAAGTCTTAAATGAGAGATCTAGAATACATAATTTATGTACGTTTGGGGCTAACGAGTACAAATTTTAATAAAGCGATGCATTGTCAAAAATATATATTTTCCATAGTAATCTAGTTGTTATCAATATTTTTGTTACCCAAATAAAATGTAGCAACGTTCATAATATGATTTTATTCAATAATTATCCCTTTGTATAATTATTCACTATCAAGTTAGAATTGTTAAGGAACGTGTTCTGAAAAATACTTTATTTATCCTATATTAAAGATATATTTATCATATATTGGATACTTTATATATTAAAGATTTATTTATCGAATATTAGATACTTTAATATATAATAATGATAATATATGATATTATAATTATTTACGATCAAGCTAGAATTGTTGAGGAATATGTTCTGAAAGATACTTTATTTATAATATTTTAACTATATATATTTTTGAACTATGATAAACTCTTGGACTCTATATTTTTGTAGGAAACTAAATTTGTATTTTTTTTTCGTGTTACATTTTTCTTTTAGCTCTCATAGGTTTTAAGAATTTTATTGAGAATGACTGCAAAAAGAAAAAAAATGACTCTCCCCTTCCTCGCTTGCAGTTGCTTCCCCCCTCTCTAATTTTTAATTCTTAAATTTAATATTTTTTGTAGGAAACTTTTTATAGAAGTTTCATGCAAAAAAATTCATAGGCTAAGCTTATTTTGAAAGTTCTTAGTTGTTTTATCATTGCTTTTTGCCTTAACACTATTAATCATACAAAAAAAAAATTATATAGGAAATAAATTTACTTTAATTTGTATTACATTACACAATTTTGCCAGAATCGATAGTTTTAAGATAATTAGAGCATACTGTAAGCAAAACGTATGACCACTCTTCTATTTCTTTTCATTTTATTTTCTTTTTATAAAGTATTAATCCTTTTGAAAAATATGTATTATGTTTCTCATTGGATTTTTTTTTTTTTTTTTGTATATTTTACACTAAACTAATTTTTTTTTTTTTTAGAATTAAAAGATTTAGAAGTATTTTTATGGTCCCGCTCTGAAACCATCACTGCCATCGGATTTTGTTTTTCACAATCATGCTCTCAAAAATTTTGAAAATTACAAAATTACTCGGTATTTTTTCTTCGTTTCCTATCTATAGTTTTTCTATTGTAAGAGCTCCCCCGGCCACAAAGTCTGAGACCGTCTCGTGCTATGGAAACAAGAAGGGTGCATTTTAGTGAGGGTAGATTCGATGATAGCTTGTATGGGAAGCATACCAGATTGGCTGACTCAGCCACCAGTAAGAGACATATTTAATCTAATTCTAGAATTTTTTTAGGATTGGCATGGATAGTTCTTTCTTTACTTAAAATGATACTCTGTCTTTACTGAAATGATGAAAAAATTTTCCGAAACATAAAATTTTCAAAAAGCGAAAATATAAAAAAAGGAATCGAGCGCTCTGAGCGATGGTTCAGGCGCGGATGCTTATTTCTCTTCAGTTTAGGATGAACAGAATAAACCGAAGAAAATGATTGCCTTTTTCTCACCGACCCGAGCCAAAACCTGACCTAAATAATGGCCCCACACCCCTACTTGAAATAGTTACACCTCGTTACCATAGTCACCATCACGGGTCCAGACGAACGGTTAGGGAAGTTCTTACTTTAGACAAACTGTATGATATTTTAAACAACAAAAATAAAAGCTACTAGTTGAAGTTAGTAGTGTTATGAGAAGAGTATTTTCGAACAACTTACTATACTGGAACGGGCCTTTTCACGTATTCTGGAACTTCTTTGACAACAGGGACAATCTTGGGTATCTTTTGAGGGACTCCGACTGGAACGGATTTCAAGATTGGTACAACATAAGGCTTAGGAATGTGTACAGGTACCGCCACTGGATACTTCTTAGCAACGGCGTATGGTTTCGGCACTCTCACGACGTATGGTTTTGGAATCTTTATCTGGAACGGGAGTTTAACCAGTTTGGGCAAAGGTATCGGGAAGTGGAATGGAACTCCTTTCAAGACAGGAAAAGGCTTTTGCAAGTGCTTAATCACCGGTATAACTTGCGGTACTTTGAAAGGCTTGGCAATCGCGAGTGGTTTCAGGTAACCCACAGGTTTTGGAACAGGCACCAGTTTAGGGATGGGAACTGGTTTGTACACCGGTACATGTTTCGGAACGTGCTTGATGATTATTTTGTGGGGAATGTCATGGTGGCCACCTCCTCCGTAGTTCCAACCGCAAACGAAGTGGAAAAGAATCAGCACAACTGGTAGTGACTTTAGGAGAGTCATCATCTGCAAAACAAAAATAAATTGTTGAATTAATGTTTATTTGATTCAAACAGAGAGGCCACAATAATACATACGGTGGCCGCCACAAGCAAAATCACTGGATCATAAAATCAGCTGCTTTTTTAAAATTAAATCAACGGTGATCACGTAAAATCAAAATAAATCAAAAATCAAATACTTATTTTTTTAAAATTTCAATTACCGTTGATTTTAAATTATTTTGTCTTTTATGGAAATTCGTTTTAAAAGCATAACTATAAACAAAATAAACACATAATATCCTATAATGCACAATAGCCTATTAGCAATAAACGCAAACCTATAATATAATAAACAATCCATTTCAGATAAATTTCAGAAATTCTAATTTGATGAAGTACTCAACGAATGCTATAAAGTTAATATTAATTATTTATTTTATCTGATGGAAGGAATAATAAATTATTAAATATAAAAGATTGTGCAATAAACTGCTTTTCTAAATCATGAGTACGATAAGCTAAAAAATATCAATGATGTTTATTTATTAATTTTTTAATGGCGGACACTTGGGTCTCTTTGACCTCAGGAATGCCAGAATTGCTTCTTTCTTATGGTTACTCAGTGGACACTTGTGGCTAACTCACGGTGGTGGAATAGCGTCATACAGCCACATACCCGTTTGTAGGGCGGGTCAATCACACAAGTTACATTCATGCCTACGGTGAAATTCGAACCCACAACCACTGGGTGCGTAGTAATAAGCATTTCAGTGATGTTACCTTTAAAACATTAGAAAAATAGAATAGAACAATCTATAACAAAGGCAATTAGTAAATTCCATTTATCTCATGTCTTTACCGAACGACTTAATTGAAAATTCCTTACGAATTTTAAAATCAAGGGCTAGCAGCTGTTGTCCATATTTCAGGAAAATTGAACACGCACACACACAGAGAGAGAGGGGGGGGGAATTAGATCCAGTAAAAATAAAGTATTCATGTAGTAATAAATTTTACTTTTAGCGTATTTGTAGTTTAACTAAGAAATTTTTTATCTTAGTTTAGATATTCCGATTTTTTTTTAAAATCAGCTAACTTATAAACTCAAATCAAAATGAACTTGATTTCAATTTGCGGCGGTCACTTGTATAAAAGAAATCAACAGAAGAAAGAAAAATCCAGTCTGAAATATTCTTGTTTTTGTTTTGGGGTCCAAAACAAAACATTGCTAAATCCAAAAAGGATACTTTGTGGACTAAAGCGAAGCATAACGTGAATTTATCACAAATCAATGTACTGAAATTCTGTATTTTTGTTTGTTTTAGTATATTTCAAAATGCTAAAATTATAATAGTTTAAGGAATAGTTGTGGAAGAAGCCTCAAAGCTATACATGAAAAATGAGGGTATTTCTTGGTGTCCTTGAATAAAGTTTCCCTCTAAGCGATCTAAAAGAAGAAGGTGACCCGGTTCGGGATCTCATATTTTTGATGGAAGTAGATCATTGAAAGGATGCCGATGAAACTTCAAAGGAAGACATTTGTTTACTCCTCTTGTTCGTCATACATTTCAATCAACGAGCAAAAACATTCTTAAGTGAGGAAAAGACACTTAAAAATGAGATTATTTTTGGTAATATATTCATCATTTCTTAAATGATTTTTACCTCTCTAAAAATTCTAAATTTGTACGTCAAGAGATTTTTAAATGTGTTTCCTTTTTATTTTTTCCCTCCATTTCTTTTTATGAGCAATTTTTTTTAAAAGTTTAACATGACGCTTCTCAATAAATTCAAAAAGGTGAATGCTTACGATTAAGATTGCAAAGGATCTCCCGCAATTCATCAAAGATCTGAGTTTTAGGTTGCTCATTAAAAAAAAAAATATATTAACAGAAAAAGGACAGAGCTGATATTAAACATGGAGCTCTACAGGGAAGAACAGCATGCTTTCAATGTTGAGCAATAATTGTTGCCCATTGTTGTGTAATTTTCTATTTTGGTGATCAGAATCGGACATTCAGATTGTGTTTTACCTCTGTTGGTAAAAAGATTCCTGCATTTGCATTTCTTTTATCGAAATTGCCATGGTCCACAGTGCTTAAATCAGTGCACAGTTATATATATATATATATATATATATATATATATATATATATATATATATATATATATATATATATATATATATATATATATATATATATATATATATATATATATATAATGTTAACACTAAGCTTTAATTTTATTAAAGTTTAAAAAGAAAATGATTGGCCACTAGATGGCAGTAGCAATTATATGTAGAGAGGGAGCGTAGGTGTGGGCGCCGAGAGAGCCTGATGTGAAGAACGATGCAATTACTGATGTCTGTAAATATTGTTTGTAAATAAATTATTAATATGCTAAAATAATACAACTCTTACTTCCTCCTCCCCCCCAACCGAGCTACTCGATACCTGACAAATGGTATAGACTTGCCAACAATATATATATATATATATATATATATATATATATATATATATATATATATATATATATATATATATATATATATATATATATATATATATATATATATATATATATATATATATATATATATATATATATATATATATATATACTAGAGGGCTCTGCCCCCTGCTCGCTACCGCTCGCCAATCCCCGATAATTGCTACACAATTACATTTTTGCTCGCTTTTCGAACAAACTTAAAGTCGTTTTCCTGGAGATAAGCTGGCAATTTTTCTGCACCAACATCACATAGAGAGAATATGATAGGATTGTAAAATGTCAGAGGTGCTTATTATAAACATTATAAACTTATATAAAGCAATTTTAATACAAACAATATTACAAACTTATATAAAGCGAGGAAGCAATATTATTTAACACATTACTATAGGGCATTAGTCGGAGATTAATCTCCGTATGCGAAGCACGCGTGGCAGAGCCTAACTTAAATCATTGTTGATCTTATAGGTTGCCGGACGCTCCCTATATGAGGCTTCGTCTCCCCCCCCCCCAGTAGTTTAAATATTAAACTGAAAACAATTAAAACCTAATGGAAAAAAAACTTTAAAATATGGCAAACAAATTAAAACATGTAATATTAATAAGTTGATGCTAAGTACTATTTCAAAAGCAAATACCATTGCAAGTAATTGTGCAATTAACTTCAATACTGTTAACTGACAAAATATTTTAGTTTCAATCAGACAAAAAGCACATTATATAAAAAAACAAATGTAATTGAAATTCAACAAATTATATTAAGCAATTCAATTTTTTGTCATACTGAATACTAATAAAAAAACAAATATAAAATGAAATAATTATTATGTTATCAATGATCAATAAACGTTTTTGGCAGAATTGTTATACCAAAATGAGTAGACTATATTTGAGGGTGCCCCTTGATTCTCGCCAAGTTGTGATCGTGGTTGATCAGCAAGCTGGGCGATGTTAAACCCAATCGTGATTCTGATAGGTTTAGATTTCAGCTTTATTTTTAAATGTTCAACAGTATATGTAATTTCAGAGGTCCGTTAGTTCTACGTTGGATACCGGCTGGTAAGGTTACTTTTGCTTATGGTCAATAAGATAGAAGGTATGTGGGCAGTCATAAAAAGGGACTATAAAAAATTGTCACCGCCAGTCCGGTACCACAGACGCCATTTTCGATTCGTATTTCGCCGAATTTATGTGGTGATGGAGGTACACAGATTCTATTCTTGATAAATTTAGACAGCATCTAACTGCTATTAGAGAATTCTGTGCACCTAAATCTGAGGATATTCAAGCTTAATGAAGAAGGGAGATTTTTTTCCTTTTCTTTCTGCGCTTACTCCATTAATTTTTGTTTGGATTCAAAATTCATTTTATTGGGTTAATTAATCTTGCTTAAAATTGGTTCATTACAGTTTCATAAAGGTTTGGCCACCATTCCTGTTACCACAGTGTTCCGCGCAAACAGGAATGGCACCGAACAAAAGTCGCCAATTTCGCCAAGGGGCACCCTCAAGTATATTTTTACCTAAAAAAATAGGGTGAAAACAATAAAATTAAAATTATTTGCAGTAGATCTCTAAATATTCACAAAACCTAGCTATGTACATTTTTCATTGATTTTTCTTTTCATATTATTTTGTGTACAAATTATTTGCACTTTTATGCATTATTTAAGAAATGTCTCTATGATAACTAATATGAATATGAATGATAATTAATATCTAATATGAACTGTTAATTAATGTTTCTGGCTGAACAGTTTTCTGAAAGTAAGTAAAAAACAATTAAAAGTAAGTAAAAGATGTTCAAGCCTAAGATATTCACGGCGATCCATTTTATGAAACAAAGATATGAGTATTTTAAAGTAAACTCTGATCATAGAGGAAACAATATATTTCACACATTCAATACAATATTCGCGATCGCAACACTCGATACGCCATCTTGCGGGAGACTGTAAATATCGGGCATTAGTTCCCACATAACCATTGGCAATGACGGACGCCATTTTCTTAGCATCAAAAAAGAACTAAAATTTCCCTAAAGAAAAGGTAAAACTTCTTGAAAAAACTAATCAGAACATGCCAAACATTGAAGCAGAACACGCCAAGCATTTGAAGAACAACTTCTCAATAATTTTTACCTTTCTATTACCAACAACATAACATGATTTCTTGATCACTTGCTGTTACAGATCTGTGTATTGCGGTAAAATAATTTTTCTTTCTTCAATTCATTACAAGTTAAAATGAAGTCAACATTGCTTTCGTCATTCCAATGAATAAATGTGTTCCAATGAATTCCATACAGAACTGTAATAGTTATAAAATATTCTTCTTCTTCATAGAATAGCATATATTTCTGTATCTACATAATTCAGAAAACAACAATAAAGATTAATCCGAATTACTTGAAAAAGTATCTTTTGTGCTGATTATAAATAAATTTTTTATCGTTTTCTTGGTAAGTGTTTTTTAGTTTTGAAAGAATTTCAACTAGAATTCAGCTATTCTGTTTTTAAGCAACATATTAAAATTCATATCGAGATCTTACAATTATAAAATTTTGATGTGTGGTATGTTACCTAAAAGTAATGAAGGGATAAACTATGTATATATTATTTGAGAATAAAGTTTTCAAACAAAGAACATATCATTTTGGAATTCTCCGGACTTATAAATCAGGTAAGTGTTATGATTTTTATAATAAAAAATTTGCTTGTAAATAATTTTTTTTCTTACTTGATGATCGTTCTCTACAAAATAGTTTTTTTACGTCTGATTAAATACTATAAGAATTAAAAAAAAGAAACAATACAAAAGTTTTTATTGAAAAATGAGGAATTTTTAAAATCGTTTTTAATCCTAAGAATTCTTTATTTTACGTTTTTTAGTTTATAATTTTTTGATAAAATTGTTGTCAAAATACTTTTTTTGAAAAATTAAATGGTATTAAATTATGTGTTTATGTATACTTCTTGCATATTCTAATATTTGAAGTAATATGATTCAGAAAAGTATGGAAGAAAAATTCGGTACTTACGTATTAACCACAGCTACAGATTTGGCAGATTTTTAAGTGCCGCCAATCTACACTTAAAATTTTTGGAAAAAATCTTAAAATGAAACACTTTGTTTAAAATCAAAGTAGTCAATCGGATTTCGGTGGAAAATGGGCCGATATAGAGTTTAGCATAGATTCAAAACAAACTTTTTTCTCACCTGATTTTATAGCCATTATGAACTCTAATAAATAAGATTAAAAAAGAATTAACATTTCCAAAACGGACGTTTACTAAGATAAAGTTTCATGTTATGGACATTGGTACATTTTCGTTATATTTCACTCCAAAAAATATTTCGCTCCTAAAAAAATAAAATTGCATCTTGTTTTGTTTTTGGCAAGTCCCAAAGACGCATTTTCGTAACACTAAAAAATGGCGACAAAAAAAGAACGGTTCTTTTTTTTGGTTTTTTTTTTGTTTCGTAAGCATTCTTTATTTTACGTTAAAATTTTAATGGGCCTTTCATGTTATACCATTAAATTTAGTAAAACTATTTCTCAGGCATTAGGTTTGAACTCTTATAAGAATATACCTATTTTTTTCTCTTTATTTACAAATATTTTTCCGATGTGTTCTGGATGTTCCTTCTCTAAAAAAATAGAGATACCATTTTGTTTTCGTTTGCATAAGAAAGAAAACAAACATTTTTCTTTATTAAATTTAATCAGCCACAATAAAGATGGAACGTTACAATGCTACATGCAACATTAAAGACGTCTCCAGTGTAACTGAATGACTGTTCATATGGAAATCGCAGGGATTTGGCACATACAACAACGCCCCCTATAGTTCGTTGCGATCGCGAATAGAAATCGCCACAAGTTTTAGCTGGTAAGTTTAGTTGTAACATTTCTGCAGGCAGCATTATTAAAAATTATCACCTTTTCACACACATGCGTTCTCAATTTTGATTGGCTGTTTTGTGCGTTACTTATCAGAAGTCTTCTGTGATTGGCTATGTGTTATCATTCCACTCTTTCTTATATATATATATATATATATATATAAAAGAGAGTGGAATGATATATATATATATATATATGTTCTCGTTTTTTTTATTGAGATTTCATGTTAATTCATTATTAAGAGAAATAAATTTAATATCACTCAGACAAAAAAAGTTTATTTTGTAATAAAACAAAAAGCAGGCACAAAATGTGCCAAACATAACTCTTTCGTCATTTTCTTCTCAATGCGATCAATTCTTTTTAAAACATTAACAATTTCAGGCTTAGAAATGTAGAAAAAATGTTTTATTATAATTGTAAAACTCAAGTTAAGATTCAGTTTCGTTTTTTACTTCCGAATTAAAATAATGCTAAAAAGTTTTCTTTTTTTATGACCATTTTTTTTCTTTACTTTTAAGACTTATCTATTGAATGCATGAAGTGAAATATATTTTAAGTTAAGAAATTACAAAAATATATTTTTTTAAATCTATAGCATATAATGTATAAAATAAGTTTCAAAAATATGTATTGAAAAACACATTTTTTTTAATACATTCGATATGTTTTGCCATGTCAAAAAGTAGAAACATAATTTTTTTTTAAACTTCAATAAATTGTTTTGAAAATGATTTCTACAAACTTAAACAAACACCACAAAAGAATAAATATTTTACGAAAAAAAGTTAGAATTTACAAAAATGTCAACCGGAACTCCTGAAGTGTCAAAGATAGTGAATTAAATTATTCGTTATTTCTGTAAATTAAAATAAAATTATTCTAGATATATTTTAAGAAACAGATCTTGCATTTCTTTTTGCTGTCAAGTTCGCAACTGAGGCAAATATTTACGAACAAACTGACTCAATGTTTAAAATGATATTACATTTAAAAGTTTTAGATATTTCACTCATCAAAAAGTTGTATAAAAAGTCCCTCGTGTTGTTTAAAAGAAAAAAAATGTTTTAATTAATATTAAAATATAAAAAAAAAAAATTATAATAATTTTTTATCTGTATCCACTTTTTCTCTACATCCCTGTATACATTTTTTTCCTTTTATCTGTATCCACTTTATAACTAATTACATTTTCCCCCCTTAAAAAATGCCATTAGTTCTGTGACTTGCAGAGGTTTGTGAATGCCCGCGGCAAATTTCTGAATTAAATGCCTCTCATACGATTTTAACTGGAAGGAATAAAACCTTAAAAAAATTCCCGGAAAAATGCTTTCCACGAATATTGCAAGATACATAAAAATCTAATTTCAAAAGTGCATTTATCAATTATAAGTATGTATAAAATTTAAAAACAAACCTTAAACTCACTTTTTAAATACATGTTTAAGGAAAATATTTTATGGTTAAAAATTAATATTTTTTTTAAAAAATATTCAAACAATTCATTATTTTTGGCTTGTTTTTTTATTAAGAAGATCATGTAAATTTTATGAGAGATATTTTTCTTTATTATTCTTAAGCCCGCCTTTAACTTCGCACATTATTAAATTCAGATCTATATACTTCATAAAATATTTTCATCTCTTAAAAAATTTAAATTAAGTATTTTTCGTAATTATTTGGATGTCCTATTTGGCTGCTCTTTTTCTCTGTCTGCACGTTAACTTGTAACTGCTTTTGTAAACTTGTAGTGCTAAAAATGTGTTAAAAATTGTGCTTTGAATTTTCTAAATAAAATAAATACACAAAAATACTACGTATTCGGTACATTCAACAGAATGAATACAAACAAAAAAATCTTCGCAAGTCTCCTATAAAATATTTAAAATTGAAGAACTTTTGAAATTTCTTTAAGCAAAAGTCCTTTTTTTTAAAAAAAAACTTCGTGTACCGAAATTCACCCTGTCACCTTTACACTTCATGAAATATTATATAATGAATCATTTATTATATCTAAATAATTAATTTTAAATTTTCTTTATTTGTAGATAATTCGAAGACATATTCAATTATTGCATCAATTTAATTAATTTTAAAATTCTTTTTATTTGCTTATCATTTCAAGGCCCATTCATTTTTTATATCTATTTAAGTAATAAATTTTTAAATTTTCTTGATTTGTTGATAATTTCGGGAAATATTCATTTATTGCATCTATTTAAATAGCTGTTTTAAATTTTCTTTATTTGCTTATTTTTTTCAAGTTCACATTCATTTATTAAATCTATTTAAATTGTTCCTTTTAAATCTTAAATGCCATCATTTCAAGCGTTTTTTTAATTAAAATATTAAAGGTTGGATATTATTTTGTTTCCATTTTACTTTTCTTTAATAAATTTTTCATAATTAGTCATTCTTTAGTTTCCGTTTAAGCTTTTATCCTCTGCTTTTTTTCCTTCGAAATTTGTTCACATTCTTCGTTCCAACAAATATGATTTAAAATATATCTTACACAGCAAAAGTTTGAAACAAGAATTATGACGAAAATATTATTCTTTCGAATTGAATTATAACAATTACCATTTAAAAGATTATCTTTAAATGAAATGTCAGACTTTGTAGGGCTTCACAATTGAAAGAGAAGAGAATAAATTAGTGGACGGAGAGTTCATTAGCCGCATGGAAAGGAAAAAGATGTCGCGTTCTCTTTACATCATTTAATCCTCCCTTCTCCTCCTTCTTTTGCATAAGAAGAATATATTTGTTCTCTTTTAAACTAGTCTTTCGAGATATCATCCACTCTCAACGAAACTTTCAGAAAGTGGATGGGGCAAAAAAAAAAAAAAAAAAAAAAAAAAAAAAAAAAAAAAATCTTCTTAAAATCACTTCTAAATACTTTTAATCGTAGATCATTTTTCCTTTGTATTATTTATGATTGCTTGACAAAGAAATAATTATATATATATATATATATATATATATATATATATATATATATATATATATATATATATATATATACAGGGTGATTCTAAAAAGATGGGCAAAATTTTAGGAAGTGATAGTACACACGCAAGCAAAAAATTTTTATCAAATAATGCATGGTCGAAAACAAAACGCAAAGGTGCTGGCGCGTTTGGAAAGTTGTTTGATGCAAACGCCTTATCTCTGAGACTCCCATTGAATCTGCAGAAGAAATTGTCGCCAAGCTTTCAACCGCTGCAGGGAAAGTTCGTAATATAGTTAGTTGTGTTTCAAAATTTTCGCCTATCTTTTCTTCGCCGTTGTACTGCGTGCATAGTCTCTGCCGGCCACTGTTTTGAACACTTATTGTAATCACATGCCATTAAATATGCTTTTATAACTTCATCGTTCTTTGTGTGTTTTTGCCTCATATAAGAACATAAATTTTGACGCACTCTAGCGATTTTGCGTTTTGTTTTCGACTATGCATTCTTTGAGGAAAATTGTTTGCTTGGGTGTGTAGTATCACTTCCTAAAATTTTGCCCATCTTTTTAGAATCACCCTATATATATATATATATATATATATATATATATATATATATATATATATATATATATATATATATATATATATATATATATATATATATATATATATATATATATATATATATATAGATAGATAGATAGATATTAGGATAAACTATTAGGATTATTTATTAAAGTATATTAATGTGAGTCATCAGATATGTAATAATACTAAATTCTTATAATTATTTTAGTCCCACAGTCACTTGATAAGCGTCTGAAATTTCAATAGAAAACGAATATTGATAATTTTCTCGTAGTAAGAGCTCTCGTGTCCGATTTGTGGACACGTTGTTAAAAGGTAGTCTTATAGTTGTCTTTAATAAAATGTTTATTGAAGTCAAGTAAAACAATTAATTAAAAAACTTAAGCGTTTGACTTGACAAAAACTACATTTGAAAATAATAATAAAAAAAAAACTCAATTAAGCTATTGATAGGTGACTTTAATGAATTCCAAGAAATAGTTTCGGTAAAATGTAAGACAAAAATAATTACCATGATACATTTTCTTAGGAAAAAAAAGGACGGAGTAAGAATTATAAAAAAGTTTTGTTCAATGGCTACTTTTAAAGAAAGAGATTCATTTTATACCCATCGTTGAACTGACGACCCAATTTTTGGGTTTACGACTACACATGTTCAACTCCTTTTCATTTTGAACCTAATCCAAGGGAACTCCTGGATCGATTATTGGAAGCCTTCGTGGAGACCTTTTTGATGCAACTAACTCGCATTTGCGTTACATGGAGAGGAAGACCACGGTTAGTCCGACGGCAAGAGCACTCTAATCCATTACCCGTCTACCACTGAGGATCCCTGTTCACCCCATTAGAGGGCGAACGCTCTATCCCCTGAACCACCACTGATTAAAGAAAAAGATTTTATTTTATTTTATAACAGTCGTTGAATTGCCGACCCAATTTTGGGTCTACGACTACTCATGTTCAACTCCGTAACCTTGTCATTTTGAACCTAATTCAGAAGACAAGGGAACTTCTGGATCGAATATCGGGAGAAATTTACCTTCTTAGAGGACTTTTTGATGGAACTAAACAGCATTTGCGTTACATGGAGTGGAAAACCACTAAAATCTTCCACAGTTAGTCCGACGGCAAGGGAACTCTAATCTATGATTTGTCTACCACTGGGAATATTTTACGTCAGCACTGGGGTTGGTGCGAGCCAGATGCGTAGTTCGTAACGAACAGCCATCGCTGGGATTTGAACCGGTTTCCCCTCATTCGCAGGCAAACTCTCGATATCCCTCTAGCCATCATGTCTCGTTTGGTAGTATTGTATCATTATGTAAGGCACTTCGCCTTACAAATTCAAAATCCATGTGTCACCTTAAAAGTAATGTTTTTTTTTAATAGTTTAAATATAGTTTTTATTATAAAATGAACGATGTAAAAAAATAACAATGAATAAAAATAAAAAATACTATAATTGCAGAATTGTCACCGAATCGGGGGGAAAGAGTATCTCCGCCACTTCACCCTTAATTCTGTTCTTGTAAAAATCGTGATATTATCAGAACATGACCAGCGACCGAAGACATATGGTTTCTTTAGGAGGTCTAGAAGTATAAAATTCCAAGTTGTTACAACACTTTAAATTAGCGACAGACCTCATAGCTCCTATTATATATACACATGCATAGCACCCCTAATGGCCTATAATCATTTCCTCTGGTAGGGGAATCCTGTAATGTTAATACAGTTATGGGTCAATATTAAGGGGAGATATAAGAGGCCAAGTAGTAATACAGTATATTAATTTTATAAATACATGCATAGATAGGGCCACATTGTCGGCCCCCTAATTTTCACTATAATTGTTTCCTCAAATAGGGTAAACTAGTACCCGTGGCCCAGTAGGAAGGTAAGTATTGAGGGGTGATATAAGAACAAGTAGTTATAGAGAATATTAACCTCGAATTTCCTTATTTTAACGCTATTCAAGGGACCGTTATTATATGAGTTTATTTTACTTCAGTACCCCTAATTGGCCTATAATAATTTCCTCTGTTAGGGTACACTAGTACCCTGTACGTGACTCAGTTTGAATATTATGAGTCAATACTGAGGGGAGATATAGAGCCAAAAAAGAATACAGTAGTATTACAGTGTATTTTTTTCTGATAACGTAAGGGACGTCATTTATGCTTATCATTACGCAATCTGTATATGCATTGTTGAAAGCATCTTCATTATGTTATTGTGATGATATCTTGTAAAGCTGTATTCTAAGTCATTATTTTCAGTTGTTTGCTATCTCGATGTATTAAAGAAATATTTAAAATCTTTTCTCATAACACACTCACTAACTCTGCTAACACTAGGTTTTCGAAAACCATTATCGCAATCCGATATCACTATAAAATACTGTTGCTTCTCTCTATGTTGAATAACAACAACACTTTAAGGATAAATTTTCCAAATGATTCAAAGTTAACAAAAGTATAATAACCTGATTTTTCAATTAATTTAAGTTGTAGCAACAAGGGTGCTGAATAAAGACAAAATATTTTATCACTTTTGAAGAAGCGTAGTAAATAGTGCACCTGTCGGGTTGCTTCCATGTTACTATAACAAATCAATACCTCTAGGGGTGCTGAATTGGAGATGTATCGGGTTCAGTTCAAAATTACGATCTGTGGATGAATGAATGGCTCCAACCTATAAACGTGTGTGACGTATAGGTGTGGCAAAAATTGAATTCTTGGCCACAGGAAAACAATAACAATCGCGCCAATTTTCTTAATGACCAACGACAACAGCAACATTTGATCATTTTTGGACAGTTAGTGTAATTATAGTAAAAGAACCCAAATTTTTTCACTATATAACAATATCCGTAAGGTTCTCAACTACATTCACAATTTTCTCTCAAAAATAAATTATTTTGTAGCAGTTGAAAAATTTTGAAATTATTCACTTTTTTCCCCTTAAAAGGTGACAACAATTCGTGCACTGTTACCGTCAAGTAAAAGTATATAGAACTGTACTGTAATAGAAAAGAAAATGTGTGATAGAATTATAGTTGTAGATATATTAGGAAAATGAATTTTTTTATTACTTTTCACATTTAGAAATTTTTTTTATTTATATATTGGTTTAAAAAAACCGTGTTTGAGAGAAATTAAGGTCAAAATATGACTAGACGGTATCCTATCTATGCTAAAGAGTTAATCATTTATGAGAAATAAGGGGTGGGGCGGGAAATACTTTCTTTACATTTAAACAAATGCATTTCTCGTACGAAAACTCTTTGAAATGTGTTCTCATATTTAATGAAAATATATGAGAGACTGAATTAAATTAAATCAAAACCACATGGCTGATATGAAAATACTAAAGGAAATTGAATTATTAATTTAAAAGTTAGCTTTTAATGCTTTTAAATTAATTAGCTTTTTTCGTTTAGTAAGGAACCACATAATTCTTTTCAATAGAATAAACCATTACCTTGAAAAAAAGTTATATTTATAAAACTTGAACTTATCTTCAAAAAAAAATATTTTTCGAAATTAAAAATTTTCAGTTAGTAAAAAGTTGTTTCTGTGATCAAATATTTACTTATTTTTTATTAATTTATATTTTTTTTACATTATCATGAAATCTACAAAATATTTCGATGTCAAGGATAGCTAAAGTTTTTTTTTTTGTTGATCTCTTAGAACTATTTTTTTGCAAAATAAAAAATTTCAGTTTACAAATTCAGATAAAGTAAATAATAAAGTTCACTCATATTATATCAATCAGTATATCAGTGATAAAGTAACAATAAATGATTATGTATTTAAGTCTAATTAAATCTACATGAAAATTTCAATGACGTAATTTTATAAGGGAAAAAAGTAACACTTAATATCATCACCATTTCAAAATTTCGTTTTAAACTAATATGAATATCAAACACCATAAATACTATAAATACGCAAAATTAGATACACAATACATTTTAAGATGGATATTAAGATGGATTCCATGGAATTACCATGGAATTATTATTATCAAGATTATGTAGAACGATCAAAGGAAAAACATCAATATATATATATATATATATATATATATATATATATATATATATATATAGTGCTTCTGACATTAATGTAGCCGTAGCAAAATATATCAATACAATAGTGTGAAAAGCACCAAAACATAAAACTGATTCATTAATATAGTTTAAACGAGTACAAAACAGTATAAAATATAAAAATAAAACGCAAAAATGAACATATAAACTCAGAAGAGAATTGTCCAATATTATTTCTTCAAACTAATCAAGTGAAAATATATATTTAAAATAAGATTAAAAATGCAATTAGGAAGTAAAAAAAAAATTTATTTTAAAAACAAATCTATGCTTTAAAATTTATTAATTTAAAAAAAAAATCGATGTGAAAATGGTTGTGAAAGTGTACCTGTAACCGAGTAGAAGAAGAAATGACCTTGCTCTTGAGAAGTCCTGAGTTAGAATTAAAATTGTATGTTAGTAGTACTAATCTTAAATACGAGGTGAATGAAAACGACTGCCGTTGGGCCGTTTGCACAGTTTTTGGCCTCGTTCTTTTTCAGGTCATCAGATCGTCACCCCCCTTATTTGCTTCTCCTTCCCCCACCCCTTCAATAAGTTTCCGACTCCTGTGGAAGGTGAAAAACTTTTAATTTTACATGAAATTAGAATGTTATCGCTCTAGAATGTTAAAGCAACTCTACATCAACTAAAGCTTTACAAGTAATGAAATCTACTTCTTGATGTGCAGTGCTAACAAACAGTAGTTGTTATCCGATTTCTACTTTTAACATGAGTTCAGAAAAAGTTGAAAATTATTTTTTTGAATATGATAAACTTTATGAGGGTTATTTTATTTTATAAGGGAGATAAAATTGTAACTATTTAATAAGAAGTAACTAAAATAAAATTTTTCTTTGTTGACCTAAGTAGGAATTGACTTTAATATTGCTAGTTTATTTTGCGCACTCTGTTTTTCTTGCTCTCTAAAGTGACTGGAGTGCTGCAGAGAAGAAAAATCGATTTTTGAAATGAAGTTTAGAGTGAGAAGACTTAGATAACGCAGAAAAAAAATAGGATAAACCATTTCAACCTGTAGTATGAGGCCTGCCATCAGGGGACCTGCAGAGGAAAGAGAAAATTTATAACCACTTATTTGTCTCGGAATGTATGGAGGGATGTATGTTTGTTCTCAAATAGGGAGGCCTTATTTGCGCAACCCCCTTAATCCTATAATCTCATCATAAAACATTAAGAGTGAAGAAAAAATTATTTCGCCGTTGAAATCTGAGAAACTCTAAGTTTGGGCATTTTTTGAAGTATGTTTTTTAAAAGCATGTAAGTTTTTTGTATGTTTTAGTATGTTATTCAGTCATTTTAAGTTGTACATCCTATGAAAAAGCGTCTTTCAACAAATTGTTTTAATGATCGTATTTGAGCCAGGACTGCTCAGTGGATAGTGCGTTCGCCTTCAAATGGTGTGAACCGGGTTTGAATCCCAGCGATGGCGGGTCGATACAAATTCCATATACCCGGCTCGCACCGACCACTGTGCTGGCTGTAAAATAATCCCAGTGATTGACGGATCATGGGTTAGAGTCCTCTTGCTGTCAGGCTAACCGTGGAAGGTTTTCGTGGTTGTGGTCACCATGTAACGCACATGCCGAGTAGTTACATCAAAAAGTCCCCCACCAGGGCAAATCTCCCCCAATACCTGAGCAAAGAGTTCCCTTGTATTCTGGATAGAGTTCAAAATGACACGGAATTGAACATTAGGGAATTCATGAGCGAAGCGACACTCCTCTAACAATATTAATAATAATAATTTAAATAATTGAAAATGAAGTATTTTTGAGGTGAATATATCTATCTACGAAAGTTAATTAGTTGACAGTTGAGCCGTGATGGCTCAGGGGATAGAACGTTCGCCTTCCAATAGGGTGAACCGAGTTCGAATTCCAGCGACGACTGGTTAATACGAATTCCGCATCCGGCTTGCACCGACCACAGTGCTGACGTAAAATATCTCCAGTGGTAGATAGATCATGGGTTAGAGTCCCCTTGTCTTGAAGCTAACCGTGGGAGGTTTTCCTCTAAACATAACGCAAATGCGGATTTTCATTTACTAAGTGTCAATCGTAATGGTTCCTGAGGATGACCTCAAATATGCTAATTATTTAGTGCAGACGATATTTTAAGTCACGAAATCTGACGCAAAAGCGTACTTTCTCTGAATAAACATGCCATTTTTTTAGACGGATTTCTGACCTCCAATATAAAGGAGTAACCACAATCTGGGGTCGCCATACTTTGGTCAAGAGAGCGATCCAAAATTATTACCCCTTCATCTTAATTTTGCTTTTTGCATATTTCGCCATATCTTGAGAACTTTTCTAAGCGAATTTTAAAAAAAGTTGCACACGATTATAAAATTCCTTTATCCAAAGATAAATCTATGCAAAAAAATATTTTTACTAAATATCTATTATTTTTTTTTTATATTGTTTAATAATAGTCGAGAAAATTTGAATTGTTATGTATAAAAATTTTATGTCATGTAAGTATGTAATTTGAGATGGCAAAATAAAAAATTTGGACGAAATTTGTTGAATAGTTCCTGAGAAATTGAATTTTAAATATACGACTTCTTTATTCATCCACAAAACAGACTTTATCATGTTTTCATTATATTTACCTTTCTTTACAAAAACAATGCAATTTTATAGCTGTTACAGGTGACCAACATTCTACAAAATTTCCTTAAGCTTAGAAATTAAAATACATGTTTTTAAAAAGTTTATATGAACAAGTAAAATGCAATTTGTTTGTTCACATTACCAAAAAAAAAATAACGTTTGTTTTTACCTATAGTTTCCGGTAACAATAATAATAATAAATCTTAAATCAGCCTGTAACTTAAGTAGAAAAATACCCAATGAGAATTTCATTGGACTTTTTTACTAGCTTTTTTTTCATTTGTTCAATTTCAACTCAGATTAATTTTTTTTTAAATTCAGTTCTTATTATTAATGTTAATTATTATAATAATGTTAATTATTATCCGTAATCGATTCTATATGTTAATCGTAACGAAATCTACTAACACAAATAAAATTTTCGAATCAAACGTATGCAGAATATCTTTACATTTTGATTTTCAGCATGTTTTGGTCAAATATAAGCATCTAATTTTTTGTTTTATTTTGTTAACGTTTCTTTACGAGATTCATACAATTTTTAATCTGTCTTATGTACACAACATCTTTGGATTCCACAATGTTTTTATAAAATCAGAAATACATGCTTTTAAAAAATCTGAAGTGCATGCAAAATTCAATTTCTATCTATTCATCCCCACACATTTGCATTAGATAAACACAATATTTTTATGAAGTGAAAAAAAAATTTAAAAATTTATTTAGTTGTCGAAATTTCCATAAATTTCATGGCCTGTTTTTTTTCCTTCGTCCATGATTATAAAAAAATATAATTTCCGCAAGTTTTTTCCACAAGTTTCTTAAATAAAAAAAAAAAAACACCAGCAAATTTTTCTTTGTGATTACATAGTTCTATGGACAACAAAATATAATTATAAGTATGGAAAAATAAATTTAAATTTTTTTTTTTTCAATTTTGGACAGTTTTTTTTAAAATTTAAACCACGATGCTTTTTAGTTTTGAAAAAAAAATTATCCTAGGATTAGTAAATTATAGACTCAATTCTCAGAATTGATTCTAATCATACCGTTTTTTTTCATAACTATTTTAGTGTTACTATTTTAGTGTTTGTGTACTAGTGCTTTAGTTTGTTTTGTATATTATTATAACTGTTATAACTATTTTAGTGTTACTATTTTAGTGTTTGTGTGCTAATGTTTTAGGTTGTTTATAACTATTTTAGTATAACAAGCAACATTTTAGTGTTTGTGTGCAAAGTTTTACTAAAGTAACTCAGACAGTTATATAGTAAAATACATGAGAAAGATTACAATACAAAATTAGCAATTGCTGAATCATTTTTAGAAAATCTCAATGAATCAGGGAATTGTTTTATTAATGAACCAGTGCTAAAATTAAAAGAAAGAATGAAGAGATTGTCAAATCTTGCATAAGCCCATTTGTGTGATGAACTCAATTCTAAGATTAGCCTGCAGGCTTCACAAGTATTATAAATGTTTGTCTAACCCTGCAAATATTGCAGTTCAACTATGTTGTCTATGTTAACAACAAAGAATGAAACACCCACAAAGAAATAAAAATGAACCTACTTGTTTCAACATGGTTAATTTAAATGACATTTTGAATTGCATTTTATTACATTTGAAAATAAGTTGTATTTTATGCTTGTCATTCGTCACTATAGAATGCTTAGGAAATGTGTGAAATCGTTTCTTACATTGGCATTACGTACAATGCCTTCTATAGAATGCCGGTAGAATACAGTCAATATCCAAATTATTAGATGCATTATAAGTTTCTATGTAAAATCTTAATTATCAGGTGATACTATACAGCTTTATTGTTTTTACTCGGCTGAAACCGGTTTGCATTTGTTTACGTTCGTGTATCCATTGGTTAAATTAGACGATATATTATATGAAGATAAAATATTTATTATATCAGATACTATATCAGTATATTATAATAATTAGACCAAACTATTAGACGCACTGTAGTCTTTTAGTAGTGACTTGATTTGCACGAGTTTATAGGCAATAGTTTTATATTTAAACATATATGTAATGGGTTTTTATTCAGGAAATTTTTCATATATTTCCTATTTGTATTTATTTTTAACGTGTTGCATTACAATGTTAACCCAATGATACAGGAACGTAAAGAAGTGCAAGCCGCGTAAAAACAATAAAGCTGTTATAGTATAACCTGATAATTATAATTTCACATAGAATCTTATACTGCGTCTATTAATATGGCCAGGAACTGTAGGCACATATAATATTTCATCTAATTTAGTTTTTGATATTATTCCTTTACTCTTAATTTGTATTTTTTTTTTTAAAGGAAGCGTTTGTGGACTTAGCAATGATACTTAATAATCTATGCAATTATGAAGTTTTTAATTTTAACCCACGAACAACAATAATACGTTATTGGCGTAACTCTGGAGCTACACTGGAGTTGGCGACGATATGAGAAACACCCTTGAGGAAGACGTCATTGAACAGCAGACCCAATTTTCGGGTTTCTAATGCTCGATGTCGTAACCTTGTCATTAATCCAGAAGACAAGGGATCTCCTGAATAGGTATTGAGAGAAATTTATCTACGTGGAGGTCTTTATGAAGGAACTAACCCGCATTTGCGTTACAAGGAGAGGAAAACCACGAAAGTCTTAGACGGTTAGCCTCACGGCAAGGGGACTCTAACCCATGATCCGCCAACCACTGAGGATATTATACGTCAACACTGTGGTACGTGCAAGCCGGAATTCATATCGACCAGCCATCACTGGGATTGAACGCTCTATACCTTGAGCCATCATGGGAAAACTGCTCTTTCAAACGTTACATTCCAAGTATAACGATATATTGCATTCAAACGGTTCATTGTATTACGATTGTGGTGCTCTCCTTCAAACAGGCTTTAAGGATATTTCACTGAAAGAAACCGAATTTAGTGTGACATTTCATAATTGTCCAGTGACTATGAATGATCCAGCAACGTGATATTGAACTCTACTCAGAAGACAAGCGTACTCATAAATGGGTGAATAGGAAATATTTGTGTAAACGAACCAACTTACATTTACATTCCCACGGTTAGCCCTATGATAGAGGGGTTCCAACTCAAGATGCCACCATTATTAAACTATCGCAGATATTTTAAAATGTTAAATAAAATCTTCGTAAAAATATCTTCAAGAAGATCTTATTCATGCTTGAAAATGTTTTTCAATAACCTTTAAATATGCCTTATAACCTTTAAATAATAAAAGGTTATTTAGCATTAAACATACCATAACCGGTGAAATGACCGTTTAGGAACTCGAAAATCATATCGTTTTTGCACATTTGACTTCATGACTTTTTCTAACAATTATATATAGTTAATATTCTATTATTATTATTTTTTGTATTTTGCTCTCTTCGAATAATATGTTTCGTATACCTATTTCTACCACAATCGGTCATTTGATTGGCAGAACAATTTATTGCTTTATAAGGTTATGACGATGTGTTCAACATATTGCATTCGATGTGTTTCTGTAAAGACTGTTGCATTCAATCAGAACAAATGTGAATTCAAACTACCTAAAATAATAGATTGGCATTTTTGTGTTAGAAAAAGTGACAAAAACTAAATGTTTTAGTAGGTAGCTTATGTTTTATTTTGATAGCTTTACTTCATTTCTAACTAACTGTTAGTTTTTACCCAAAACAATGTCGAAACAATGAAGACATCACAAATTCTTAGAAGAAATAATATTAATTATAAGAATTATAATTCTTATCTTTATTCTTATAATTATGGGAATAATTATAAGAAGTATAGAAATAATAATACTTAGAAGAAATATGTTTGCGGAGAAAGTATAATGGAAACACCCTGTATATGTAAAAAATGTGCGTTGAGCAATGAATTAAAAATTATTATCTTTTGTGTTTGTAATACATAATAATTGGCAATATACAATTTTCTTTAATGATAATAAAGTTTTTTTAGTTTATTTCCTTCCTAACATCCATATTTCATACATTCAATCAAGAAACATAAAGTTCAGTCATTTTACCGGCTATGGTAGGTAGTTTTGGTATGTTTAATGTGATTAGGCGAAACCGCTTATTAATTTCATCCTCTGGAGTCATTTCAATTTTTGAATGCTTGAGATGAGCGCATATTTTCCTAGAACGTTTAGTGTCCAGAGGCATGGAGATGACGACCCTTGACCTTGCTCAGAATCTGTGCCTTGACCCACTTCACTATCGAAAGTAGATTCCTCCAAATTTACTTTTCTTCAAATCACAGGAGGTTGTTCACAATCGATTTGAGAACTACCTCAATAGAATATACCAATTCTATAATTTATTTTTAAGACGCTATAATACCACATTATAACATTCATTTGTTATTAAAAATGAAATTTAACTTATTATTTATAAAATGACTTTGAAAAAAATCTTTGATAAATAAATAAAAACAATGGTGTTATTTTTTCTAGAGCGCCTCTGTTTGCATTTATTTTTACTTTGCAACAGTTCTCTGTATACCACAATCTGACTTTTCATTTTAATACTCACCCATAATATTCAAACTTTACCGCATATTATATTACCAGGCACTAGTGTACCCTACCAGAGGAAATATTTATAGGCCTTTTATGAATGAGTATTTGCGAGCGTATCAATCCCCCTGTACTTGAGAGTGGTTTGACCCATTATGACGAATAGGAATTAAAAAAAAAAGGGTATTAAAATTTAAACAGCAATACATAAATGTTTAAATAATAAGGTTTTTAACTGTACTTGGTTATTGAAAGATGTTTTAATAACTGTTTAGTTTGACAAAATAACTTATATCTTTTCATTTGTTATACCTTTGAACTAAACTCAGTGGCGCGACAGCCCATAGAGAGCCGAGGCCTACTGTGCCCATCTCAGTTTTCTTGACTTTGAGCTCTAGGGTGCAGGAGCAGATGTTCCGGTCAGGTGGTCAGCCGAACGCGGAACCCCCATTGTTTAGCTCCCAAGCATGCTTGGTACTTATTTATCGACCCACTGAAGGGATGAAAGGCTGAGTCAATCTTGTCCAGTCTGAGGATAGAACCCAGGACCAACGGGCGTTTTTGTTATACCTTTATGTTTATATAATTTAATTATTTTAACTTTCATGGTTTCAAAAACTATTTTATTATTTGAGAATAACAACTGGCGAGCATCTCAGATATTTTTCTTTTTTAAATTATGTATAGTTTAAAAGTGCTTTATTTGAGTTTTTGGGGCAATCAAATGTAATCAAATTTGTTTAAATAATTGCACCCTATCTTAAAAATGATTTGTTTTATGAACTGTCCCTGACCATATTATTAGACGCACCATAAGATTCTAAGAAAATTATAATTATCAGGTGATACTATGCAGCTGTATTGTTTTCAATCGGTTCGCATTTGTTTACGCCCCTGTATCAATGGGTTAACATTGTTATGTAATACGTTAAAAATAAATAAAAATGGGAAGTATAAATAAAAAAATCTCCCGCATAAAAACCCTTTACATGTATGTTTAAATATAAAAGTATTGCCTCTAAACTCGTGCAAATGTCATTATTAAAACACTACTGTGCACTTAATAATTTGGTCTAATTATTATAATGTAATGCTTAATATAATAAATATTCTATATTTATATAAAATATCGTCTAATTTATTTTATCGTCAAATTTATATTATATATCATCTAATTGATATATATCATCTAAAGTAAACAAGTGCAAACCGGGTCACATAAAAACAATAAAGCTGTTATAATATCACCTGATAATTAAGATTTTAAATAGAATTTTATTGTGCGTTTAATAATTTGGCTATGGGTGCATCTAAAAAATGATTTATTTTACGTATACGAAGTTTTTTTTTAGTTCGATTTTAACCAGTATGTCGGGATGTAAAACACTTTTGTGCCCGCCCGGGGCTCCAGCATGCTATTAAGACGACTGCCCTGCCGCAACGAGTAATTTTCACCTTTGTTGAATTTAAAAATGTTGTATCCATCTACGTGAATGGGGGGGAAGCAATGACATTATTATTTCTCCAAATAGTGAGCGTTTGAAAAACAACACCGGATGAATTCTGAACGCGTGAGTGGGATTGAAAGGGAATTAGATTTCTTGACTACAAAACGGAACTCCATTTCACACATAGAAAAAGAAAACTAACTTCTTCATTTGACACCCACCATTTTTTAAATCACTGGGTCGATAACCTTAACTATAGAACAAATAACGTGCTGCTGTACTCATTTCTTTTCTGCGCCCTCTAGTAGCAGAAATCAAAAAGAAATTCTCAATTGAAATGGAATAAAGTGAGGGCGTTCTTAGTAGGTGCAAACAGGACAGTGACATCACTGTTTGTTGGTATAGCTATCAATTAAGAATGTAAAGAAGAGACAAAAAAATGCGTGACAGATTCTTTAGGGTGAAATTCCATTGAAACAAAGATATTTTCTGTCTCCCGGATGAAGATTAATTGCCATTTAATGAATGACACGGATCTCTTCTCAACTTACCTTTTTTTTTTTTTAGAGAGAAAAAAAAAAGCTTGCATTTTCTTTTTGTTTTTAGCATTTATTGCGTTACGAGAAGAAATTTAATATTTTATTTAAATTATTGTTTGAGCCAATGCAATATTGCCAAAAAATAAATATTTATTTCCTTTTTTTAAAAAGAAACTCTTCCACCAGTTGGGGTAACAATGTTCTATTTTATCTTATTTTATTTTATTTTATAATTTTATAACCGTCATTGAACAGCCGATCCAGTTTTGGGGGGTTTATGACTACTCATGTTCAACTCCGTATTCTTTGTAATTCTGAACCCTATCCAGAAGACAAGGGAATTCCTGGATCGAGATATGGGAGAAGTTTTGACTTCGAGGAGGACTTTTTGATAGCAGCAACCCGCATTTGCGTTACATAGAGATGAAGTCCAGGAGACCCCCCACGGTTAGCCTGACGACAAGGAGACTCTAACCCATGATCTGTCTACCACTGAGAATATTTTTTATGTCAGTACTGTGGTCGTTGCAAGCCGGATGCTGATTTCCTATCAACATCGCTGGAATTTGAACCCGGTTACCTCAATGGAAGGTGAACGCTCTATCCCCTGACCCATTACAGCTCGGAAACAATATTCAGGGTTGGAACACACACAAATTAAGCAAAGCTGCTTCAAAACTCTAATAATGTTCATCATCAAAGGCCGGGACAGCCTGTTTGGTAGGGCACTGGGCCCATGTTCAAGAGGTCTTGGGTTCGATCCCCGCTGGGAACTGATGCGCGTTAAATCTGTCGAGTCGCAAAGTCCTCCGTGTTCCCATAACAAATCAATACCCCTAGGGGTACTGATCCAGGGGTTTCCTTGTCTTCTGGATTGGTTCAAAATTAAAAGGCTACGGAGTTGAACATTAGTAGTCTTATACCCAAAATTGGGTCGGTTGTTCAACGACGGATAATATAAAATAAAATTAAATTAAATTAAATAAAAAAAATGAAATATTGTTCATATGGGCCGTCTTAATAGCAAGCATGGCCCCCGGGCACAAAAATATATATAACATTTCATACTGTTAAAAATCGAATTAAAACACTTCACATACATAAAAATTAAAGCATTTTTAAAATATGCAATAATTTTAACTTAAACACATTTTTATTACCCCAGTTGTAATCCTTAAATAATGAAATAGTTTTCAAAACCAAGAAGCTAGTTAAAATAATTAAATTAAAAAATGGCATGGGTATGATAAATAAAAAAGCAATTGAAAAAGTCACTTTATTAAAGTCAGTTATTAAAATATATTTCTACGCACATCAGACATTGCTCTCTAGAGAAAACTTCTTTTTAACGTAGAGAAATAGTTCTCGTCTGACTTTCTTGGTGATTCAAATGATTGATGTTTGCAAGATCAATCACTATTTGTAGGAAAAAACACTTTTTTTTCACGAGAATGTATTTTTTTAATTCCTACTATTAGTTCACACTCTCCCTATATCTTGTTCAATCGTTCATAAAATACTTTTTATTTATCCACTCAACTTCAAATACATATTTTTTAAACTTGTAAACATATCGGAATTTGAAAGAGCATGGCCGAAAAAAGTATTGATAATTGCATGTAAAACGATCGATGGTGTTACGAGGGAAAAGGCTTAAAGTAAGACCGTTTGTATATATATTTTTAATTTTATAACCATCGTTGAACAGCCGACCCAATTTTTTACTATTACTAATTAGCATTAGAAATTAGGAGTCGTAAAACCTTGTCACTTTGAACCCAATCCAGAAGACAACAAAACTCCTAGATTAAGTACTGGGAGAAGTTCTACCTTCGTGAAGGACTTTTTGATGAAATAAACCAGCATTTGCGTTACATTGAGAGGAAAGCCACCGAAACCTCCCAAGGTTATAGCCTGACGGCAAGGGAACTCTAACCCATGATCCGTCTACCACTGAGGATATTTTAAGTAAGTACTGTGGTCGCTGCAAGACGGGACTTCTGCGCTGCCACGATCCTCTGTGGTAGACGGATCGTGGCTTAGAGTCCTTTTGCCATTAGGCTAACCGTGAGAGGTTTTCGTCTAAGTGTAACGCAAATGCGGGATAATTCCATCAAAAAAGTCCTCCATGAAAGCACATTTCTCACAATACTTGATCCAGGGGCCGGGATAGCCTAGTCGGTAGGGCGCTGGGCCCATGTCCAAGAGGTCGTGGGTTTGATCCTCGCCAGCCGAAGACGGTATAGTAAATGTTGACTGATGCACGTTAAATCTGTCGAGTCTCAAAGTCCTCCATGTTTCCATAACAAATCAATACCTCTGGGGGTACTGATCCAGGAGTTTCCTTGTCTTCAGGATTGGTTCAAAATTACAAGGGTACGGAGTTGAACATATGTAGTCGTAAACCCATGAAATTGGGTCGGCTATTCAACGACGGTTATAAAATAAAATTAAAAAAAATACTTGATCCAGGAGTTCCGCTGTCTTCTGGATTGGGTGGAAAAAACTGCACAGTTGAACATTAGTAGTCATAAACCCTAAATTGGGTCAGGTGTTCAACGACAAAAAAAATAGTCTACTTAGCCGATACAATATTGTAGTTGTGAAAACTATCTTTTTGTACCTTAATTATAATATGTAAATAATTTTATAAATCTCATTATTTGATTTCCAACGCCATTTCGTAAAATTGCTAGTGGAAGGAAAATTGTCGGAATAAAGCTCGCCGTCCATATATTTTACGATTTGTTTTCTCAAAAACAAATAAGAATCAATTAAAATGTTTTTATTTTACTTCAGATGTAAAAAATCCAATTACCATGGCGATTAATTAGAAAGCAAACAAACGTCATTGCAAATAATAAAACATTTGAATATTATTTTTTTTTTTTTTTTACACATTAAAAGTATCAAGATCTTTAATAACTTCGTTTGAAATATTGCAAAATCTGTGAAATAAAAAACTTCATTTCTTAAGGTATAAAGTTTTATAGAAAATTTCATTACCTATGAAATCAATCCTATTATTCAGAATTTTATAGAAAAACCAACTGAGAGAGTACCTGTATAGGCTTAATAAAAAAAATATCAGTACTGAAAAACATGACGAAATGAAAAACACAATTAAGGAGCATAGTGAAAGCACCGGGCAAGTGATGTTTCTAGGGGCATTTATGACTCATTGATAATAACATAAAGTGGTTGCGTTAGTAACAATATTGGTTTTGCTTCAACTTTAATCTTAACATAAATTATCCACATAGGTTTTTTGTATGATTTTTAGTGTGAAAAAATAAGACGAAGAGTTTTTGGTCAAATAAATCTAATGGATTCAATCATATTAAATGGTATAGGTGACGAGTATCACCTGATAATAAAACAGTTTGAAGACCTTTTTTCTTTCTTTTTACCTCTCTCTGAAAATGTCACTTACCTGGTTTTTTCCACTACGCTCTTCAATTATAAATCAAAACAAAATTCACTTACTTTATTTATTTATTATTATTTGTTGCTCTTCCTGTTATTTGGACGTTTTTTAATAATAATAAAAAAAAAAAAACATGTCTTTTTTGTCGAATCCATTCCATCAAAATAGAGATGAACTGTATTAAGTGACGACAATGATAGTCAAATTCTCAAGCATTTATCCCATTTAAGAGGTCGTAAATCATCATTGAAACTGCTCAGTATTAACAGCGCAATTTTAATAATTATCAATATATCAAAACGTACTTTATACCTACAGTCCCTCTGCCCATATTATTAGACGCGATCTAAGATTCTGTGTAAAATTATAATTATCAGGTGATACAGCTTTATTGTTTTTACTCGGATGAAACCATTTGTTTACGCTCCTGTATCAATGGGTCAACATTGTCATGCAATACGTAAAATATAAATGCAAATAGGAAGTATATAAATAATCTCTTGAATTAAAACTCATTACATGTTTAAATATAAAAGTATTGCCTATAAACTCGTGCAAAACATGTCATTATTAAAACACTACAGTGCATTTAATAATTTGTTCTAATTATTATAATATATAATGCTTGATATAATAAATATTCTATGTTTATATAATATATTGTCCAATTGTCAAATTGATATCATATATCGTCTCACTTTACCCATTGATACAGCAACGTAAACAAGAGCAAACCACGTCAAAACAATAAAGCTGTACAGAGTATCACCTGATAATTAAGGTTTTACATGGAATATCTTATAGTGCGTCTCATAATTTGACTGTATAAGAAATTATCTCTTATTGTTATATTATTAAACGCATAAATTTAGTGAGGCATTTTATTGGATTAAAAATTGCTTCTTAAAATGTTTTAATCACAGGTGGGGAAGCCTTTATGTAAAGGGGAAATGATGTAATCGAAGAGAAGGTTTCATCGAAGAGGTGAAACGGGGGGAAAGTCTCCTCCATGAGGATGTTCTGAGATCGGATCAGTTTTTCCTTATTCAACTAATGGTATAGGTGGTGACCCGGATATTCTTATTTAGGAAGGATGCGATCTATCTCTTGACGAGGGGGGAAAGTAATTCAGACGATAGGTTTCCTCAGAGTATAGATTAGTGCGACGTCCTTCGAATAATTAAAATTCCTTCGAAATGAATCAACATAAAACTTGAAAATCTATTATTTTTTTTCTACAGTTAATGGCCAAATTATTAGACGCACTCTAAGATTCTATGTAATATCTTAATGATCAGGTGATACTCTGTACAGCTTTATTGTTTTGACGCGGTTTGCTCTTGTTTACGTTACTGTATCAATAGGTTAAATGAGACGATATATTATATCAATATAGAACATTTGTTATATCAAGCATTATATTATAATAACTAGATCAAAATATTAGACGCTCTATAGTTTTTTAATAATGATATGATTTGCACGAGGCAATACTTTTATAGTTAAAAATGCATGTAATTGGTTTTTATAGAGGAGATGTATTTATTTTTCACGTATTGCATAACAATGTTAACCCATTGATAGATGAACTAATACAATCCGGTTTCAGTGGCTGATAATTAATATTTTACATATAGTCTTATAATGCGTCCAATAATATTTACTGTAGCAAATAGAGTAAGTTTTAAGCAAATAGAGATGACTCTAAATATTAAAATTTTAATTCTGACTTGGATAAAGTTTAATACACTAAATTAAACTAAATTAGACTGAAATGTTTCTCATTTGAACATTATTTTATTTTATAACCGTCGTTGAACAGCCGAACCAATTTATTGGGTTTACGACTACTAACGTTCCACTCCGCAGCCTTGTCATTTTGAACCAATCCAGAAGACAATGAAACTACTTTATCAAGCGTTGGGAGAAATTGGCCTTCGTGAGAGACTTTTTAATGAAACTAACTAGCATTTGCGTTACATGGAGAGGAAGACCACGGTTAGCCTGACAGCGTTCGTGTCGGTGCGAGCCCGGTGGGAAATTCGTATCAGCCGGCCATCGCTGGAACTCGGTTTACCTCCTTGAAAGCTCTATCCCCTGAGCCACCACGGTTCTTTTATTTGAATTATTACTTTTGTGAACCTAAATACTTAATAGAGAATAATCAGAATTTATTTTCTAGACCTTTGTAGTATACCCGAAGCGCTGATAGAATTTCAAGGACAAAAATTATTTTAGTTCAATGTTAAGACAAATATTGTTACGAGACTGGAATCGTTGTAATTAATTACTTTTATTAAATAGCTTTTGCTATTTTCATACTCAATTTTATCTCTAATATATGGGTAAGGAGAAAAACATAGGAATAGAAAAAAATGAAAAATAAATAAAAAACATGAAAAATGTTTTGCATTTAACTGACTCATATCTTTAATTAGTTCAAATTAAATATAATTCTTTCTCAATGTAGAATTGATTCAATTTTTATAACCTTATTTATACTACAAAAAATGGTTTGTTTAAATAAAAAAGAAATAAAAAAAATTAAATATTCCTTCAAGTGGTGGACTTTTACTTAATATTTTAGAAAGCGTGAATGATTTTTATTTTCGAATATAGATGGCGACACTACAGCTTCTACTGGTGCCGCTGTAAAATTATTTTCCTTCATATGTCCAAGAAATATTTAGTAACATAAAATGAATAAGTGCTTTATGTGCCGTAAATTGATAACAGAAATAAAAGGTGGGATTTTAAAAAGTGGAAGTTCTGAGAGTCTAGTGAGCACACAAAGTTTTTATTTTTAATTAGGAATAATTATGTGTTCCTTGAAGAATTAATTTTGCAGAATAAATTAAAATTTAACATTTTAATACATGACTTATTATAAATATTCAGCTACTGATATTTATAATAAGTCTATTAGTATAATGCTGATTCTTGATATAATGCTGAATAAACTTTTTCATGCCGAATTTCTGATTGTGTCGTTTATGAATTGCGAATATGTTATAGCGATTCACTTGGATGAGTTGTATATTTCATTTTTACAATAAAAGAAAGAAAACCAATTGATTTATAAACAGTTTTGAGTTTTTACGACGCATTTCTGTGTAAAATAGGGAGATGTTTTACGTTCATTCGTCAATAATTCTTATAATAAACCGAAATAATAATAATAATATCTCTCGCTTATAATGCAGTCGGTGCAGTTTGGTAATATAATACAATATCTTCATGGTGAGTATATTATTGATTATCCCTTTCATGTGAATATTTTATAACCGTCGTTGAACAGCAGGCTTAATTTTTGGGTTTGCGACAACTTATGTTCAACTCCGTAGCCTTGTCATTTTGAAACCAATCAAGAAGACAAAGGAACTTCTGGATCAAGTATTGGGAGAAACTCGCCTTCGTGGGGGACTTTTTCATGAAACTAACCCGCATTTGCGTTACATGGGAGGAAGACGACGAGAACCTACCACGGTTATCCTGATGGCAAGGGGACTCTAACCCATGATCAGTCTACCACTGATGATATTTCACGTCAGCACTGTGGTCGGTGCAACCCGGATGCGGAATTCATATCGACCAGCCGGGACCGAACCCCAGTTCACCTCATTCGAAGGCGAACGCTGTATCCCCTGTACACAAAACTCACACATCCCATTACGTCATGATTAACCTGTAAAACTACCTGACTTGAACCTCATCAAAAAACACGCTGGTAAATAACCGGAGTGAATCCTCTTGTCTGTGAATGGTTTCATCTGCATGTTGTCAAAAGTATACAATGGTCCCACTTTTGCATCGATCTGCAAACGTCTGAAAAGACTTTCCACCAGTTTTTTGATTACCGAACATTCATCAATAAGGGTTCAAAAGGAAGTTATTTTTCACCCATATGTACAATTTTTCCACAGCCCATATCGGCCCTAGATCCGATTCATCCAATATAAGCCCTATATTGGCCCCATAAAGGACGAGGTTGCCCCTATATGGAAACACTATTAAGAAACTCTAGTCATCTCTATATGGGTTCCTCGGTGCATGTTCATATAGGACCCATATGGAGCCAATTTTGAGCCCAACTGGGGACAAGGTAAAAATTGTTGCTAGGGTGGTGTTCTATAGGTTTGGGGCTCTAAGAGGGCAGTTTTTGAGCACCCATTTCGTCAAACCACGTCTGTGCAAACCTCGATGTGTCAATAATGGAAGAGAAATAGAGTTGGGAATGGAGCATTGTCCACATACACATCTCAGAGTTCCAACCACAGGAACTAATAGACTGAAACATCTCCACACCATGATGCATCCACCATAACAACCCGGATAACTTTTGAACATATAGTGTACTTTCTCTCATAGCGTAGTACAGCAGACATAATTCCTGTATATTTTTTTTTCTTCCCTTTCAGTGCTTAAAATGATAGTTAAAAAGAGAATGAAAATTTATTTCAAAAACTAAATGAACCTCCAAATGCATATTTCACAATAAATCATGTCTTGTGACCCCGCACTGACCTTAAGCAATACCTCAACCAATGGTAGTCTCCATCACATGTCACGAAAAGACAAAAAATTGACTTTTCTAAGGGGAGATGTTGTTTTCTAAATTATTATTATTGATAAACATGTGTACTTCACCGAACCACTTTTCATTTCTAAAAGAGAACACAAATTGAAACTTTATCTTCAGAATCGTTAGGTGTTGCATATACCTTAGTTTGGAATACAGTTCCTTGCCATATTATTGGACGCACTCTAAGATTCTATGTAAAATCTTCATTATCAGGTGATATTCTGTACAGCGCTTTTATTGTTATTACGAGACTGTTTGCACTTGTTTAACGTTAGTGTATCAATGGGTTAGCATTGTAAAGCAATACGTTAAAAATAAATACAAATAGGAAGTATAAATAAGAAATCTCTCGAATAAAGACCCATATCCTGTATGTTTAAATATAAGAGTATTGCATGAAAACTCGTGTAAAACATGTCATTATTAGAAAAACTACAGTACGTCTAATAATTTGGTCTTATTATTATAATATAATTGATATAATAAATATTCTATATTTATATAATAAATATTCCATATTTATCTAATAAATATTCTTTATTTATATAATATATCGTCTAATTCATATTATATATCGTCTCATTTATCCAATTAATACACTAACGTAAACAAGTGCAAACCGGTTTCAGTGACATAAAAACATTAAATCTGTATAGTATCACCTGATAACTAAGATTTTACATAGAATCTTAGAGTGCGTCCAATAATTTGGCCAGGGACTGTAATTTTAAGTAGTTCATTTTTGTTCAAAAGTGAATTATTTAACTAAGCTTATAAATATACGAAATTCAAACAAAAATATTTTTGAATCAAAAGATGATAAAAAAAAAACTTATTATCATAACTAGAGCTCGGTTTTTGATAACATAAAAATTTTCTATAAATGTCCTTAAAAATTATTTTAGAAATGCAAAGAACGTCCTGAAAATACAAAAATGTCCTGTTAAACTAAAACAATGCTTATATCTTTTAAATTATTTTCATTCATCTCAAAATATATAAAGAAAGGCAATGCATTTTTTCAGCCCATAAAGATTGAAATAAATGATAAATTTGAAAAAAATAAAATAAATGAAAACGAAAAACATTTTCATTTTGCATATAAATTTTTATAAACATAAAAAGGATATTACTAGATATCTGAATTATAGAAAACTGAAAACTTAAAAAATTTCTAAAATGTAAAAAATGTCTTAGAAAGTTATAAATATGTCCCAAGAAAAAAAAAACTATCCAGAAATATAAATGTTCTTAAAATTCAGGTCTTAGTTATCGTCTGCATTGCTTCGCATTTTACTAATTAATTCAATGAATGGGGTGTTCGAATGTTTACTTTAATCGCCGGATAATCAGGTGTCAAGTGAATGCGTTAGAGAGTGCAGACGATACCGCCGTGCCACTCATCCCATTATTTGATTGTGAACTCTCGTTTAATCACCGGGGGGTCAATTAACTGTCTTGCTTGATTGAGGTCAGTGGAACGTGGGGTCAATCCGTGTATACTGAATGACCTTGAATCCCGATTTCGTTCTTGAGCCTACATTTAAAAGAACACACACACCTGCAACTCAAGTGCGTGTCATCTTTTTTAGAACCATTAAATTTCATTTTCAATAATCGTTTGTGATCGAAGTTGATTTTCGCTTCAAATTAAAATCTTGAATTTAGTTTAAAAATAAATACCGTTTTTTTTTTAACCCTATGCTGAGTAAACAAGAGCTTGTCGTGAAAATGATGCAATAAAGATTTGTTTGATAAAATATCTGGAAAAAAAATGGATATTTAAAAGAACTTTGGGCTTCGATTGAGTAGTTTAGAACCCTAAGGTTCCGTGAAAAGATCTTAGAGATGGCACAGTTAGGACAAGTTTTAATAGTACTGATTTAGACAGGGCCCGACTTAGCCTAATTGGGGCCCGGGATTGAACCTTCTTTGAGGGCCTGCCTCTGCTTCAGTAATGAAGAATCGAACTTTATGGAGGTATTAAAATTTTCACCTCATTATACACATTTGACAAGAAAATTGACTATAACCTAAAATAGCTAAAAAATCCCCTCCCCCTCCAATGGTCAGACGAAATATCGTTCTGTTTATTTTATTGATTTTCTGACAATTCCATGTCCATCATGCCAAATACAGTTTTCTGATTGTTAACTTTGTCATCTAGCTGCGTAAAATTCATATTATTGCTGACGCTGACATTATTGCGGAATTCAGCTAAATTTTCGCAATGACGATGCCTCACTTAGGCCAATCAGAAGCCTGTATTTTTGTAAACATATCGCATTTTACGATATGTAAAAATACAAGCTTTTAATTGGCCAAATGTGTCCATCGTCATTGCGAAAATTTAGCTGAATTCCGCCCTAGAAAGCCATGGATTTACGAAATATTTTTGTGTTCACACGTTAGATTCAACATGAAACTGACGGATTTTACACTGGACTGATATTTTGTTTAAAAAAAAATTCATTAAAGAAGGAAATGTGAAATAATTTTTCTTTTGGATTTGGGGGCTTCCTTGAAGTGGGGTCCGGGGTAACTGCCCCGTATGCCCCTGCTTTCGTCAGGTTCTGGATTTAGCATTGTTTTTCGAATAATGCTGTAATATTTTATATCCAATAAGTAATCCATAATTTATTCAACATTTCGGTTATTTGTATGAAACTATTTACGAAATGGTAAAATAAGAACCAACATTACATTGAATAAATTAGGATTAAAAAAAAGATGCCTCAGTATTTGTCATTGAACTTTTCTATTCAAAATAAAATAACCCAATCCAATAATATTTCTCTGACTACCAGTTTTCGAAAGCCATAATTGAGGATTTAACGCTGACTAGAAAAGCTGTAAATGAAATCTGATGGTATAAACAATTGAAAGAAAAATTCAAAAAAAAAAAAAAAAAAAAAAAAAAAAAATATATATATATATATATATATATATATATATATATATATATATATATATATATATATATATATATATATATATATATATCATTATTTTGTTCCAATATTATTCAATAAATGGTAATTATTTCTATAAAAATCACCGAATTAAAATGTTGTATTTGAAATTCAACTTTTTATTGGTTATAAACTTTGAATTATGCAGTAGAATATATTATTACCGTGCACAAATCCAGCTTTCGGGCAAATCCGAGGTAACAAACACATCAAATGCGGCTCTTTTCTTCAATATGATCACATCTTAAAATATATCCCCCTACCCTCTTTTTACAACTTGGTTACGAAAATATTTATAAATCATTTTTGCAAGATAATAAGCATATTTTCGAAGTACTCGACACATTAGTAATAAAATTATAATAATAATTCCGTTCTGCCCTCATCGCCTTATATTTTTTTGTATATTCCTATCTGTGTTTCGTTTTCTTATTTTTCTTGAATTTTTCTGATCTTTTCGTGATCAATTTGTTTCCTTTCTAATCAGTTTATTTTTATTCATTTTGGTTCTCCTTGCGCTATTGTATTGATATATTTTGCTTTGGCTATATTAATGCTATATTAGAAAGCACTAAATTTATGGACAAAATCATGTTAGCTGATGACACTATACATATATCTCGCAATAGACTGCTCGTAAAAACACGGTTCCCATTAGAACACCGAAGTCAAGCATCACTGGCTGCGGTCAATAAACAGGCGGATGACCACTTTGATCACCCTTACATAGGAACCGAGGGTGCGCGTTATCGGTCCTCGTTAAACTGTTCCAAGGTAAAGTGCTTGACTTCGCGCGAAAGTCATCGGGCTTCCAAAGCAGGGGAGCCATGATCAAAATTGTGATGGCATGTCTTCGGATCATCCTCAGGGATGTTTCCCAGACCATCGCCTATAGCCCATTATGTAGCTCGAGTGCGACGCGTAAATAAAGTACCTATCTATCTATCTATCTATCAATCTATATCTATCTATATATATATAATATATATATATATATATATATATATATATATATATATATATATATATATATATATATATATATATATATATATATATATATATATATATATATATATATATATATATATATATATATATATGAATAAAAAAATAAAAAGTTAAATATAGTGCGCGTTTTAAGATAGCAGGAACAACAGTTTGAGAGATGTGAGAAGTTTTCCCTGATGTGATTTAAGGAAGAAAGAAAGAAAAAAAAAAAAAACGAACGCCTTAAAGCTTTCTCTCTCAGCAGTTAAAAGTTTAAACTTAGCATATTTTTTTCCTTCCTGCAAAAAACAAAAAAGGTACGCTTTCTTTCGTCCGTTTTAATGCTCGTCTATTTCCACGCTTCGTGCCTTCACGCAATGCAGGGAAGGGAGTTCAATTATTTGTATTTACTTTTTTTAATAGGGAGGTGGATGGGGGAGAGAATAGAAAATTATCCAGACTGGAAGATGATTGTTGAAAATGCCGCTTTACAGTTTCAAAATCGTTTTTCTGAAGACGTTTTGAAAAGTTTTTAAAAGATGTGTGTGTTATGCACCACTTATGTAGTTAACCTATTTCAGGAACATTTCATATAGAATCGATAAACATTTGAAAATTAAATTTCTTTTTAAAAAAACAGAGCTAATGACAACCGTTGAACTTTATTGAGTCTAAGTAATCATGTATATAGATAATTACACGGGTGCCGACAAAGGAATCATCGTGCTGTCATAACTTAATGGATTATAAAATAAATTATTATTCGCAATTTAAATCCAAAAATATACTACACAAAAGAATCACCCTCTCTCTCAAGTCCCACCCGTGGCCTATTTTTTTTTTATCGTATGTAAAAAGTTTTATTTCCTTCAGTTCGGCAGCTTCAGTAAGAAATCACTCCACACTAACATATCAACACTTAATTAACACTAAACATATGAATACTTAATATATACCCATTTTTACTATAACCGGTCATATGACAGGACTTTATGTTTCTTGATTGAATGTATGAAATATGAATGTTAGGAAGCAAATAAACTAAAAAGACTTTATTATAATTAAACAAAATTGTATAGTGCCCATTTTTATGTACTACAAACACACGGAATTTTTAATCAACGTATTTTTTATATATACAGGGTGTTTCCACTGTACATTTGTCCGCAAACATATTTCTTCTAATTATTTTTATTTTTATAAATTTAAATTTACAGTTTCTTGAAATTTGAATTCACAGTTATTCTGATTGCAGAAATGTGCAACTCATCGAATGTCATTTCTGACCCTATAAAGCAATAAATCCCGGACAAATGACGGTCGGTATAAAAGAAACGTATTATTCGAAACAAACAAAATAATAGAATAATATAATTGTTAGAAAAAGTCATCAAGTCAAGAGCAATAAGATGATAAGCGCATTTTCGATGCAAAAGTTTTTAAACTGTCATTTGACCGGTTATGGTATGTTTAGTGTTAAGAAAATTATTTTTTTACTAATAGTATTTCCCTTAGACACTGTCAAAATTCTATTATTGTTGTTGTCGGCCATTAAGGTAGAGAGAGTGTGATTGTTCTTGTTTTCCAGTGGCGAAACCTATAGCCAAGAATTCTGCCACACTTATACAACTCACCCGTTTTATAGGGTGGACCCATTCATACATCCATTTATTCATACACAGATCGTAATTTTAACCTGAACCAGAGAACGATCGCCAATTCAGTGCCCCCTGAGGTATTACTTTGTTATGGGAACATCGTGAATCCTGCCAACCACGCTATTCCCCGCCTGTCAGATATCAAATTATACTTCGCTGTAAATACCAAGGTTTGCAAAAATACAGTCCCTGGCCAAATTATTAGGCACACTCTAAGATTCTATGCAAAAATCTTAATTATCAGGTGATACTCTACAGCTTTATTGTCTTTGCGAGACTGTTTGCACTTGTTTACGTTCGTGTGTCAATGGGTTAAATGAGACGATATATAATATAAATTTGACGATAGGATAAATTATATGATATATTACATAAATATAGAATACTTATCATATCAGATATTACATTAGTGTATTATGAGACATTAATCACATATTTTGTACGGGTTTTATAGGCAGTACTTTTATACATGTAATGGGCCTTACAATGTTGATACAGGAACAAGTGCAATCATGCGAGTAAAAACAGTAAAGCTGTATCACCTGATAATTTAAGATTTTACATAGAATCTTAGAGTGCGTTTAATAATTTAGCTAGGCACTGTGCAACTTCATGTTTTCAACCACAGCTAACAGGCCAAAAAAGGAGAAACACTCCCACACCACAAAAACAACCCGTATACTTTTGGCTGGATAGCGTATTTACAATAGCTGTGGATCAGTTTATTTTTATAATCGAATAATGATTTTTCTTCCACGAAATTAAAAAATGTGTTTTAACGCAGATGAGATCTCGTTTTTATATATATATTTTTCTGACGCTCTAATTGATAGCACTAATAGTTGACTTACTAATAGTTAATACAACTAAAAGTAACTTAATCAATAGGTTTGATTTTATTTGTACTAAAATATAAAATCTGAAAAGAAAAAAAAAGTTTTTCCACATTCACAAATTTATCACATTCAAATTTTGTAAGTTAAATACATTTAAAAAAAACTATCAATAAAATCTTACTTTCTTCTAAATTACTTCTAAATAACTCCAAATTTTAAAAATTATTGCTAGGAAGTAAGCTGCGTCTGGAAGATTTTACCTTTAACGCAGGAAACGACGCCGGTGATGAATGCTGTATTTCATAACTATAAATGATTAGAATGCTATTTATAATAATTTTTTAATGTTTTGACCAAAATGAATACAAAATAAAAATAAAATAAACTGTATGAAAAATATGTTAAAATATGCGTAAAAGGAATATAGGTGCAGTTTACTGATTTTATGGTGAAAAAGCATCATGAATGCTAATTTACAGTGCGCCAAGGAAAAGGAAAAAAATTGCACCACGCTGAATAACAACTGATCTCATGATCGGATCTTCACATTTTTGGACTCAATCTTAAGGAGGAGATCTCAAATGTCCTAATTAATAAGTGCAAAAGATATTTTAAGTTACGAAATCAAATCAGAACGTATTTTCTCTGTGAATAAACATACTTTTTTTTTAAAAGGGATTTATGATTCCTAATATATATATATATATATATATATATATATATATATATATATATATATATATATATATATATATATATATATATATATATATATATATATATATATATATATATATATATATATATATATATATATATATATATATATATATATATATATATATATTTGTGTATATAATACAAACAGTTATATATATATTATATAATTATATACACAAATAATATAATCGTTGAATAACTGCATTTCAAATAACGATTTTTCCCTTCAGTTTTTTAAACCTAAATTCATTACTTTTTCAATTTTTTCTTTAAATTTTAGAACGTAAAATGAGAAAATACCTCGTTAACCCAAAATTAGATTTACTCATACCCAAAATTATAATTATATTAAATTATAATAACCCAAAATTAGATTCATAATTATTTTACTACCTAAAGAGGAATACTAGTGTGTTATAATTTTCTAAATAATTTTATGAATAAATAGTTCTTTTTTTTTCCTTTTAAAAAGCAACCCTTTCTTACTACAAATAGTAACTAGACAACTATTCTGATATTTATCTGTTTCATTTAAAAATTAAAGTTATAAGTAGTTCCTGTTGTTCCTCTGATAGAGGTATCATTCATTTCAAAGTAATTTTCTGCAAATTAATCGCATATAAATGAAAAATGAATTTTCCAAGTTTAATAACTATAAGCAATTCATTTTAAATTTATTTTTATGTTTTCCTTCCTTTTACGGTATTTTATGGGGCCACATAAGAAATCCAGTTTAATGTGATATAGAAAAAAAAAAGTAATGTTTTATTCTAACCCATAAAAGAGCTCCATTATCATAAACATCAGACCATTTCGGTTCATTCCAAAAAAGAAAAAAAATTAAAACTTGTATTTGAATATTTTTTTTATTTTTCAAAAATACAGAATACATCCATAGTTGGCATAAATAAATGTTTAAAAAAATGTGCAAGTCAAACTAATAACAGCATAACCATCAGACATGACATAAATAGAAGATTTATTTTAAATAACCTGCTCAGCAGACGAGGATAAAAAACAAGCATTTTGTGTGTATACTCCAACGCATGTCAAAATGGGATTTCAGAGAAATAGCGTATTTCCTTTTCTATAATAGAATATTAATTGTACAAGCTCAAATGAGCTCAAAGCTAGTTTTGTTTTAATCAAAATTACTTATAAATAAAGTAAAATTAGTTGCGGAACTTTTTTCTTCTTTAAAAGTTTATTTTATTGACTCTTTTACTTGAATAAGCAAAATGATGTTCATTTATCACTGTGGGCTTATACTGCCAAAAGTTTTGAAGCCAATAAATAAAATTTTTTAAAAAAATTAGATAATCAGCCTAATCAGACGTTTAGTTGCTTGTCATAGCTTGAGTATGCAGTCGAATGTATTCATTCTTTTTTTTCAGAAACAGACGCTTAAACGACTGAGGCACATTATCTTCTGTGTTCCATTTATATCTAGGAATAATTTATTAAATTGTTTTGGTTGATTAGTTTATTTACTTCAAAAAATGTCCAATTATGTTAAGTTCAAAGCTGCTCAAATTCATTTAAGAGAAGCCACATTTATAGATTCACCTTTATTTCTTAAGTTTAAATTTATAGTATTACATTACACTATGGAATATTCTTAAAGTTTCAAACAATGTTCCTCTAATGTGAATGTTTTCTATTCAATCATTTTTTGTTTATTTGATAAGGTTGAACATTAACATAAAATAAAACGAATATTGCACCTGGCAACATAAATAGTTGAAAATAACATAACACACTACACTAATGAAATGTTAAAATATAAGTGAATACGATTCTCTCTTAATATCTTAAACTAACATTAATATTTCAGAAAAAAAGTGCATTTCATTCACTTGTCTAAAATAAGTAAGGTCGATTTTTCAGGCAGAATTTTTTCATGCCATCAATAAGCTCTTTTAGTGAACGAAGTGCAAAATAGTATTCCAAAATAGATTGATATTTGATATAAAAATGGAAGACAATTACGAATTTTATCCTATATTTCTCATGATTGCATTTTGCAAAAAACTTTTTCTCTCCCTTTTTTTAAAAAAAATATATTTTTCAGTTGTTTAATTTTATTTTCGTTTAAACCTAATTTTTGAATAAGAAATAATACAATTAATTACAAATAATGGTGTCAAAGCTCCAATTTAAAAAAAAAAAATTCGATAAAAAAAAAACTTTTTTAAAAAACTGTTCAACTGAAAATCGAATCAGTCTAGTTTGATAAATAAAAGCTAAATTGAAGTGATTTGAAGAAGTCTCTCAATAGTCTTTCCATTTAGATATTGTTACAGTTAGTTCGAATGTTCGAAAAGGAATGTTTAATTAATGTGACTAGGATGGATCTCTCATTTTTCATCCGTGAAATATTTTCCTTTTTTTTCATTAATTAATGAGTTTTCTTTTCATTCATATATGCTAGAGTTGATAAATATTTCACAATATAATTTGATATAACCTACTAGAACAGTGTTTCCCAAGGTGTGGTATGCGTACCCCCAGGGGTACGGGAATAGTTTAGCGGGGGTTATGCAAAATATCTTGCAACAAAGGAAAATTTCAAAAAATTTTATTTAAAAAAAAGTTAGCCATCAAAATGTACGATTTCTATTGGCTATTTTTTGCAGAGTTAATAATTAGAGTGGTGGGTGTCAACAGCCAGTTGTGTTTCTTAAATTTTGTGCAATTTTTTATAGTCAAAAATACATGCATTTTTTTAATATTGGTACACAGCGTTAAGAAAAATTTAGAAAGGGTACACGAAAGTCATAAGTTGTGGAAACACTATACTATAAGGACGAATAGACATTAAATGAACATTTAAAATTTGTAACCGTGTAGAAATTAAATGTTTTTGTTGTTCTTTTAAAGACCTGCAAAATGCATATTTACAATACTTTTCTTCTACAATAATAGCAAAATGTATACCATTTTGACATTCCCTTCAGCAAGAGGCGGATTCATTCATAGAAAATAACCTGTTTTGTCTCTTTTAAAATTTACAAAGAAAAGTTCAAAAATTATAAATATGTCTGCAATTCATCAAGAGCTCTTCTTTTCTTCACCAAATTGCGTTTTAGTAAAATTTTTGATTTTCAGTTCGCATTTGTTCAAAGTTTATGACACACAAAATAAAATAAAAATTTTCTTTTTACTTTTATACCCATCCAATACCTCTGTTGGAGTCACTGTTGGTACTACCGCTTACTTTACCAGTTGACGTGCTCGGCCAATTAACGTGACTGGTAGAGGATGCACTATAACTGCTTGGCCAAGCAACGTTTCCGCCACCAGCACTATAGCCATTATTGTACCCGGAAGACTGCTGGCTGTACGCCGATGCTGATGGTGATTGTTGAGATTCGGCTCCGTAACCACCCTCTGACTCATCACCCTCATTTTTACCGTAGCCGTAACCTCCGTCGCTTTGTCCATATTCTCCTTGCTGACCATAACTACCTTGTTGGCCAGCTTGGCTGTAGCCACCTTGTTGGCCACCTAGGTTGTAGCCACCTTCTTGGCCACCTAAGCTGAAGCTTCCTTGTTGGCCACCTAGGCTGAAGCCACCTTGTTGACCACCTAGGCTGTATCCACCTTGTTGGCCATCATGACTGTATCCCCCTTGTTGGCCACCTAGGCTGTATCCACCTTGTTGGCCGTCTTGGCTGTAGCCACCGTGTTGGCCATCTTGGCCGTAGCCACCTTGATCATCCTGATGATCTTGACTGTATCCAGCAGCACTGGCTTGTTGGGCTCTCCCATAGGTGGACTCCCATCCTTGGTAATCGCCACCTCCTCCTCCACCACCATATCCACCTTGCCAGTCACCTCCTCCTCCCCCATAGGGTGTGCCTTTATTGTTTCCACCCTCGTATGGTGAACCCTTGTCATTACCTCCTCCGCCATAAGAACTGCCTTTGTCGTTACCATAGCTCGGCTTCTTTATGTAAACACTGAAATTAAAAATATAAAATCTATTCATTATACAATTTTATATTGTTTTACAAAAATTGAATAAAGACGCCACTTTTAAAATAAACCGTAATCTACCAAAAACCTTAAAGCTGTTTTTTTAATTATTGTTGTTGTAGTTCCTTTACGTCGCACTAGAGCTGCACAATGGGGCGATGGTCTGGAAAACATCCCTTAGGATGATCCGAAGACACGATATCACAATTTTAATCCTCTAACGAGGGGGTGGCGTCCCCGCTTCGGTATCCCGACGATCTGCACGCGAAGTTGAGCACGTCACGGGAGAACAGTTTAACGAGGACCGCACACCCTCGGTCCCTTCGCAGACTGATCCAAGAGGTCACCCACCCGCACATTGACAGCAGCCAGTGATGCTTGACTTCGGTGATCTCCTGGGAACCGTGTCTTAACGATCAGTCCACTGCGAGTCTGATTTTGTCACGGTCACAGCACGGTTCACGGATTATTGACCCATGAAAAAGAAAAGATGCTTTTAGCGAATTCAGGGGGGGGGGGGGTTATAACAGTTATTAAATAAAACTTTGTATGTCTCATTCTAGGCTGATAGTGAAATTAGATTTTTGTCGGTAGAAAATCACCACTTTTTTTTATGAAGAGCGTTTTTGTCTAAATGATTGAAATATGACTACACTCATAGAACTTATTAATTTTAATTTTTTAACCGGGGATTTATCTGAATAGTAAAACCCAAGAAAACAGTCACATTGATTGACTTATTTACTTATTTAATTAATTTATAGTTAAACCTTGTTTTTCTGAAAAGTGTTTACAAAATCGTTTTACCAAAAAAAAAAAAAAAAATTAAATAAAAAATAAAAATAATAAAACTCAATTAAGTACAATTCAAGTACTTAATTCTTCACTCATTGAATTACTGGCTATATTAAATTGTGCTTCGGAAGATTTTTTAAAAATTGTTTCTAATAAAAAAACAAGTAATGTAAAAAAAAAAAAAAAAATCTAAAGTCAATTCCTATTTAGGTCAATAAAGAAATATTTTATTTTAGTTACTTTTTATTGAATAATTAAAATTTTTTCCCATTAACCATAAAATTAATGAACTAAAATTAATGATTGAATTAATATTTGGAAAAAAAAAGTGTCACCCACTAAAAGTTTAACAAAAATGTATTTGAACTTGAGTGGTTGAATAAAAAGTATTTTATTGAAGATTGAAAATCTGAACAAGATATGGGGAAGGGTGTGAACTAATAGTAGGAATTGAATAAAATGTGATTTTCATCAAGTAAAATATAAGTTTAGCGGCATTTAATGTTACTAAATAGTTATTCGATAATATTTGAATTATTGAAATTTTAAAACAACTCATTAATTTGAAAAAAAAGGAAATTTTTTAATACTTTGAATATCTTTTATGTAATTATATAATATATTATTATTATTATAAATAATGTATAAATTGTAGTCTCTGAAGAGCTTCATTTTCTTATAAGTTAAAAATAGAAACAATAGAATGATAAAGTACTTTCATTTTTTAATAATAAAAAATAGATAAATAACTGTTTGAAAAAAATAATATTTGTATTGAATTATGTCACGATACGATGAGTATTATAATTGAAATTTAAAACAATTTTAGAATTGCTTAAGAGTCCTCATCATTTCGTTTCATGATAATTCAAACTAAATTAAATTAAACTAATTAAAAATATATAAGATTTCAATAAATTTAAATTTATGTATTCTTTTTAAAATAATAGATAATTTCATTCGAATAAATATTTATTAAATTCTGACTCCGAATCAAAGGAGTTGTTAAAATTGGAAGAGAAGAAACAAACAGTAAATGATGAATAAATAAGAAAATGAATGTAGAGTGGATTATTTCCAGGAGGGATGCTTGGTCACGCATAAAAAGCCACGAAAGTTCATTCGGTGGTTTGTCGACATAAATACTGAGATGGAGAAGATAGGTCAGAGCCTCTTCTTCAAAATAAGAATTTATTTATGAAGCCGTGTGATGATCTTTATGCCTCATTATTATTATTTTTTTAATTCTTATAAAATTCTTGAAAATAAATTCTTTAGACCAGTGGTTCCCAATTTTTTCTCGTTCCCTAAATGATCGTCTTTCTTTTGGCAGAACCCTGATTTACATTAACAGTTGTATTAAACTACAGTCCCTGGCCATATTATTGGACGCACTTTAAGATTCTATGTAAAATCTTATTAGGTTATGACATTATCAGGTGATTACATCATCAGGTGATACTCTATACAGCTTTATTGCTTTTACGCGACTTGTTGAAGTTAAAAATAAAGTTAAGAAAAGAAAACAATTCTTTTAATTTTACATAATTTCTTTCATTTTATTTCTTTAGCACATCTTAGTATACCATTTAAAAAAACTAATTTCATCATCATGAGTAGACAATGGGAAGATATCTTAAAAAATTCTATCAGAGAATCTATCAGAATTTATAGAAAATCGATCACGAGAATGCAGTTTCTAGGGGATCATCAGCATAAAATAAAAAAAGTCGGATAAGTATTGACTTTAAAAGCTAAAAATTTATAGAATTTTCTATTGTATAAATATAGACAAATAGAATTGTGTGAGGAGGACTCAAGAAAACTTCTTAAGTAATAAATATCATGTGAAAAAAACAGAACAAAAAGCAAAACGAGAAACAAATTTAAATGAACATACATGAATAGTTAATTTTCAAGTAATTATATCAGTTATTAATACTGACGATAAAAAGGAAATGACATCGCATGTGAGGTTAAATAAATAAAACATTGAGTCGATGTTTGTTTGATTTACAAAATCATTCAGAATCTGAAAGGATAATTCATACTAATATTTCTTTTCCCAATGAAAAAACAAATGTTTTATTAATTAAATGTTAAAACAAAAACAAAAAAAAATATACGCTAGAAATTATTTTTCACAAAATAGTAATAAATGGAAATGAATGCTTTTAAATTTCGAATATTTCTGAATAATATTTCCCTTTATTTCAACGATGTTGTTTTGGATGTTTATCTTAATTGTTCTACTGCGCAAAAATTATGATTCTTAGAAACTTGAAATTACTATGTATAAAAAACGTAGAGGGATGGATATTGTGGAGATAGTAGTTATCGACAATGTCAACCTTTGAAAAGGTACCCCAAATGTCGAGTTAATATGTCTTATATACTAGTGAATTGGAATTTGTATTTTTTGTTGTGGAAGATACACTACAGTACTCCCCCACCAGAATTTTATCTGTGATAGATTCGATGAACCACTAGTTGATTCCGTGCTGTTTTGTAAAAAGCCGGGAGAGCTGCATTAAGTTCTCTGTGTTGCCATTAGCAGTCGAGTGCATGAGGTCTGACATAATGTTTGATCGAGACTGAGTAGCAACAGGAGGTGGATAAGGCTACAAGTCAGCTGTTCAATGTAGACAATCCATCGAAGTAGGCGTGTTCAAATCGAGGCATTTCTGTCAAGGCAGATTTGTTCACGTCACGTCTGGGTCACCAATGTTGGGATAGTTGTTATAGACAATGTCAACTTTCATCTATGAAAAGGTACCTCTAATTGAATCAAGTTAACATGTCTTATAAACTAGTGAATTGGAATTGAATTTTTGTAGTGGTAGATACACTTCAAATATGGAATAAAAAATGAGCATTCGATAATTAGTTTGAAAATTAGTTTACTGTTAAAAGTGTTGACACTGTCATGACAGAATTAAAATTTGACATTGAAAAGACTCTATTTTCATATGAACTTAACACAAAGTTTTTTTTTTCTTTTTCGAAATTCAAATTTGTTCAAAAGTTGCTTCCAATTCAAGTGTTTCGCAATTTATTTTCTTTAAATATTAATTTATCCATTGTTGTAGAAACATTTATTCTCTCTCGTAAGTTCGCACTTGACTTGATGTCAAAAGTAACAACAACAACAACAAAATAATAAATAAAAAATTAGAGAAAAATTAGATGTTGCCAGAAGAGAGGAGACGGCGCGATTATACAAACGCGCTTTAGTGCTGCAGTAACAACGCTCTATTAAACAAAACGCTTTTACTATAATTTGCGCATCTGTCATAATAAATATTAAGAGGTTCAAACATTTGACCGCTCTCCTGAGGATCCTATTCCATATTTCGGCCACCCTCCTTATTCTGAGGGTTTAAAATCCGAGGCCGTCAATAAGAAAGATATGTTATTCAGAGAAAGAACGTTTTTGTGTGATTTCGTAATTAAAAATATGGTTCCCTATTTAGATTAAGTCCTAATTAGAATGTGAACATTCAATCATTAGATCTTAAGTTACTCAGGTAATCCCATATTTTTTCCCCGCATTTTATATTAAGTTAAGATTAGAGTAAGCTCCTGGTTATTCGAATTCTATTTTTAAGACTAAATCTATGTATTTGAATTGCTTACAATCCACAGGTAATAAACATTTAAATAAAAACTAGGTAATTTAGATTAGATTAAAGAGAAAGGGAGGGGATTGAAGATGAAACGCGGGGAAAAGAAGGTCATCCCATTAATTCGAAATTCTTCTTTTTTTAACATTTTTCCGTCGTTATGCCTCATGAAATGAGAATGATGTGTTAATAGACTGCGACATCCGGGACATCATCATCACTTATTGAATGCCGAATCAAATCAAATCTTCTTTTTTTTAAATACTTGATGGGTATTTTTATTTCTGTTTTAGTCAAAGTGGTCTGGGCACAAAAACATTGAAAAATTTCATGTTTTTAATTTATTTTTAACACTAAACTTATCAACACTTAATATATACCTATTTCTACCATAGCCGGTCAAATGACCAAACTTTGCGTTTATTGATTGAATGTATGAAATATGGATGTTAGGAAAGAAATAAACAAAAAAAAACTTTATTATAATTTAACAAAATTGTATATTGTCCATTTTTATGTGTTACAAACACAAAGAATAAGAATTTTTAATTCATTGCTCAACGCATTTTTTACATATACAGGGTGTTTCCATTGTACATTTTTCGCAAACATATTTCTTTTTTTTTTATTATTATTTCTATAACTCTTATAGTTATTCTTATAATTGTAGGAATTATAGATTTTATAATTAATATTATTTCTAAGAACTTGTGCTGTCTTGATTGTTTCGACATTTTTCTTGGTAAGAACTAACAGTTAGTTAGAAATGAAGTAAAGCTATCAAAATAAATAACTACCTACAGAAACATTTAGTTTTTGTCACTTTTTCTTAGACAAAAATGCTAATCTAAAATTGTAGGTATTTTCTTGAAATTTGAATTCACAGTTATTTTGATTGAACGCAACAGTTTTTGCAGAAACGTGAAACTCATCGAGTGCAATACGGTGAACACATTTCTGATCCGATAACCTTATAAAGCAACAAATTGTTCTCCCGGATAAATAACCGGTTGTTATAGAAATAGGTATGCGACACGTATTATTCGAAAGAAACAAAATACAAAAAACAAATTAATAATAGAATATTAACTGTATAAAATTGTTAGAAAAAGTCATGAAGTTAAATGTGCAAAAACGATAAGCGCATAGGAAGTACGTAAAAACTCATTACATGTATTTAAATATAAAAATATTGCCTATAAACTCGTGCGAAACATGTCATTATTAAAATACTACAGTGCGTCTCATAATTGGATCTAATTATTATAATATAATGCTTGATATAATAAATGTTCTATATTTATATGATATATCGTCTAATTCATCCAATTGTCGAATTTATATTATATATCGTCCAATTTCACCAATTTATACTCGGACGTAAACAAGAACAAGTCGGTTTCAGTCTCGTAAAAACAATGAAGCTGTATCACCTGATAATTAAGATTTTACATAGATTATTATAGTGCGTCCAATAATTTGGCCAGGCACTGTATGTAGACTATTTTTTATATAATCCCAATTTTTTTTTATACATATTTTTGTCCGTACTCAAAAAATATAAAAATAAAAATCAATAACTATAATTTCCGTTTAGGGTGTTTAGTTTTCTTAAAGCATTAAAAGATCGTCTGAGATCAATAAAAAACAAAGTTCGTAAGAAATAGTGTCCATGAAAAGACTTAAACAAATAAAATAAAAGGAGATGAAAACGATAGGAATTCCACTTACGGAACTGGAACTTCGACCTTCTTCTTCACAATAATCTGTTTGTAGACCGGAACTTTGACCGGATAGTGGAACGGCTTGGGAACTTTGATCACTTTGTGGACTGGAACAGGTATGTATTTGGGTACCTTCACTGGATAAGGAACAGGCACCGGTTTCGGAACTGGCACCGGCTTGTAGATGGGTACAGCCTCCGCTTTCAGCACCGGAAAGGGTACTCCGATGGGCACTGCTTTGGGAACTGCAATTATTTTAGGCACTGGAATAGCCTTGGGTACGTTGACTATCTTTGGGATGGTTTTCACCACCGGTACTCGATAGGGAACAGGCACATAATTTGGCACGTGGATCGCTTTGGGGATAGGAATATATTTGGGTACCGGATAAGGTTTGGGTACAGCTACTTTGTGATACACTGGCACTTCCTTGTGCACTACCTTGATTTTGGGCTCTGGTGGATAGTTGTTAGCTTTCACAAAACAAGTAGCGATCATAAACACGGCTACTGAATAGAACAGCATGTTTGAAACCTGAAAACAAAAAATGTAATTAAAATAAAGCATTTCCGTTTCAAGTACGGTTTTTTTTAATTTTTTTTATACCTTTTTATGTTAGTTCATTGAAACCACTAGTGCCATAAAGGATTAAATACAGTTATTTTTTTTTATTTCATAACAGTCGTTGAACAACCGACCCAATTATTTTGGGTTGACGACTACTCATATTCAACTCCGTAGCCTTGTCATTTTGAACCAAATCTCGAAGACAAGGGAACTCCTGGATCAAGTATTGGGCGTATTTTGCCTTCGTGGAGGACTTTTTGATGGAGCTAACCAGCATTTGAGTTACATGGAGAGGAAATCCTCCCACGGTTAGCTTGACGACAAGGGAACTCTAACCCATGATCCGTCTACCACTGGGGATATTTTACGTCAAGCCATATGCGGGAATTCGAACCGCTTGTATTAAAATATGCATACCATTTCAGAAATTAACTCTTAAAAACAATAAAATAAAATGACAACTAAAAATTTGCTTTTTTTTAATTAGGTAATAAACAATCAAGTGTTTTGTCATGAAATGTATGTTTTATTTTATTTTATAACAGCCGACCCAATTTCATGGGTTTACGACTACTAATGTTCAACTAACGACTACTAAGGTTCAACATTTTGAACCAATCCAGAAGATAAGGAAACTCCTGGATCAGTACCCCCAGAGGTATTGATTTGTTATGGGAACATGGAGGACTTTGAGACTCGACAGATTTAACGTGCATCAGTCACCATTTACTACACGGGGAGTCTTCGGCCGGCGAGGATCGAACCCACGACCTCTTGGCCCAGCGCCCTACCGACCAGGCTATCCCGGCCCCTGAAATGTATGAAAAGAAAGTGTTACACACTTATACTAATCAGTCTGAGTGCAATTTTGAGTCTTGAATACTTCTTTCATGTTCATTTAACGCTAAAATACATGAGTGGCATTATTAAACAGTTTCATTTTAAAGTTGGTTTTGTTAAAATGAGACAAAATTTACTTCCATTTTGCTACCACGCAACACCCAGAATTTCCGTTAAACATCTTCCTTTTTCATTTATTTTGAATTAATTTAGGTCAGATTGCATTAAGTATATTAATAATGTTTGGTTATGAAATGCAGCATCGGATCACCCCTTTTTGCTTTAAACATGTCTCACTTCTAATCAATAATTTTTTAAAATTTGCACGCAAGTCATTTTGTTCAAGAGAAACAATAATTTAACATTAAAATTTACTTAATTTACTAAATCAGTGATCTAAAAATTTTTGGTTATAAATTAAAATAAAAATTCAAACTACTTTTTTTGGACTTTATATTTTAGAACAAATATAATTCTGAGAATTTAACATATTTTTTTAGCATCTATTTGACTGTTTTTTATAATTAAAAATTACCAAAAAATATTTTTACTCGTAATTTGAGTGTTAGAAAAAATATATATATGAAATGGACATCGGTGTCTCATCTGAGCAAAAAAGTTAATTAACGTTGATAAAAAATATGCATAGCTCTAAATGAGAGGCTCCCAATTTTTTTTGGCTATCTAACTCTAAATTATTCCTTCTGCGGAACACCTACTTTGTAAATTACATGAAAAAAATTTTAAACTAATTAACCAATAAAATACTACTTAAATTTGAAAATATTTAGTTAGAGGAAAGAAATTGTTTTATTGTTTTATCGTTAATAATCTTAAATTAATAGTGCTTATCGATGAGATTCACATTTCATTGGCATTTTAATTTAAATACATTCAACCGAAAAGCAACAGAAATATTTAATAAATAACGGATTGTGGATTGATTCTGAATATAATTAGAGGTTTGAAACTATTAAAAAGAAGAAAAAAACTATGAGCTTTCGAAACTTTGTTTAATCTTCAACGGTGTTCCTCTGAACACCATTTAGAAACTACTGTTTTAAATAATTATGCTACCTGTTCAAATAAATTAGTAAAATTAAATCAACATATAAAACAGCATGTCTGTTTATAATGCACTTCTTCTACTTCTACACAACTTATCGCTCAGCTTGTTTTAATTTTTCGTTGCCAACACGAGAAAAATAATTTCATCAGTTTTGTGATAATATTTCACACTTTAGTATTTCCTGTAAAGTCTTTTAGAAACTTAGTTTACAGTTTTAGGAGTTCTAGCATTAATTTTTTGTAAACAGTGTTTTTTAAGCGAAGTTTAAACAACACTGGACTCAATTTAATAAATGTGACTTTACTTGTGGCAATCTTTATACACTGGTATAAGAATTTGCAGACTGGGTTGATTATCTCAATGAACTACTGGACCGATTTTAATGTACGTACATACATTTTGATACAATGCAAAACAAATAACCATTCAACAATTGTAATACACACGCATGATCGTGCGTCAAACTCTTTGGAGTCGGAAGGTATGAAATTGCCACAGGCCAATTACCACAGGAAATGATAAACTGCCTTATTTCAAGTATGGAATCCCGCTGCAAGGCCTGTATATCTGTAAGAGGAGACCATACACCCTATCAACCCATTTTTTAAAAAAAAAAATTTTGTTGTTTATTCTGCAAACCACTGCCTACCGACTCCAACGACGCACGATCTTGCGTATGTATTGTAATAGTTGAATGGTTATTTGTTTTGTATTGTATCAATGTATGTACATAGCACATTTTATTAAATTGAGTCCAGTAGTTCTAGAGATAATCGACCCAGTCAGCAAATTCTCTTAATTTATTACACCAGTGTATAAAGATTGCCACAAGTAAAGTTAGAACACACTGCTAGTAGACCAGACCTTTTTGTAATAGGAAAATCCGTACCACCATCTCGGCGACTTAAAGAGTTTTTCAAAGGGTATAAAAACACTGTTTGGAAATTCATTCATCTCTTCTTTTCTATGATGATTCTTAGGTCACACAAGAAAGTCAAGAACAAAGTTAGAAAAATTTATAAACATTTTTTCAACGAATTGAGTAGAGAATTTTAATTTATAATATAGGCATCCATTTTTAACAAAATAGAGCAGTCATCCTTAAATAGTTTTTCTTGCATTAGCTGTTACTACTACAAAAATAGAAAAAGAAAAAAAAAAACAATTTAATCTTGCGCTCAACTAGTCTCCAATATTTATATTAGAAGTTTCTAGCGAATATTTCTTAAAAAAATACTGGTATGTAAACTAAAAGTCTGCGTTCAAAATTTTTTTATGTAAGCATTTGAATCAATAACAGTTTACTTCATGATGAAAAACCTTATTTTTTATTTGCTTAAATTAATGACTTTTGCTGAAATATGTGGTCGTGAACTGGAAAATCATTGAACATCATTGTTTTCGCGGTTTAAATTAAAGCTCATAGATATTTATAAATAGATATAATATTGACTTTAAAAGATTATAATAATTGTTTCTATTCTTTTTTTTTTCTTTTGTCATTGTGTTCCTTACGCACAACACTTTAGTACATATCAGAAAAAAATATTTTAAATTAAATTCTTTTAATTTAAACAAAAAAAAAAATGAATAATATATTTGAAATTTAAAAATGTTTATTTTTATTTCACGCTGTCCCAATTTATAGATAAAATCGATTTGTATTTCATATTTTCATATTTTAAGAGTATAGGACGAAAATCAAAAAATGTTTTTTTTTTATTTTTATTTATTTATTTATTTTTTTTTTAAAGAGAGAGATAGAAAGAAAAATACGACACATTGAAGCATGTAAACAATATTTCTATGATTAATTAATCAATACTTTTTAAAAAAAGCGACGATTTTAAACCTCGATTAATTAAACAATTTAATAAAAACTTGATTAAACAATATTTTTTTGTACGATTCAGTGCAAGAATAGCTACAACACTGAACAATTAAATGAATGGTAAGACTTACCTTCAAATGCAAATTATTTCCAATCTAGGGTTTCACACAGAAAAAACAAAAACGCACTGACAAGTAAGTAGAGATCATCTCTAAGGAAGATCAAAACCAGAAGTAGAACTTTAAATACGGAGACACTTTATTGACCTACATTGCGATGGACGCCATCTATCGTATACTTCAAGAAGAGTAGTAGTGTCCCCGTCGATTTTACTTTAACCCCGTAGCCTGGAATGTTTCATATGGAAAGGAACTGTTTTTCCTTTCTCCAAGAAGAGGAGGCGGTGCCCTCTCGCTTGGTGACGAATTACTTTAACAATTAGAATAGAATAATACATCATAATTGTGAGAACCGATTTCAGAACCATTTTCAAAAGACTTTTCCAGAGAGTATGGCAGAATTCTCGATTATTCATTTTATCACGCGCTGCTGTGAGTCACTTATAAAGGCAAATCCTGAAAAGTTTGAGGTTGTGAAATGATCAGCTATTTATGCTATATAAATCCCATTGAAGGTTAAAAACTTATGACAGGGTCCATTGAACTTATAGTTCTAAAATCTAAAGATACATCTATTTAAATTATTAAAAAATAAATAAAAAAATTTGAATTTTTTTTAATAACCCGCAAGAAATTATTAAGCTCATTAATATCGGTTATTGCTAAAATTTAAAGAAGTAAATAAACTCTGCTCCAAAATTGTTTTGTTTTTTTTCTTTTTCAAAAATTTTTAAATGTCAATGCAGGGCAATGGTCCCACGTCCAAGAGTTCGTGGGTTAGATTCCAGGACGGTTGAAGAGTCCCCGTGTCGTAAATGGTGACTGATTCACGTTGAATCTGTCGAGTTGCAAAGTCCTCCATAACAAATCAATACCTCCAGGAGTTTCCCTGTTTTCTGGATCAGTTCAAAATGACAAGGCGGCTACTGAATTGAACATTAGTAGTCGTAAACCCAAAATTGGGTCGGCTGCTCAACGACGGATATAAATAAAAAAAAATATTAGAAAAAGGCTACTGAATTGAACATTAGTAGTCGTAAACCCAAAATTGGGTCGGCTGCTCAACGACGGATATAAATAAAAAAAAATATTAGAAAAAGGCTACTGAATTGAACATTAGTAGTCGTAAACCCAAAATTGGGTCGGCTGCTCAACGACGGATATAAATAAAAAAAAATATTAGAAAAAGGCTACTGAATTGAACATTAGTAGTCGTAAACCCAAAATTGGGTCGGCTGCTCAACGACGGATATAAATAAAAAAAAATATTAGAAAAAGGCTACGGAATTGAACAGTAAGAGTCGTAAACCCAAACGGTTATTTAAAAACCCGACAGATATTTTTTAAAAAAAAGTCAATGCAAAAAAAAAAAAAAAAATCTGACGAAGTAGTTAGAGTAAAGTAAAGCAAATGAAACGATTTGTCAAAATTTGCAAAAGTGTATACACCTTTACATGAACTTACTTTACATAAGATGTAATTCTTAGATATGTTTTCCGAAATACGCAGTTCTAAAATTAACTTTTTTAAATGAGTTTTAAATTTTAATGAGTCTTAAATTTCAAAATGGCATATGTAAAAGAAAGTTATATTTACATGAATTAACGAAAATGACAAAACTAAGAAGAAAATTGTTACACGAATTTACTCAAAAAGACTTGCTACTGAAGTACAGTGCGCAAAATAAAAAAACATATCACCCTGAATAACTTTCGATCTAACTACCGAATCTTTACGTTCTAGGACTCATTCTTAATGGTTTGAGCGGGTGACTTCAAATATGCTGAATGCTCACGATATTTTTTGAGTTCAAAATCAGACACAAATGCGTACTTTTAATAAAAATACCTTTTTTTTCGGCACCCCCAATATATAGCATCAATCTAGAAAATAGGGTCAGAATCGAATTTATTTTATTTTTTGCGAATTTTGCCCTATCTCAAGAACTTTTTAAGCAAACCTAAATATTTTTTTACAAAATCATAAAATTCGTTTAGTCAAATATATTCTATAAACAAATAATAATTACTTTACATAATAATCGAAAAAATTTTGAACTGTAAATACATATTTTTTACATCATTTTAAAGAATTTAAAGTTACAAAAGTTTGGCGAAGTCAGTAAGAGAGAAATCAAATTTCAAAGATTTCAATTTCTCAAATTTCGTCATGAATTATTACATTATTTAAAATGATGCAAAAAAACATCTTTCCATTTAAAATTTTGTCGACTATTATTAAATAAAATTAATAAAAAATAATAAATATTTATTAAAAGTTCTGGAATTATCTTTATATGAACGAATTAAAAAAAAGTTCTCTTAAAATAGCTCTCGAGATATCGCGAATTCAGAGAAAGTTGTGTTTAATTTATCGTCTGCATTAACATAACACCCCTAAACAGTTAAGATTGAATCCTGGAACGTGAAGATTCAATCGAAAATTATGTACAGATTTTATTTTGCATACAATCTTCCAATTCTCATTTGCATTTACAAAACTGACTGATTTAAATGGCCTACATTTTTAGAAACTAAACTTTTTTACAAAAATGACACATTCTATCACACATACATTCTTTTTTAGACAGCGGGTAAATTTGCTTTGATATAAAATCAATAAAATATGGTATATACAGTGCCTGGCCATATTACTAGACGCACTATAAAAATTATAATGATCAGGGGATACTGTATTGTTTGCACTTCTTTACTCTCCTGTATCAATTGGTTAACATAGTATGTTTAAATAGTGGAATAAATGGTTATATCAATGGGTCAACCCATAAATGGACTGTGACGTGTCGTATTCTTGGCCATAGATGGCGCACTGAAAAACGAGAAACGCACCCTCTACGCTGGTCTCACCGAGCAGGCTTGCGAATGGTGTTTAGCAAGTGGCATTCGAAACAACAGTTACCTTCTGCCACCACGTTCAAATTGATCATTTTGTTTATCTGACATAACGATTAAAAAATAATTAATATTAAAAGAACATGCAATAAACTCTTTTATTTTATCAATTAGGTTACAAGCTAGCAAAGATCACCAATGTTATCGATAAAATATTTGGAAATTGGACTTATCTTCGTGCTCTCCTTTTCTGTAATGTACTTTTCGTCCTTGACAAAGGCTTATAAGTCTTAAATGAGCACACAAGCCTGAAAACGTATTTTTATTTTATTTTATAACCGTCGTTGGACAGCTGACACAATTCCAGGTTTACAATTACCAATGTACAACTCCGTATCCTTTTAATTTTGGTCTCAAACCAGAAGACAAGGGAGCTCTTAGATCAGTACATTCAGAGGTACTGATTTGTTATGTGAACATGGAAGACTTTGTGATCCGACATATTTAACGTGCACCAGCAAACGTATGTTATACCAATAAAAACCCGATAGTTTAATTTATGACAATGTCAGACGTTAATACTATATTTTATAACCGTCGTTATACAGGCGACTCAATTTAGGGTTTACGACTACTAATGTTCAAATATGTCATTTGGAACCCAATCAGAAAAACTCCTGTATCAAATATTATTTTATTTTATAACCGTCGTTGAACAGCTGACCCAACTTAATGGGTTTACGGCTACTAATGATCAACTCCGTAGCCTTGTAATTTTGAACCCAATCCAGAAGACAAGGGAACTCCTGGATCGAGTATTGGGAGAAATTTGCCTTCGTGGAGGACTTTTTGATGGAGCTAACCCGCATTTGCGTTACATGGAGAGGAAGACAACGAGAACCTCCCACGGTTAGCCTGACGGCAAGGGGACTCTAACCCATGATCCGTCTACCACTGAGGATATTTCGCGTCAGCACTGTGGTCAGTGCAAGCCGGATGCGGAATTCGTATCGACTGGGATTCGAACCCGGTTCGCCTCATTGGAAGGCGAACGCTCTATCCCCTGAGCCATCGCGGCTCCGGGGATAATATTAAGAGAAATTTGCCATCGTGGATGACTTTCTGATGGAATCAAACCGCATTTGCTTTGCAAAGTGAGGATAACCACGAAGACTTCCCGCCTGCCAGCACTTATTCTATAAGAAAATTTTATTTTTCAAACGTAAACATTTTTTGAAAAGTTTGAATGAATTTTAGGATAGGGAACTAAATTTTTCTTAGTCACTGTCCAAATACAGGACGCTAGTGCAAACGGTTTTAGGATTATAGCTAGATTGGGACTTTTTTCACGTTGCAAAGCGTGCAAATAGTGGAATCCCGCTGTTACCCAGGATGTATTTTCGTGCTATCCATTTCTGTATTGTGCTATCTGTCCTCCTACTATTTGACAAAGGCGTCTAAATTGAGCACCCAAGCCTATAAGTGTATGTAATTCTAATAAATAAATTTACGTCACACCAGAGCTGCGCAATGGGATATTGGGGCTGGAATTATAGGAGATACTCTCACACTAACTCTTTATTCTATTATTGTATATAAGACTATTTTTATTACTTGTTGTAAATGTCTATCCATTTCTGTATTGTGAAATCTGTCCTCCTACTATTTGAGAAAGGCGTCTAAATTGAGCACCCAAGCCTGCAAGTGTATGTAATTCTAATAAATAAATTTACGTCGCACCAGATCTGCGCAATGGGATATTGGGGCTGGAATTATAGGAGATACTCTCACACTAACTCTTTATTCTATTATTGTATATAAGACTATTTTTATTACTTGTTGTAAATGTCTATCCATTTCTGTATTGTGCTATCTGTCCTCCTACTATTTGACAAAGGCGTCTAAATTGAGCCCCCAAGCCTGCAAGTGTATGTAATTCTAATAAATAAATTTACGTCACACCAGAGCTGCGCAATGGGATATTGGGGCTGGAATTATAGGAGATACTCTCACACTAACTCTTTATTCTATTATTGTATATAAGACTATTTTTATTACTTGTTGTAAATGTCTATCCATTTCTGTATTGTGCTATCTGTCCTCCTACTATTTGACAAAGGCGTCTAAATTGAGCCCCCAAGCCTGCAAGTGTATGTAATTCTAATAAATAAATTTACGTCACACCAGAGCTGCGCAATGGGATATTGGGGCTGGAATTATAGGAGATACTCTCACACTAACTCTTTATTCTATTATTGTATATAAGACTATTTTTATTACTTGTTGTAAATGTCTATCCATTTCTGTATTGTGCTATCTGTCCTCCTACTATTTGACAAAGGCGTCTAAATTGAGCCCCCAAGCCTGCAAGTGTATGTAATTCTAATAAATAAATTTACGTCGCACCAGAGCTGCGCAATGGGATATTGTGGCTGGAATTATAGGAGATACTCTCACACTACCTCTTTATTCTATTATTGTATATAGGACTTTTTTTGTTACTTGTTGTAAATAATAAGAGAGGTGTTACAATTACAGTTTTGATTAGAATTTTCGAATGGATGAATTAAACTAAAACCTAACAACTTATTATTTTTCAATCTACTTTACGAACTACTCTTTACCAACATAATACAATCGATATAACGATCTTTGTGTTACAGTCGTTATAACGTGAGGTCGTTTTATCGAAGTATATAAAATTAGCGTAGATTACATTTCACGAATATACGAGTTATTCTTACAAAAATATGCTTTAAATAGAACTACTATGAATTTCTCATGTGAATAGAGTAGAAGTATTTAAAAACAACATCTTTTAGCATAAACCAGTGTCTTTTTCTAGATTTTGAAATTTTGTTTCACGAAGACATGAAATTCGACTCGCGGAATTTTTATTATTGTAATTACGACTGAGTGAACTGTTTAGGAGTCAGAGAACTGGCCTCAGGGTTCTGGGTTTGAATCCCGGGGAATTTTAAACAAGAAAAATATGATTGATATACAGTCCCTAGTCATATTATTAGACGCACTATATGATTTTATGTAAAATTATAATTATTAGGTGATACTATACAGCTGTATTGTTTTTACACGACTGATACCGGTTTGCATGTGTTAACGCTTCTTTGTCAATGGGTTAACATAGTAATGCAATACGTTAAAAATAAATACAAATAGGAAGTATAAATAAAAAATCTCCAGAGTAAAACCCCATTACATGTATGTTTAACTATAAAAGTATTGCCTATAAACTCATGCAAATCATGTCATTATTAAAAAACTACAGTGCATCTAATAATTTGTTCTAATCATTATAATATACTACTATAATGCTTGATATAATAAATATTCTATATTTTTATAACATATCTTTTAATTTTCACAATCGTCAAATTTACATTTAACCCATTGATACAGGAGCGTAAACAAGTGCAAACAGTGTAAAAACAATGAAAGCTGTATAGTTAATATTTTACAGATAATCTTAGAGTGCGTCTCATAATGACAGTAGATTGATGAATCCTTTGAGAGGTTATACATCCAATAACTACATAAGTGGAATGAATATAAATTTTTCAATAATGGTAGTCTTTTGAATATAGTTCTGACTGTATGAACGCTTGAAATAGCATGGTTTACAGGAGAAACTGAATTATTTTGTTTGTTTTTAAAAATCAGAGTCAGGAAATATGTTTTTCAATAGCATTCAAGCAGATAAGGCGGAATTTCCTTCAAAGAATCTGATATTAAGAGGGAAATAAGATTCCTATCTGTCTCTATTAAAAATTTCGTTTTAATTTTGATCATAGTTAAAATAAAAATACGCTTTTGGAGTATTACATTAAAATTTATGATTTTTTCTCTTCTTTTTTTTTAAAAAAAAAGGCCTTTTCTTTTAAATTTTAATATATTTTCTTAATTAAAGAGGCGTAATAATTAGATCAATATCATAAAATCAGTGAACCAAACTCGTCTTCATAAATCATGGACGAAAAACCATTGTCAGTCAGAATCATTCATGAGTCGCGCTAGAAGGGGAAGAAGTCTAGCTTCCATAGCCGTAATGTAAACTCCTCTGTATAAAGGAGATAGTAGGTAGGTACTTTATTTGCGTCGCTTTACAATGGGCTATAAGCGACGGTCTATCCTTATGGATGATCCGAAGACATGCCATAGCAATTTCGATTCTATGCAGATTTCATGCTTTGGTAACCCGAAGAGTGAAGTCAAGCACTTTACGGTGGAACAGTTAAACGAGGAGCGATACAGCACAACCTCGGTCCCTACGCAGGCTGATCTAATCGTTTAAACTAAGTTAAGCTTTGACAGCGTTCATCACTGATATAGACGACAGTATCCATGTGACTTCTGTATATCTGTAATCAGTGTTTTACAACTTGTCTTGGATTGGTATAATAGCAAGTCAACATTCTTGATTGTCCCATCAAAACATTTTGATGAATTCCGTGTGATTCATGATGGTCCAACATCATTGGATGGTCACCATCATCCAACATTTACCATTCATTCTTGGTTCATGGTTTTTGATATGCCAACTAACTTCCATTATGCCATAATGGAAAATGCTACTTTAATACTATGATGGCTAACCATCAAAAGAAACTTGACTCTTGAGGACCCATAATCCATGAGGATCGGTAATGGTTCGTGATGGTTCCGACTATACATTTCCATGATGGTTTAATGGGAATTCTTGTGGGTTCTCAGGAATATACCACCAGAACAATTTGGGGTTTCTTTTAGGGTGGACCGTCATAAATCAGTCCGAATTTCTACATTGGGATGGTGATTGTTCATGATCGTTCCAATATTTGATTTTTAAGATACTCTGATGGTTCTGAGATGCTATGAAATTCCTGATGGTTCCAAATGAGCAAACCATCGAACCATGTTTCTATTCTTATTTTGGACCATCATAAATCAGCCCTAATTTTTACGTTGGGGTGATGGTTATTTATGCTGGTTACCATCAAAAAATATAATGATCCATGATGGAATTATGGATGGTTACCCTCAAGATTATGCTGGCCCATCAATGGAAAACCCTCAAAAATTTTGACTTGGATTCTGTTGCCTTGCGTTAATACAAGTATGGCAAGATTCTACCATGCTCTTGATGCAAGACAACATTCCTGGCCTCCACACAAATTGATTAGAAACACATTGACCGATTATGTATTTTTTAGAGAATTTCATTTCTCTTAAACTGAGGAATAATGATTTTGTTTTTCCGTACAATAATCGATCACACTACCCAAAACTGAATTGTTTTATAGTTAGCTACGTGTTTATTTAAAGAAACATTTTCAATTTGACTTCGATGCATGCTTCTTTCTGAGCTTCTAATGTCTTACCTGATGCATTACATTACTTACATGATCACTTTTTTCCGGCTGTTTTCAGCTTACTACGAGATAAATTTTCTATCGAATAGCTGCAATGCATTTGAAATATTTGTAGCCAAAGACTTTACAGAGAATATGGGCTTCTTATCGGTTTCAATTATAAATGAAGTCTTGAAACAATGGCTTCTTTTTCTATTTGCACTGTCTCGAATAATTCCAGCAGTGGACTGATCCCTGTATTACACCATCATTGGCTTCGGTCAGTAAACGGGTGGGTGACCACTTTGATCAGTCTGTGTAGGGACCGAGGGTGTCGGTCCTCGTTAAACTGTTCTACCGTAAAGTGTTCGACATCACTCGCAGGTCTTCGGGCTACCAAAGCAAGGGAGCCATCCCCTCAGCAGAGGATCACAATTGCGATGGTAACACATCATCCTCAGGGATGCTTCCCAGACCGTGGCCAATAGTTTATTCGGCAGCTCTGGTGTGACGTCAATAAAGTACCTAACTATAAATTCGGGTTGCGTAAGTGTCCATTCAGCTTTTTCCTTTGACCAAAACCATATGTTGACAGTTTTGTTTGGCACTTTGATAAATAATTAGATAGTGTTGATTAGCGATCAAAAGTTATTCAGGGTGGTCCGGTTTCCTTTTTTTTTTTTTCGCACTGTACATTAATGCCCCTGCTAAATTTTATAAATCCTTTTAAATTTATAAATGTGATAAAACAATTTATTCTCACATGAGTTAATTTTTTGCTATATTTTTCGATACATTATTTTAACATTTTAACCAATGCGTACAGTCAGACCCTTTCTACGGACTGTTCTAAAAATGTATCTTGAAAATTATTTTTGTCGCAATTTTGACATAAATTGTTGAACATGCTATTCTTCTAGTCTTTGACAACATGCATTAAACGATCGGGCTTTCTCTCTATAATCAGAAAATAAGTTTTTCTTCCTCTTAAGAACCCAATTAAAATAAATAAATAAATACTGCTTTTGCAAAGCGTTCGCTATTTAATTCGATTCGTGTACGAGTTGAAAGGATTCATGACCGAACTGTGAAGAAATACTGCAAAAAAATTATTTTTGTCGCAATTTTGACATAAATTGTTGAACATGCTATTCTTCTAGTCTTTGACAACATGCATTAAACGATCGGGCTTTCTCTCTATAATCAGAAAATAAGTTTTTCTTCCTCTTCAGAACCCAATTAAAATAAATAAATAAATACTACTTTTGCAAAGCGTTCGCTATTTAATTCGATTCGTGTACGAGTTGAAAGGATTCATGACCGAACTGTGAAGAAATACTGCAAAAAAATTATTTTTGTCGCAATTTTGACATAAATTGTTGAACATGCTATTCTTCTAGTCTTTGACAACATGCATTAAACGATCGGGCTTTCTCTCTATAATCAGAAAATAAGTTTTTCTTCCTCTTAAGAACCCAATTAAAATAAATAAATAAATACTGCTTTTGCAAAGCGTTCGCTATTTAATTCGATTCGTGTACGAGTTGAAAGGATTCATGACCGAACTGTGAAGAAATACTGCAAAAAAATTATTTTTGTCGCAATTTTGACATAAATTGTTGAACATGCTATTCTTCTAGTCTTTGACAACATGCATTAAACGATCGGGCTTTCTCTCTATAATCAGAAAATAAGTTTTTCTTCCTCTTAAGAACCCAATTAAAATAAATAAATAAATACTGCTTTTGCAAAGCGTTCACTATTTAATTCGATTCGTGTACGAGTTGAAAGGATTCATGACCGAACTGTGAAGAAATACTGCAAAAAAATTATTTTTGTCGCAATTTTGACATAAATTGTTGAACATGCTATTCTTCTAGTCTTTGACAACATGCATTAAACGATCGGGCTTTCTCTCTATAATCAGAAAATAAGTTTTTCTTCCTCTTAAGAACCCAATTAAAATAAATAAATAAATACTGCTTTTGCAAAGCGTTCGCTATTTAATTCGATTCGTGTACGAGTTGAAAGGATTCATGACCGAACTGTGAAGAAATACTGCAAAAAAATTATTTTTGTCGCAATTTTGACATAAATTGTTGAACATGCTATTCTTCTAGTCTTTGACAACATGCATTAAACGATCGGGCTTTCTCTCTATAATCAGAAAATAAGTTTTTCTTCCTCTTAAGAACCCAATTAAAATAAATAAATAAATACTGCTTTTGCAAAGCGTTCGCTATTTAATTCGATTCGTGTACGAGTTGAAAGGATTCATGACCGAACTGTGAAGAAATACTGCAAAAAAATTATCCTAGACAATGCAAACACAATTTTAATGTTCCAATTAAAATTAACTCAAAAACGAATATTGAGTTTAACTAGTTCATTTTTTCAAATAGAAAATATTTAATGGTTTTTGCTTCCTTCAAAGCTACTTATTTCTTAAATAAAATTTGCATTTCCTGCCATAATTTTATGCTCGGAATTCAGGAAATCGACAATTCATACATTTAGCCATGATGACAGTGCTGACGTAAAATATCCTCAGTGGTAGACGGATCATGGGCTAGAGTCCTCTTGCCATCAGGCTAACCGCGGAAGATTTTTGTGGTTTTAGTCCCCATGTAACTCAAATGCGGGTTTGTTGCTTCAAAAAGTTCTCCATGACTGCAAATTTCTCCCAATATCTGATCCAAGAGTTCCCTTGTCTTCTGGATTGGATTCAAAATGACAAGGCTTCGGAGTTAAACATTAATAGTCGTAAATCCGAAAAATTGGGTTCACTGTTCAACGACAGTTATAAAATAAAATTTTAAAAAAATTTATTCTTTTGAATCCGTTAAACATCAATACCATTGTATGGCTTTTTTGTATGAATTTTTTGTAGTTTTAGCTTTTACAAGATCACGTGCATTTAAAAATTTAAGAAATTTAATTTTTTTATATGATTCAAATAATCAATCACCGCCATGATTTTTATTGCTAATCATTAAAATGGAAAATATTTCTTACATTTGCTTTCAATCGTAAACTTAAAGAAATAGGGTAGAAAATTTTAATATACTTTTGCTTTTTATTATCCACCACTTCTTCCAGTCGCTCATTGAAGCTCTATTTTTAATAGTTTTTTGATTAAAATTGAGTGAATTTTTCCACTTTTTCTTAAGAAACAAAACGTTTCCAAGCTGTAAATTGTAATTAATAATTTTCCATTGATTTCTGAATGTTTAATAATAATATACAAAATATTATTGCGGCTAGAACAATCATGGATTTAATACAAAATGAAAGCTTTATTGCTTACAAACAACAAACATCGTACGAAAGGAAATTTTTATCTCTTACTAACAACAAACATCGCACAAAATGGAAACCTTATTGTTTACAAACAACCAATATCGTACAAAATGGACACCTTATTACACAAGTAAATTTTTTATTGTTTTCCATTGATGTACCAACATAATCTTGATGGTAACCATCAATAATTCCATCATGAACCATTATATTTTTTGATGGTAACCAACATAAGTAACCATCACCTAAATGTAAGAATTCGGACTGATTTATGATGGTCCAACATAAGAACAACAACTGGCGTAACTGGTTTGCTTATGTTGAACCATCGCGAATTTCCATTGTAGTATCTTAGAAATCAAATGAATCTTTTGATGGTTAACGGTATTAAAGTAGCATTTTGGAAGTTTGTTGGCATATCAAAAACCGTGAATTAAAAAATGCTGGATGATGGTGACCATCAAATTATGTTGATCCATCATAAATGGCACTGAAACCAACATAAGCCATCAAAAAATTTTGATAGAACCATCAAGAATTTTGACTTGGGTACATACAAAAAACAAACACCGTACAAATTTGAAGCCTTATTCACAAACAATTAACATCTTGCAAAATGAACACCTTATTACTTACCAACAACAAACATTATACAAAATGGAAGCTTTATTGCTCTCTAAAAATATTAATAAACATCCCCCAAAATCATTCTTTCCTCGGAATTAGAATGAATTAAAAGGGTCAAAGCTCTTTATTCAACATTTTCAAAATACGGTTTCAACCAACGGAACAACAACACATTCCTTTTCTGCAGCAGAAATAAGACTGAGATTGTTCACGCATTCATAATAATTTCATCTTTTTTTATAAACAAAGAAATAAATAAATAAATAAGCATGCGCGCCTTTTCCTTCTAAGCTTCGTTTCATGTTCACTTTTGATTTCGTGTGCGTCTAAGCGTTACAAAACAAATTTTTTTTCTCCACTTGTGACGAGGATATAAAAAGTTGATGGGAAGAGAAAAATATTAAATGTTTCGGCAGTTTGAATAAAATCCGCTTTATCTTAATAGGAAGTGCATTATTTATATTTAGCTTTTTTACCACCAAACAAACTGCTTATAAAATGAATTTAATTTACATTGTTGTTTTGAAAGGATTTAACCAGCATTTAACCTTTGCAGGATACAATCTAGTATCTAGACAATTGTAGCCAAATGTCGCTAAAATCATTCATTGTAAAATTTAGCGCCTTGTAATATTTTGGAAATTACAAGATTGTAACGAGAAAAAAAAATTTGCATTGAGTTCCAAGCATTTAAAAGAAATTTCTTGTACTAATTTTATAGTTCCACACGTTGTATGTAATTTAAATGCTTGGTAATATGTTTGGAAATTACAGTATTATATGGAAGGAAAAAAAATTTTTTTGTCATCGAATTCCAAGCAGTTAAGAGAAATTTCTTGCACTAATTTTTTGGTTCCACGCGTGATATGAAATTTTAATGCTTGGTATTCAAATAGAATAACTGAAAGTGTCTGGCACTAAAGTTCTTAAATTTAAATGGTGAAATTAATCTTAAATTTAATGCTTTGCATTCATGTACTGACAGTATAATTGTTCCTCAATAAAATAATTTCCTCTTTTAAAATTGAATTTATGTGAAACTTTATTAGGTAATTCATTTTTAGTATAATATTTTGTTAATTCTTAATTTTTCCTCTTTCATTTAGTCCCAGCATCTTTAGGTTGAATGATCTGATATTATTTCACTTAATTTTAATATATCTTCAATCATTGAAAGTAATTAGTTTTAGTGCGTTATGGAATGCAAATGAATTTTGTAATTATTAGGTTTGTCTACCATGTTAAGACCTCTAAATGAATACCTGAGGTATTCTCAAGTCAAAAGTTTTGATGGTTTTCCATTGATGGACCTTCATGCGAACCATTATGGTAACCAACATAAGTAACAATCGCCCAATTCAGACTGTTTTATGATAGTCCAACATAAGAATATCAACTTTTTTTTATGGTTTGCTCATGTCAAAAAACCATCAGAAATTTCCACAATAGTTTCTTAGAAATCAAATGTTGGAACGATCATGAACAACCATCATACCCCAATGTAGGAATTCGGGCTGATTTATGATAGATCAATGCAAAAGAAGAAAACCCGAATTATTTTGATGGTATATTCCTGAGAACCAACAAGAATTCTCATTGAACCATCATGAAAATATATAGTTGGAACTATCATGAACAACCATCATACCCCAATGTAGGAATTCGGGCTGATTTATGATAGATCAATGCAAAAGAAGAAAACCCGAATTATTTTGATGGTATATTCCTGAGAACCAACAAGAATTCTCATTGAACCATCATGAAAATATATAGTTGGAACTATCATGAACAACCATCATACCCCAATGTAGGAATTCGGGCTGATTTATGATAGATCAATGCAAAAGAAGAAAACCCGAATTATTTTGATGGTATATTCCTGAGAACCAACAAGAATTCTCATTGAACCATCATGAAAATATATAGTTGGAACTATCATGAACAACCATCATACCCCAATGTAGGAATTCGGGCTGATTTATGATAGATCAATGCAAAAGAAGAAAACCCGAAATATTTTGATGGTATATTCCTGAGAACCAACAAGAATTCTCATTGAACCATCATGAAAATATATAGTTGGAACTATCATGAACAACCATCATACCCCAATGTAGGAATTCGGGCTGATTTATGATAGATCAATGCAAAAGAAGAAAACCCGAATTATTTTGATGGTATATTCCTGAGAACCAACAAGAATTCTCATTGAACCATCATGAAAATATATAGTTGGAACTATCATGAACAACCATCATACCCCAATGTAGGAATTCGGGCTGATTTATGATAGATCAATGCAAAAGAAGAAAACCCGAATTATTTTGATGGTATATTCCTGAGAACCAACAAGAATTCTCATTGAACCATCATGAAAATATATAGTTGGAACTATCATGAACAACCATCATACCCCAATGTAGGAATTCGGGCTGATTTATGATAGATCAATGCAAAAGAAGAAAACCCGAATTATTTTGATGGTATATTCCTGAGAACCAACAAGAATTCTCATTGAACCATCATGAAAATATATAGTTGGAACTATCATGAACAACCATCATACCCCAATGTAGGAATTCGGGCTGATTTATGATAGATCAATGCAAAAGAAGAAAACCCGAATTATTTTGATGGTATATTCCTGAGAACCAACAAGAATTCTCATTGAACCATCATGAAAATATATAGTTGGAACTATCATGAACAACCATCATACCCCAACGTAGGAATTCGGGCTGATTTATGATAGATCAATGCAAAAGAAGAAAACCCGAATTATTTTGATGGTATATTCCTGAGAACCAACAAGAATTCTCATTGAACCATCATGAAAATATATAGTTGGAACTATCATGAACAACCATCATACCCCAATGTAGGAATTCGGGCTGATTTATGATAGATCAATGCAAAAGAAGAAAACCCGAATTATTTTGATGGTATATTCCTGAGAACCAACAAGAATTCTCATTGAACCATCATGAAAATATATAGTTGGAACTATCATGAACAACCATCATACCCCAATGTAGGAATTCGGGCTGATTTATGATAGATCAATGCAAAAGAAGAAAACCCGAATTATTTTGATGGTATATTCCTGAGAACCAACAAGAATTCTCATTGAACCATCATGAAAATATATAGTTGGAACTATCATGAACAACCATCATACCCCAATGTAGGAATTCGGGCTGATTTATGATAGATCAATGCAAAAGAAGAAAACCCGAATTATTTTGATGGTATATTCCTGAGAACCAACAAGAATTCTCATTGAACCATCATGAAAATATATAGTTGGAACTATCATGAACAACCATCATACCCCAATGTAGGAATTCGGGCTGATTTATGATAGATCAATGCAAAAGAAGAAAACCCGAATTATTTTGATGGTATATTCCTGAGAACCAACAAGAATTCTCATTGAACCATCATGAAAATATATAGTTGGAACTATCATGAACAACCATCATACCCCAATGTAGGAATTCGGGCTGATTTATGATAGATCAATGCAAAAGAAGAAAACCCGAATTATTTTGATGGTATATTCCTGAGAACCAACAAGAATTCTCATTGAACCATCATGAAAATATATAGTTGGAACTATCATGAACAACCATCATACCCCAATGTAGGAATTCGGGCTGATTTATGATAGATCAATGCAAAAGAAGAAAACCCGAATTATTTTGATGGTATATTCCTGAGAACCAACAAGAATTCTCATTGAACCATCATGAAAATATATAGTTGGAACTATCATGAACAACCATCATACCCCAATGTAGGAATTCGGGCTGATTTATGATAGATCAATGCAAAAGAAGAAAACCCGAATTATTTTGATGGTATATTCCTGAGAACCAACAAGAATTCTCATTGAACCATCATGAAAATATATAGTTGGAACTATCATGAACAACCATCATACCCCAATGTAGGAATTCGGGCTGATTTATGATAGATCAATGCAAAAGAAGAAAACCCGAATTATTTTGATGGTATATTCCTGAGAACCAACAAGAATTCTCATTGAACCATCATGAAAATATATAGTTGGAACTATCATGAACAACCATCATACCCCAATGTAGGAATTCGGGCTGATTTATGATAGATCAATGCAAAAGAAGAAAACCCGAATTATTTTGATGGTATATTCCTGAGAACCAACAAGAATTCTCATTGAACCATCATGAAAATATATAGTTGGAACTATCATGAACAACCATCATACCCCAATGTAGGAATTCGGGCTGATTTATGATAGATCAATGCAAAAGAAGAAAACCCGAATTATTTTGATGGTATATTCCTGAGAACCAACAAGAATTCTCATTGAACCATCATGAAAATATATAGTTGGAACTATCATGAACAACCATCATACCCCAATGTAGGAATTCGGGCTGATTTATGATAGATCAATGCAAAAGAAGAAAACCCGAATTATTTTGATGGTATATTCCTGAGAACCAACAAGAATTCTCATTGAACCATCATGAAAATATATAGTTGGAACTATCATGGACCATCACGGATTATCATGGATTGTGGGTCATGAACATGGTTGAGAATCAAATTTCTCTTGATTGTTAACCATCATAGTATTAAAGTAGCATTTTTATTAAGTTTGCTGGCATATCAAAAACCATAAATGGATAAAGGTTGAATGATGGTGACCATCTAGAATCAAACTGAAACCAACATAAACCATCCAAATGATTTGATGGGACCATCAAGAATTTTGATCATTGCTGGCGGTTTGCGACATATGTTTCCTTCACGATCCATGAAACGAGCCTTTCTGGCAGCCCACGAACATTTGAAGTCAATTTAAAAAATAAAAAAAAATCTGAATGCATTCAGAGTCCCTTAAAATATTTCATTACTTTCTTAAGTGTTGTAATAAGTTATTTTTTATATTCCAGGCATTCTGTCCTTTAAAAGACCCAATCCGAAATAAGAGTTTTTCAATCGTTTGAAAAAGTCAAAACAACTGTTGGCACTTTTGTATCGGCTGAGAAATGTGGAAGGCTTTTCCCCCACCAACACATTTTTCTTCTCGGTATTTATTTAGATTTCTTTTTTCTTCTGAAATTTTCTTTTTCCGAAACGAACCCTCAAACGACGTATTCAAAAGTTCATTCGCAGTAGAGGCTCACGTGATGCTTTTCAGTTCGTGATCCACAGCTTCGAAAATACCGCCGTGTCTGCCTCTGGTTGCTTCAAAACACAACGGTCAGAATCGACTAAGCAACCTCCCCCCTCAATCAACAATTCCCCTGACCCGATATGTATTTACTTCATAGTAAAATCAGTGACACAGATTTTCGTATAGACTGTGTATAAATTGTCCTTCTAAACCCCTTTATTCTTTTGATTTTATTTTATTTTATAACCGTCGTTGAACAGCCGACCCAACTTAATGGGTTTACGGCTACTAATGTTCAACTCCGTAGCCTTGTAATTTTGAACCCAATCCAGAAGACAAGGGAACTCCTGGATCGAGTATTGGGAGAAATTTGCCTTCGTGGAGGACTTTTTGATGGAGGTAACCCGCATTTGCGTTACATGGAGAGGAAGATCACGAGAACCTCCCACGGTTAACCTGACGGTAAGGGGACTCTAACCCATGATCCGTCTACCACTGAGGATATTTCACGTCAGCACTGTGGTCAGTGCAAGCCGGATGCGGAATTCGTATCGACTGGGATTCGAACCCGGTTCGCCTCATTGGAAGGCGAACGCTCTATCCCCTGAGCCATCGCGGCTCCGATTGTAAAGAAGCTAACGCTACATTACCTAAAGAAGAAAATAATTAAAAAAATCTCTCGCTTTATAGGGGAGAGTCGGGTAGCCCCGCCCACTTAAGGAGTATTGCTTATATTTCTGTATAATATTGAGTAAAATAATCAATATTTTTGTATGTTTCTATTGTTTTATCATCTAATTAAATAATGCAAAAAGAATAAACCAAAAAAAGAATAGTTTAACTTAAAAAAATAGAAATTTAAATATTTTGACTACTGTATTCAACATATTTTAAAAACAATTGTTTACCATGTTACCAGCTGTATAAATACTTGAAACTTCGAAAATAATCTTTTTTTTTAATATAACAATTAATGTCCGATGGCCCATTGACTTGAAAAAATATTCTATACATATGAAATTGACAGTGGGCGGAGGTACCCGACACTCCCCTATGTATATATATATATATATATATATATATATATATATATATATATATATATATATATATATATATATATATATATATATATATATATATATATATATATATATATATATATATATATATATATATATATATATATATACCAGTTAACCAGAAACTTTCGCACTGTCTTATTACAAAACTGATTTACAGCAACAAGTAAGATGGCGTAGACTATTTCAAATTAAGGGCACTAGAATAAAAGCACCGTTCCCTTTATTCCGTGGGCTATTTTTTCGATGTTTTTTTTATTTTTCCTTTGGGTGCTCTTTGTACCGCCTACTAGATAACAGAATCAACGAAAATTAAAGAAATTCAGAGGCAATCAAATGAAGCTAAAAAAAAAAAAAAAAGAAAGAAAGAAAGTTTCCCGTAATATTAAATAGCTGCCATTTTTAAAGGATCAGATGGCCCCTTAGGGGGGGGGGGTTGAGAAATGCTTCAGAATCGATTTTCGTATGTGAAAAGTTGTAACTTTTTGTAAAAAGTTGTAACTGTAGTAAAAGTTTGTTAAAAAAAATAAAATAAATAAAGGATTCCGAGTTGCAGTTAGTTGATTTCGTAAGCACTTTTTTTGCTGCTCGCTTTTTTTTCCCCCTCAATTTCATAAGGGAAATTAAATTTTTAGGATATAAACAAAACAATTTTTTAAAAAAAAAACTTCTCGATTATTCCCTATTGGGAAGTAATTCACCTAACTATCCTATAATATCATTGGGAAGTAATTCACCTAACTTTCCAATTATTCAATGAAACCAGACCCTCCAGGGAGCGTTTTTGTACCCCAACCACACCTCTTTGCGTTCGTCACTGGATTTATTTTTTTCAATATTTTATATTCATATCCATAATTTGCAGCATTTTTTTTTTTTTTTTTTTTTTTACTTTAATACAAAAAAAAAGCATAAAAATAATGAAAGAGAAATTGTAACAATAATGACAATAATGTTGGAAAGAGAGTCTGAATGAAGAATGGCCATTGATTGAGGAATGTGTGAGAAACTTCCACTTTCGAGTACCGACGGTGTGTGACCTTATTCGAATATAAACCTGCATGACCTCTGAACGACCTTGATTTCAGTCGATTTATATTAAGAAGATGTCCTGGCTGAAATCATGCATTGGGGACGGACCCCAAACGAAGCCTCGGATCACATTCAAACATTTCCTCCTTCAACTACATTTTGATCAAATTGGAATACTTGGTGTGATTTTTGGAATAGCATTCAAATTTATTTCACTCGCAGCCGGGGATAATGATGCCAATATTAAACGCTTCCTTTACCCTTTTTTTAAAAAGAAAAATGCAAAAAATCAACATACTTTTTTATTTCATTAATAAATACAAGGAATTAAAACAAAACATGTTCTAAGTTGAAATTTTAATTTTTTCATGTGAAAAAAGTATTTAATCTGTTTACTGTCCCAAATGATCTCCGGCAAATGAAAAAAAGTTAAATATTAGTCTTTGTATATATGTTCACATCTTCATCATCTGAAAAATTATCTGCATTAGTTTCGCTCGCGAACGTCACGTTTTTACTCTTTTTTCTGTTTAAATTCATGAACCATCGTATAATATACAATTGTACAAAACACGTCTGCAGTCCCACAAATATCGACAAACAAATATTGACAAACTTCCAATCACAGCAGGTTACTATTATTTTTTGTTTTGCTTCCGGTCGTAAAGTGATAAAACAAATAAAAACGTGATAAAACAAAACTTATTGACGAATTCTGCTATGCCCCAGTGCACTCGGGATAATAAATATCTGCAATATATACATACCCGAGTTCACTCGGAATAATGAAGGGAGCGGTTAAGGGCCATCAATAAGCAATTGAGTGTCAAGATGACGACTATTGAAAACCATTGTCAAAAAATGCAAAAATTAAAAATTAAAAATACTCTCAAATAAAAATCAAAGGGGAGATTTATTAACTCGTTTTTTATACTCATTGCTAAAACTCTACAACCTGACATATAATAAATAAATTATTTTACAATAATAAATGAATAAAAAAGCTCGCAATATTTTACAACCATGTTGTAGAAGAGATCTGAAACCTCAATTTTATTTTATTTGAGGTGCCCAATGGTGACGGGTTGAAACGAATTCTTCTCACAGAAATCTCGAAAATTCCATTTCGTTTTTCGCCACTCATCATTATTTAACGGTATTAACATGAAGTGTCATCTGTTGGAAGTTCAAAAAAAGATGTACTTTGATTTAAGTGGTTGAATAAAAAGTATTTTATTAGCGATTAAAAATCTGAACAAGATAAGGGGAAGGGTGTGAACTAATAGTAGGAATTGAATAAAATATGATTTTCATCAAGTAAAATATAAGTTTAGCGGCATTTAATGTTACTAAATAGTTATTCGATAATATTTGAATTATTGAAATTTTAAAACAACTCATTAATTTGAAAAAAAAGGAAATTTTTTAATACTTTGAATATCTTTTATGTAATTATATAATATATTATTATTATTATAAATAATGTATAAATTGTAGTCTCTGAAGAGCTTCATTTTCTTATAAGTTAAAAATAGAAACAATAGAATGATAAAGTACTTTCATTTTTTAATAATAAAAAATAGATAAATAACTGTTTGAAAAAAATAATATTTCTATTGAATTATGTCACGATACGATGAGTATTATAATTGAAATTTAAAACAATTTTAGAATTGCTTAAGAGTCCTCATCATTTCGTTTCATGATAATTCAAACTAAATTAAATTAAACTAATTAAAAATATATAAGATTTCAATAAATTTAAATTTCTGTATTCTTTTTAAAATAATAGATAATTTCATTCGAATAAATATTTAATTACATAAAATTCTGACTCAACGTTTCAAATGAAATGGGTTAGTTAAATGCATGAACTTTACTGGATTATTTGTTTCCTCTACGCAAATTGTACGCAATAAAATTTGAATTTTTGCATTACATTACATTTTACGCAAACTCTCAAAAGATTTAGAAATTATGTTGAAAAAATAAATAGTCGGTTAACAGTTGTTAAAATTATTTTTAAAAAAAAAGGGAAATGTAACTACTCACAGACTTGAAACTATTTTGAATTATATAACTTTATCGCGAGTTTTTTTTCTGTCTTGCTATTTGTTGAAAATACCTTGTAAAAAATACCCGATAATGGATCTTGAGGTTGGGATCCGAGTACCAGTTAGTGGAATGTTTTGGGCCAAATCAAAACCAGGTAATTGCGTGTACCCGGTTACATCTCAAATACTTATTAATAAGGTGTTTTTTTTTTCTGGTGCTTTCCTAACTTCCATAACATGAGCGTTAGGAAAGTAGCCGATAAAAGTAAACATAATTGGAAAGTAGCTCTTTGAAACAGCTCTTTATCTCATTACGGGAGACATCTTTAACCTCGATGAACAAGCAAAAGGAGACAGAAAAAGTTTATAATCCTTGATACTTATGGAATATCATTTAAATTTCAATCATATTAATTATAAATAATTTCAGTTACTTGCTGTGTACCTGGTACATCTCAAATACTTATTAATAAGGTGTTTTTTTTTTCTGGTGCTTTCCTAACTTCCATAACATGAGCGTTAGGAAAGTAGCCGATAAAAGTAAACATAATTGGAAAGTAGCTCTTTGAAACAGCTCTTTATCTCATTACGGGAGACATCTTTAACCTCGATGAACAAGCAAAAGGAGACAGAAAAAGTTTATAATCCTTGATACTTATGGAATATCATTTTAATTTCAATCCTATTAATAATAAATAATTTCAGTTACTTGCTGTGTACCCGGTACATCTCAAATACTTATTAATAAGGTGTTTTTTTTTTCTGGTGCTTTCCTAACTTCCATAACATGAGCGTTAGGAAAGTAGCCGATAAAAGTAAACATAATTGGAAAGTAGCTCTTTGAAACAGCTCTTTATCTCATTACGGGAGACATCTTTAACCTCGATGAACAAGCAAAAGGAGACAGAAAAAGTTTATAATCCTTGATACTTATGGAATATCATTTTAATTTCAATCCTATTAATTATAAATAATTTCAGTTACTTGCTGTGTACCTGGTACATCTCAAATACTTATTAATAAGGTGTTTTTTTTTCTGGTGCTTTCCTAACATCCATAACATGAGCGTTAGGAAAGAAGCCGATAAAAGTAAACATAATTGGAAAGTAGCTCTTTGAAACAGCTCTTTATCTCATTACGGGAGACATCTTTAACCTCGATGAACAAGCAAAAGGAGACAGAAAAAGTTTATAATCCTTGATACTTATGGAATATCATTTTAATTTCAATCCTATTAATTATAAATAATTTCAGTTACTTGCTGTGTACCTGGTACATCTCAAATACTTATTAATAAGGTGTTTTTTTTTCTGGTGCTTTCCTAACTTCCATAACATGAGCGTTAGGAAAGTAGCCGATAAAAGTAAACATAATTGGAAAGTAGCTCTTTGAAACAGCTCTTTATCTCATTACGGGAGACATCTTTAACCTCGATGAACAAGCAAAAGGAGACAGAAAAAGTTTATAATCCTTGATACTTATGGAATATCATTTTAATTTCAATCCTATTAATTATAAATAATTTCAGTTACTTGCTGTGTACCCGGTACATCTCAAATACTTATTAATAAGGTGTTTTTTTTTTCTGGTGCTTTCCTAACTTCCATAACATGAGCGTTAGGAAAGTAGCCGATAAAAGTAAACATAATTGGAAAGTAGCTCTTTGAAACAGCTCTTTATCTCATTACGGGAGACATCTTTAACCTCGATGAACAAGCAAAAGGAGACAGAAAAAGTTTATAATCCTTGATACTTATGGAATATCATTTTAATTTCAATCCTATTAATTATAAATAATTTCAGTTACTTGCTGTGTACCTGGTACATCTCAAATACTTATTAATAAGGTGTTTTTTTTTCTGGTGCTTTCCTAACTTCCATAACATGAGCGTTAGGAAAGTAGCCGATAAAAGTAAACATAATTGGAAAGTAGCTCTTTGAAACAGCTCTTTATCTCATTACGGGAGACATCTTTAACCTCGATGAACAAGCAAAAGGAGACAGAAAAAGTTTATAATCCTTGATACTTATGGAATATCATTTTAATTTCAATCCTATTAATTATAAATAATTTCAGTTACTTGCTGTGTACCCGGTACATCTCAAATACTTATTAATAAGGTGTTTTTTTTTTCTGGTGCTTTCCTAACTTCCATAACATGAGCGTTAGGAAAGCAGCCGATAAAAGTAAACATAATTGGAAAGTAGCTCTTTGAAACAGCTCTTTATCTCATTACGGGAGACATCTTTAACCTCGATGAACAAGCAAAAGGAGACAGAAAAAGTTTATAATCCTTGATACTTATGGAATATCATTTTAATTTCAATCCTATTAATTATAAATAATTTCAGTTACTTGCTGTGTACCTGGTACATCTCAAATACTTATTAATAAGGTGTTTTTTTTTTTTGGTGCTTTCCTAACTTCCATAACATGAGCGTTAGGAAAGTAGCCGATAAAAGTAAACATAATTGGAAAGTAGCTCTTTGAAACAGCTCTTTATCTCATTACGGGAGACATCTTTAACCTCGATGAACAAGCAAAAGGAGACAGAAAAAGTTTATAATCCTTGATACTTATGGAATATCATTTTAATTTCAATCCTATTAATTATAAATAATTTCAGTTACTTGCTGTGTACCTGGTACATCTCAAATACTTATTAATAAGGTGTTTTTTTTTCTGGTGCTTTCCTAACTTCCATAACATGAGCGTTAGGAAAGTAGCCGATAAAAGTAAACATAATTGGAAAGTAGCTCTTTGAAACAGCTCTTTATCTCATTACGGGAGACATCTTTAACCTCGATGAACAAGCAAAAGGAGACAGAAAAAGTTTATAATCCTTGATACTTATGGAATATCATTTTAATTTCAATCCTATTAATTATAAATAATTTCAGTTACTTGTCGTGTACCTGGTACATCTCAAATACTTATTAATAAGGTGTTTTTTTTTCTGGTGCTTTCCTAACATCCATAACATGAGCGTTAGGAAAGTAGCCGATAAAAGTAAACATAATTGGAAAGTAGCTCTTTGAAACAGCTCTTTATCTCATTACGGGAGACATCTTTAACCTCGATGAACAAGCAAAAGGAGACAGAAAAAGTTTATAATCCTTGATACTTATGGAATATCATTTTAATTTCAATCCTATTAATTATAAATAATTTCAGTTACTTGCTGTGTACCCGGTACATCTCAAATACTTATTAATAAGGTGTTTTTTTTCCGGTGCTTTCCTAACTTCCATAACATGAGCGTTAGGAAAGTAGCCGATAAAAGTAAACATAATTGGAAAGTAGCTCTTTGAAACAGCTCTTTATCTCATTACGGGAGACATCTTTAACCTCGATGAACAAGCAAAAGGAGACAGAAAAAGTTTATAATCCTTGATACTTATGGAATATCATTTTAATTTCAATCCTATTAATTATAAATAATTTCAGTTACTTGCTGTGTACCTGGTACATCTCAAATACTTATTAGTAAGGTGTTTTTTTTTTCTGGTGCTTTCCTAACTTCCATAACATGAGCGTTAGGAAAGTAAACGATAAAAGTAAACATAATTGGAAAGTAGCTCTTTGAAACAGCTCTTTATCTCATTACGGGAGACATCTTTAACCTCGATGAACAAGCAAAAGGAGACAGAAAAAGTTTATAATCCTTGATACTTATGGAATATCATTTTAATTTCAATCCTATTAATTATAAATAATTTCAGTTACTTGCTGTGTACCTGGTACATCTCAAATACTTATTAATAAGGTGTTTTTTTTTCTGGTGCTTTCCTAACATCCATAACATGAGCGTTAGGAAAGTAGCCGATAAAAGTAAACATAATTGGAAAGTAGCTCTTTGAAACAGCTCTTTATCTCATTACGGGAGACATCTTTAACCTCGATGAACAAGCAAAAGGAGACAGAAAAAGTTTATAATCCTTGATACTTATGGAATATCATTTTAATTTCAATCCTATTAATTATAAATAATTTCAGTTACTTGCTGTGTACCTGGTACATCTCAAATACTTATTAATAAGGTGTTTTTTTTCTGGTGCTTTCCTAACTTCCATAACATGAGCGTTAGGAAAGTAGCCGATAAAAGTAAACATAATTGGAAAGTAGCTCTTTGAAACAGCTCTTTATCTCATTACGGGAGACATCTTTAACCTCGATGAACAAGCAAAAGGAGACAGAAAAAGTTTATAATCCTTGATACTTATGGAATATCATTTTAATTTCAATCCTATTAATTATAAATAATTTCAGTTACTTGCTGTGTACCCGGTACATCTCAAATACTTATTAATAAGGTGTTTTTTTTTTCTGGTGCTTTCCTAACTTCCATAACATGAGCGTTAGGAAAGTAGCCGATAAAAGTAAACATAATTGGAAAGTAGCTCTTTGAAAAAGCTCTTTATCTCATTACGGGAGACATCTTTTACCTCGATGAACAAGCAAAAGGAGACAGAAAAAGTTTATAATCCTTGATACTTATGGAATATCATTTTAATTTCAATCCTATTAATTATAAATAATTTCAGTTACTTGCTGTGTACCCGGTACATCTCAAATACTTATTAATAAGGTGTTTTTTTTTCTGGTGCTTTCCTAACTTCCATAACATGAGCGTTAGGAAAGTAGCCGATAAAAGTAAACATAATTGGAAAGTAGCTCTTTGAAACAGCTCTTTATCTCATTACGGGAGACATCTTTAACCTCGATGAACAAGCAAAAGGAGACAGAAAAAGTTTATAATCCTTGATACTTATGGAATATCATTTTAATTTCAATCCTATTAATTATAAATAATTTCAGTTACTTGCTGTGTACCCGGTACATCTCAAATACTTATTAATAAGGTGTTTTTTTTTCTGGTGCTTTCCTAACTTCCATAACATGAGCGTTAGGAAAGTAGCCGATAAAAGTAAACATAATTGGAAAGTAGCTCTTTGAAACAGCTCTTTATCTCATTACGGGAGACATCTTTAACCTCGATGAACAAGCAAAAGGAGACAGAAAAAGTTTATAATCCTTGATACTTATGGAATATCATTTTAATTTCAATCCTATTAATTATAAATAATTTCAGTTACTTGCTGTGTACCCGGTACATCTCAAATACTTATTAATAAGGTGTTTTTTTTTTCTGGTGCTTTCCTAACTTCCATAACATGAGCGTTAGGAAAGTAGCCGATAAAAGTAAACATAATTGGAAAGTAGCTCTTTGAAACAGCTCTTTATCTCATTACGGGAGACATCTTTAACCTCGATGAACAAGCAAAAGGAGACAGAAAAAGTTTATAATCCTTGATACTTATGGAATATCATTTTAATTTCAATCCTATTAATTATAAATAATTTCAGTTACTTGCTGTGTACCCGGTACATCTCAAATACTTATTAATAAGGTGTTTTTTTTTCTGGTGCTTTCCTAACTTCCATAACATGAGCGTTAGGAAAGTAGCCGATAAAAGTAAACATAATTGGAAAGTAGCTCTTTGAAACAGCTCTTTATCTCATTACGGGAGACATCTTTAACCTCGATGAACAAGCAAAAGGAGACAGAAAAAGTTTATAATCCTTGATACTTATGGAATATCATTTTAATTTCAATCCTATTAATTATAAATAATTTCAGTTACTTGCTGTGTACCCGGTACATCTCAAATACTTATTAATAAGGTGTTTTTTTTTTCTGGTGCTTTCCTAACTTCCATAACATGAGCGTTAGGAAAGTAGCCGATAAAAGTAAACATAATTGGAAAGTAGCTCTTTGAAACAGCTCTTTATCTCATTACGGGAGACATCTTTAACCTCGATGAACAAGCAAAAGGAGACAGAAAAAGTTTATAATCCTTGATACTTATGGAATATCATTTTAATTTCAATCCTATTAATTTTAAATAATTTCAGTTACTTGCTGTGTACCCGGTACATCTCAAATACTTATTAATAAGGTGTTTTTTTTTCTGGTGCTTTCCTAACTTCCATAACATGAGCGTTAGGAAAGTAGCCGATAAAAGTAAACATAATTGGAAAGTAGCTCTTTGAAACAGCTCTTTATCTCATTACGGGAGACATCTTTAACCTCGATGAACAAGCAAAAGGAGACAGAAAAAGTTTATAATCCTTGATACTTATGGAATATCATTTTAATTTCAATCCTATTAATTATAAATAATTTCAGTTACTTGCTGTGTACCCGGTACATCTCAAATACTTATTAATAAGGTGTTTTTTTTTTCTGGTGCTTTCCTAACTTCCATAACATGAGCGTTAGGAAAGTAGCCGATAAAAGTAAACATAATTGGAAAGTAGCTCTTTGAAACAGCTCTTTATCTCATTACGGGAGACATCTTTAACCTCGATGAACAAGCAAAAGGAGACAGAAAAAGTTTATAATCCTTGATACTTATGGAATATCATTTTAATTTCAATCCTATTAATTATAAATAATTTCAGTTACTTGCTGTGTACCCGGTACATCTCAAATACTTATTAATAAGGTGTTTTTTTTTTCTGGTGCTTTCCTAACTTCCATAACATGAGCGTTAGGAAAGTAGCCGATAAAAGTAAACATAATTGGAAAGTAGCTCTTTGAAACAGCTCTTTATCTCATTACGGGAGACATCTTTAACCTCGATGAACAAGCAAAAGGAGACAGAAAAAGTTTATAATCCTTGATACTTATGGAATATCATTTTAATTTCAATCCTATTAATTATAAATAATTTCAGTTACTTGCTGTGTACCCGGTACATCTCAAATACTTATTAATAAGGTGTTTTTTTTTCTGGTGCTTTCCTAACTTCCATAACATGAGCGTTAGGAAAGTAGCCGATAAAAGTAAACATAATTGGAAAGTAGCTCTTTGAAACAGCTCTTTATCTCATTACGGGAGACATCTTTAACCTCGATGAACAAGCAAAAGGAGACAGAAAAAGTTTATAATCCTTGATACTTATGGAATATCATTTTAATTTCAATCCTATTAATTATAAATAATTTCAGTTACTTGCTGTGTACCTGGTACATCTCAAATACTTATTAATAAGGTGTTTTTTTTTCTGGTGCTTTCCTAACTTCCATAACATGAGCGTTAGGAAAGTAGCCGATAAAAGTAAACATAATTGGAAAGTAGCTCTTTGAAACAGCTCTTTATCTCATTACGGGAGACATCTTTAACCTCGATGAACAAGCAAAAGGAGACAGAAAAAGTTTATAATCCTTGATACTTATGGAATATCATTTTAATTTCAATCCTATTAATTATAAATAATTTCAGTTACTTGCTGTGTACCTGGTACATCTCAAATACTTATTAATAAGGTGTTTTTTTTTTCTGGTGCTTTCCTAACATCCATAACATGAGCGTTAGGAAAGTAGCCGATAAAAGTAAACATAATTGGAAAGTAGCTCTTTGAAACAGCTCTTTATCTCATTACGGGAGACATCTTTAACCTCGATGAACAAGCAAAAGGAGACAGAAAAAGTTTATAATCCTTGATACTTATGGAATATCATTTTAATTTCAATCCTATTAATTATAAATAATTTCAGTTACTTGCTGTGTACCTGGTACATCTCAAATACTTATTAATAAGGTGTTTTTTTTTCTGGTGCTTTCCTAACTTCCATAACATGAGCGTTAGGAAAGTAGCATATAAAAGTAAACATAATTGGAAAGTAGCTCTTTGAAACAGCTCTTTATCTCATTACGGGAGACATCTTTAACCTCGATGAACAAGCAAAAGGAGACAGAAAAAGTTTATAATCCTTGATACTTATGGAATATCATTTTAATTTCAATCCTATTAATTATAAATAATTTCAGTTACTTGCTGTGTACCCGGTACATCTCAAATACTTATTAATAAGGTGTTTTTTTTTCTGGTGCTTTCCTAACTTCCATAACATGAGCGTTAGGAAAGTAGCCGATAAAAGTAAACATAATTGGAAAGTAGCTCTTTGAAACAGCTCTTTATCTCATTACGGGAGACATCTTTAACCTCGATGAACAAGCAAAAGGAGACAGAAAAAGTTTATAATCCTTGATACTTATGGAATATCATTTTAATTTCAATCCTATTAATTATAAATAATTTCAGTTACTTGCTGTGTACCCGGTACATCTCAAATACTTATTAATAAGGTGTTTTTTTTTTCTGGTGCTTTCCTAACTTCCATAACATGAGCGTTAGGAAAGTAGCCGATAAAAGTAAACATAATTGGAAAGTAGCTCTTTGAAACAGCTCTTTATCTCATTACGGGAGACATCTTTAACCTCGATGAACAAGCAAAAGGAGACAGAAAAAGTTTATAATCCTTGATACTTATGGAATATCATTTTAATTTCAATCCTATTAATTTTAAATAATTTCAGTTACTTGCTGTGTACCCGGTACATCTCAAATACTTATTAATAAGGTGTTTTTTTTTCTGGTGCTTTCCTAACTTCCATAACATGAGCGTTAGGAAAGTAGCCGATAAAAGTAAACATAATTGGAAAGTAGCTCTTTGAAACAGCTCTTTATCTCATTACGGGAGACATCTTTAACCTCGATGAACAAGCAAAAGGAGACAGAAAAAGTTTATAATCCTTGATACTTATGGAATATCATTTTAATTTCAATCCTATTAATTATAAATAATTTCAGTTACTTGCTGTGTACCCGGTACATCTCAAATACTTATTAATAAGGTGTTTTTTTTTCTGGTGCTTTCCTAACTTCCATAACATGAGCGTTAGGAAAGTAGCCGATAAAAGTAAACATAATTGGAAAGTAGCTCTTTGAAACAGCTCTTTATCTCATTACGGGAGACATCTTTAACCTCGATGAACAAGCAAAAGGAGACAGAAAAAGTTTATAATCCTTGATACTTATGGAATATCATTTTAATTTCAATCCTATTAATTATAAATAATTTCAGTTACTTGCTGTGTACCCGGTACATCTCAAATACTTATTAATAAGGTGTTTTTTTTTTCTGGTGCTTTCCTAACTTCCATAACATGAGCGTTAGGAAAGTAGCCGATAAAAGTAAACATAATTGGAAAGTAGCTCTTTGAAACAGCTCTTTATCTCATTACGGGAGACATCTTTAACCTCGATGAACAAGCAAAAGGAGACAGAAAAAGTTTATAATCCTTGATACTTATGGAATATCATTTTAATTTCAATCCTATTAATTATAAATAATTTCAGTTACTTGCTGTGTACCCGGTACATCTCAAATACTTATTAATAAGGTGTTTTTTTTTCTGGTGCTTTCCTAACTTCCATAACATGAGCGTTAGGAAAGTAGCCGATAAAAGTAAACATAATTGGAAAGTAGCTCTTTGAAACAGCTCTTTATCTCATTACGGGAGACATCTTTAACCTCGATGAACAAGCAAAAGGAGACAGAAAAAGTTTATAATCCTTGATACTTATGGAATATCATTTTAATTTCAATCCTATTAATTATAAATAATTTCAGTTACTTGCTGTGTACCTGGTACATCTCAAATACTTATTAATAAGGTGTTTTTTTTTCTGGTGCTTTCCTAACTTCCATAACATGAGCGTTAGGAAAGTAGCCGATAAAAGTAAACATAATTGGAAAGTAGCTCTTTGAAACAGCTCTTTATCTCATTACGGGAGACATCTTTAACCTCGATGAACAAGCAAAAGGAGACAGAAAAAGTTTATAATCCTTGATACTTATGGAATATCATTTTAATTTCAATCCTATTAATTATAAATAATTTCAGTTACTTGCTGTGTACCTGGTACATCTCAAATACTTATTAATAAGGTGTTTTTTTTTTCTGGTGCTTTCCTAACATCCATAACATGAGCGTTAGGAAAGTAGCCGATAAAAGTAAACATAATTGGAAAGTAGCTCTTTGAAACAGCTCTTTATCTCATTACGGGAGACATCTTTAACCTCGATGAACAAGCAAAAGGAGACAGAAAAAGTTTATAATCCTTGATACTTATGGAATATCATTTTAATTTCAATCCTATTAATTATAAATAATTTCAGTTACTTGCTGTGTACCTGGTACATCTCAAATACTTATTAATAAGGTGTTTTTTTTTCTGGTGCTTTCCTAACTTCCATAACATGAGCGTTAGGAAAGTAGCATATAAAAGTAAACATAATTGGAAAGTAGCTCTTTGAAACAGCTCTTTATCTCATTACGGGAGACATCTTTAACCTCGATGAACAAGCAAAAGGAGACAGAAAAAGTTTATAATCCTTGATACTTATGGAATATCATTTTAATTTCAATCCTATTAATTATAAATAATTTCAGTTACTTGCTGTGTACCCGGTACATCTCAAATACTTATTAATAAGGTGTTTTTTTTTCTGGTGCTTTCCTAACTTCCATAACATGAGCGTTAGGAAAGTAGCCGATAAAAGTAAACATAATTGGAAAGTAGCTCTTTGAAACAGCTCTTTATCTCATTACGGGAGACATCTTTAACCTCGATGAACAAGCAAAAGGAGACAGAAAAAGTTTATAATCCTTGATACTTATGGAATATCATTTTAATTTCAATCCTATTAATTTTAAATAATTTCAGTTACTTGCTGTGTACCCGGTACATCTCAAATACTTATTAATAAGGTGTTTTTTTTTCTGGTGCTTTCCTAACTTCCATAACATGAGCGTTAGGAAAGTAGCCGATAAAAGTAAACATAATTGGAAAGTAGCTCTTTGAAACAGCTCTTTATCTCATTACGGGAGACATCTTTAACCTCGATGAACAAGCAAAAGGAGACAGAAAAAGTTTATAATCCTTGATACTTATGGAATATCATTTTAATTTCAATCCTATTAATTATAAATAATTTCAGTTACTTGCTGTGTACCCGGTACATCTCAAATACTTATTAATAAGGTGTTTTTTTTTTCTGGTGCTTTCCTAACTTCCATAACATGAGCGTTAGGAAAGTAGCCGATAAAAGTAAACATAATTGGAAAGTAGCTCTTTGAAACAGCTCTTTATCTCATTACGGGAGACATCTTTAACCTCGATGAACAAGCAAAAGTAGACAGAAAAAGTTTATAATCCTTGATACTTATGGAATATCATTTTAATTTCAATCCTATTAATTATAAATAATTTCAGTTACTTGCTGTGTACCCGGTAAATCTCAAATACTTATTAATAAGGTGTTTTTTTTTTCTGGTGCTTTCCTAACTTCCATAACATGAGCGTTAGGAAAGTAGCCGATAAAAGTAAACATAATTGGAAAGTAGCTCTTTGAAACAGCTCTTTATCTCATTACGGGAGACATCTTTAACCTCGATGAACAAGCAAAAGGAGACAGAAAAAGTTTATAATCCTTGATACTTATGGAATATCATTTTAATTTCAATCCTATTAATTATAAATAATTTCAGTTACTTGCTGTGTACCTGGTACATCTCAAATACTTATTAATAAGGTGTTTTTTTTCTGGTGCTTTCCTAACTTCCATAACATGAGCGTTAGGAAAGTAGCCGATAAAAGTAAACATAATTGGAAAGTAGCTCTTTGAAACAGCTCTTTATCTCATTACGGGAGACATCTTTAACCTCGATGAACAAGCAAAAGGAGACAGAAAAAGTTTATAATCCTTGATACTTATGGAATATCATTTTAATTTCAATCCTATTAATTATAAATAATTTCAGTTACTTGCTGTGTACCTGGTACATCTCAAATACTTATTAATAAGGTGTTTTTTTTTCTGGTGCTTTCCTAACATCCATAACATGAGCGTTAGGAAAGTAGCCGATAAAAGTAAACATAATTGGAAAGTAGCTCTTTGAAACAGCTCTTTATCTCATTACGGGAGACATCTTTAACCTCGATGAACAAGCAAAAGGAGACAGAAAAAGTTTATAATCCTTGATACTTATGGAATATCATTTTAATTTCAATCCTATTAATTATAAATAATTTCAGTTACTTGCTGTGTACCTGGTACATCTCAAATACTTATTAATAAGGTGTTTTTTTTTCTGGTGCTTTCCTAACATCCATAACATGAGCGTTAGGAAAGTAGCCGATAAAAGTAAACATAATTGGAAAGTAGCTCTTTGAAACAGCTCTTTATCTCATTACGGGAGACATCTTTAACCTCGATGAACAAGCAAAAGGAGACAGAAAAAGTTTATAATCCTTGATACTTATGGAATATCATTTTAATTTCAATCCTATTAATTATAAATAATTTCAGTTACTTGCTGTGTACCCGGTACATCTCAAATACTTAGTAATAAGATGTTTTTTTTTCTGGTGCTTTCCTAACTTCCATAACATGAGCGTTAGGAAAGTAGCCGATAAAAGTAAACATAATTGGAAAGTAGCTCTTTGAAACAGCTCTTTATCTCATTACGGGAGACATCTTTAACCTCGATGAACAAGCAAAAGTAGACAGAAAAAGTTTATAATCCTTGATACTTATGGAATATCATTTTAATTTCAATCCTATTAATTATAAATAATTTCAGTTACTTGCTGTGTACCCGGTAAATCTCAAATACTTATTAATAAGGTGTTTTTTTTTCTGGTGCTTTCCTAACTTCCATAACATGAGCGTTAGGAAAGTAGCCGATAAAAGTAAACATAATTGGAAAGTAGCTCTTTGAAACAGCTCTTTATCTCATTACGGGAGACATCTTTAACCTCGATGAACAAGCAAAAGGAGACAGAAAAAGTTTATAATCCTTGATACTTATGGAATATCATTTTAATTTCAATCCTATTAATTATAAATAATTTCAGTTACTTGCTGTGTACCCGGTACATCTCAAATACTTATTAATAAGGTGTTTTTTTTTCTGGTGCTTTCCTAACTTCCATAACATGAGCGTTAGGAAAGTAGCCGATAAAAGTAAACATAATTGGAAAGTAGCTCTTTGAAACAGCTCTTTATCTCATTACGGGAGACATCTTTAACCTCGATGAACAAGCAAAAGGAGACAGAAAAAGTTTATAATCCTTGATACTTATGGAATATCATTTTAATTTCAATCCTATTAATTATAAATAATTTCAGTTACTTGCTGTGTACCTGGTACATCTCAAATACTTATTAATAAGGTGTTTTTTTTTCTGGTGCTTTCCTAACTTCCATAACATGAGCGTTAGGAAAGTAGCCGATAAAAGTAAACATAATTGGAAAGTAGCTCTTTGAAACAGCTCTTTATCTCATTACGGGAGACATCTTTAACCTCGATGAACAAGCAAAAGGAGACAGAAAAAGTTTATAATCCTTGATACTTATGGAATATCATTTTAATTTCAATCCTATTAATTATAAATAATTTCAGTTACTTGCTGTGTACCTGGTACATCTCAAATACTTATTAATAAGGTGTTTTTTTTTCTGGTGCTTTCCTAACATCCATAACATGAGCGTTAGGAAAGTAGCCGATAAAAGTAAACATAATTGGAAAGTAGCTCTTTGAAACAGCTCTTTATCTCATTACGGGAGACATCTTTAACCTCGATGAACAAGCAAAAGGAGACAGAAAAAGTTTATAATCCTTGATACTTATGGAATATCATTTTAATTTCAATCCTATTAATTATAAATAATTTCAGTTACTTGCTGTGTACCTGGTACATCTCAAATACTTATTAATAAGGTGTTTTTTTTTCTGGTGCTTTCCTAACTTCCATAACATGAGCGTTAGGAAAGTAGCATATAAAAGTAAACATAATTGGAAAGTAGCTCTTTGAAACAGCTCTTTATCTCATTACGGGAGACATCTTTAACCTCGATGAACAAGCAAAAGGAGACAGAAAAAGTTTATAATCCTTGATACTTATGGAATATCATTTTAATTTCAATCCTATTAATTATAAATAATTTCAGTTACTTGCTGTGTACCCGGTACATCTCAAATACTTATTAATAAGGTGTTTTTTTTTTCTGGTGCTTTCCTAACTTCCATATCATGAGCGTTAGGAAAGTAGCCGATAAAAGTAAACATAATTGGAAAGTAGCTCTTTGAAAAAGCTCTTTATCTCATTACGGGAGACATCTTTTACCTCGATGAACAAGCAAAAGGAGACAGAAAAAGTTTATAATCCTTGATACTTATGGAATATCATTTTAATTTCAATCCTATTAATTATAAATAATTTCAGTTACTTGCTGTGTACCCGGTACATCTCAAATACTTATTAATAGGGTGTTTTTTTTTCTGGTGCTTTCCTAACTTCCATAACATGAGCGTTAGGAAAGTAGCCGATAAAAGTAAACATAATTGGAAAGTAGCTCTTTGAAACAGCTCTTTATCTCATTACGGGAGACATCTTTAACCTCGATGAACATGCAAAAGGAGACAGAAAAATTTTATAATCCTTGATACTTATGGAATATCATTTTAATTTCAATCCTATTAATTATAAATAATTTCAGTTACTTGCTGTGTACCCGGTACATCTCAAATACTTATTAATAAGGTGTTTTTTTTTCTGGTGCTTTCCTAACATCCATAACATGAGCGTTAGGAAAGTAGCCGATAAAAGTAAACATAATTGGAAAGTAGCTCTTTGAAACAGCTCTTTATCTCATTACGGGAGACATCTTTAACCTCGATGAACAAGCAAAAGGAGACAGAAAAAGTTTATAATCCTTGATACTTATGGAATATCATTTTAATTTCAATCCTATTAATTATAAATAATTTCAGTTACTTGCTGTGTACCTGGTACATCTCAAATACTTATTAATAAGGTGTTTTTTTTTCTGGTGCTTTCCTAACTTCCATAACATGAGCGTTAGGAAAGTAGCCGATAAAAGTAAACATAATTGGAAAGTAGCTCTTTGAAACAGCTCTTTATCTCATTACGGGAGACATCTTTAACCTCGATGAACAAGCAAAAGGAGACAGAAAAAGTTTATAATCCTTGATACTTATGGAATATCATTTTAATTTCAATCCTATTAATTATAAATAATTTCAGTTACTTGCTGTGTACCTGGTACATCTCAAATACTTATTAATAAGGTGTTTTTTTTCTGGTGCTTTCCTAACATCCATAACATGAGCGTTAGGAAAGTAGCCGATAAAAGTAAACATAATTGGAAAGTAGCTCTTTGAAACAGCTCTTTATCTCATTACGGGAGACATCTTTAACCTCGATGAACAAGCAAAAGGAGACAGAAAAAGTTTATAATCCTTGATACTTATGGAATATCATTTTAATTTCAATCCTATTAATTATAAATAATTTCAGTTACTTGCTGTGTACCTGGTACATCTCAAATACTTATTAATAAGGTGTTTTTTTTTCTGGTGCTTTCCTAACTTCCATAACATGAGCGTTAGGAAAGTAGCATATAAAAGTAAACATAATTGGAAAGTAGCTCTTTGAAACAGCTCTTTATCTCATTACGGGAGACATCTTTAACCTCGATGAACAAGCAAAAGGAGACAGAAAAAGTTTATAATCCTTGATACTTATGGAATATCATTTTAATTTCAATCCTATTAATTATAAATAATTTCAGTTACTTGCTGTGTACCCGGTACATCTCAAATACTTATTAATAAGGTGTTTTTTTTTTCTGGTGCTTTCCTAACTTCCATATCATGAGCGTTAGGAAAGTAGCCGATAAAAGTAAACATAATTGGAAAGTAGCTCTTTGAAAAAGCTCTTTATCTCATTACGGGAGACATCTTTTACCTCGATGAACAAGCAAAAGGAGACAGAAAAAGTTTATAATCCTTGATACTTATGGAATATCATTTTAATTTCAATCCTATTAATTATAAATAATTTCAGTTACTTGCTGTGTACCCGGTACATCTCAAATACTTATTAATAGGGTGTTTTTTTTTCTGGTGCTTTCCTAACTTCCATAACATGAGCGTTAGGAAAGTAGCCGATAAAAGTAAACATAATTGGAAAGTAGCTCTTTGAAACAGCTCTTTATCTCATTACGGGAGACATCTTTAACCTCGATGAACATGCAAAAGGAGACAGAAAAATTTTATAATCCTTGATACTTATGGAATATCATTTTAATTTCAATCCTATTAATTATAAATAATTTCAGTTACTTGCTGTGTACCCGGTACATCTCAAATACTTATTAATAAGGTGTTTTTTTTTCTGGTGCTTTCCTAACTTCCATAACATGAGCGTTAGGAAAATAGCCGATAAAAGTAAACATAATTGGAAAGTAGCTCTTTGAAACAGCTCTTTATCTCATTACGGGAGACATCTTTAACCTCGATGAACAAGCAAAAGGAGACAGAAAAAGTTTATAATCCTTGATACTTATGGAATATCATTTTAATTTCAATCCTATTAATTATAAATAATTTCAGTTACTTGCTGTGTACCCGGTACATCTCAAATACTTATTAATAAGGTGTTTTTTTTTCTGGTGCTTTCCTAACTTCCATAACATGAGCGTTAGGAAAGTAGCCGATAAAAGTAAACATAATTGGAAAGTAGCTCTTTGAAACAGCTCTTTATCTCATTACGGGAGACATCTTTAACCTCGATGAACAAGCAAAAGGAGACAGAAAAAGTTTATAATCCTTGATACTTATGGAATATCATTTTAATTTCAATCCTATTAATTATAAATAATTTCAGTTACTTGCTGTGTACCCGGTACATCTCAAATACTTATTAATAAGGTGTTTTTTTTTTCTGGTGCTTTCCTAACTTCCATAACATGAGCGTTAGGAAAGTAGCCGATAAAAGTAAACATAATTGGAAAGTAGCTCTTTGAAACAGCTCTTTATCTCATTACGGGAGACATCTTTAACCTCGATGAACAAGCAAAAGGAGACAGAAAAAGTTTATAATCCTTGATACTTATGGAATATCATTTTAATTTCAATCCTATTAATTATAAATAATTTCAGTTACTTGCTGTGTACCCGGTACATCTCAAATACTTAGTAATAAGATGTTTTTTTTTCTGGTGCTTTCCTAACTTCCATAACATGAGCGTTAGGAAAGTAGCCGATAAAAGTAAACATAATTGGAAAGTAGCTCTTTGAAACAGCTCTTTATCTCATTACGGGAGACATCTTTAACCTCGATGAACAAGCAAAATGAGACAGAAAAAGTTTATAATCCTTGATACTTATGGAATATCATTTTAATTTCAATCCTATTAATTATAAATAATTTCAGTTACTTGCTGTGTACCCGGTACATCTCAAATACTTATTAATAAGGTGTTTTTTTTTTCTGGTGCTTTCCTAACTTCCATAACATGAGCGTTAGGAAAGTAGCCGATAAAAGTAAACATAATTGGAAAGTAGCTCTTTGAAACAGCTCTTTATCTCATTACGGGAGACATCTTTAACCTCGATGAACAAGCAAAAGTAGACAGAAAAAGTTTATAATCCTTGATACTTATGGAATATCATTTTAATTTCAATCCTATTAATTATAAATAATTTCAGTTACTTGCTGTGTACCCGGTAAATCTCAAATACTTATTAATAAGGTGTTTTTTTTTCTGGTGCTTTCCTAACTTCCATAACATGAGCGTTAGGAAAGTAGCCGATAAAAGTAAACATAATTGGAAAGTAGCTCTTTGAAACAGCTCTTTATCTCATTACGGGAGACATCTTTAACCTCGATGAACAAGCAAAAGGAGACAGAAAAAGTTTATAATCCTTGATATTTATGGAATATCATTTTAATTTCAATCCTATTAATTATAAATAATTTCAGTTACTTGCTGTGTACCCGGTACATCTCAAATACTTATTAATAAGGTGTTTTTTTTTCTGGTGCTTTCCTAACTTCCATAACATGAGCGTTAGGAAAGTAGCCGATAAAAGTAAACATAATTGGAAAGTAGCTCTTTGAAACAGCTCTTTATCTCATTACGGGAGACATCTTTAACCTCGATGAACAAGCAAAAGGAGACAGAAAAAGTTTATAATCCTTGATACTTATGGAATATCATTTTAATTTCAATCCTATTAATTATAAATAATTTCAGTTACTTGCTGTGTACCCGGTACATCTCAAATACTTATTAATAAGGTGTTTTTTTTTCTGGTGCTTTCCTAACTTCCATAACATGAGCGTTAGGAAAGTAGCCGATAAAAGTAAACATAATTGGAAAGTAGCTCTTTGAAACAGCTCTTTATCTCATTACGGGAGACATCTTTAACCTCGATGAACAAGCAAAAGGAGACAGAAAAAGTTTATAATCCTTGATACTTATGGAATATCATTTTAATTTCAATCCTATTAATTATAAATAATTTCAGTTACTTGCTGTGTACCCGGTACATCTCAAATACTTAGTAATAAGATGTTTTTTTTTCTGGTGCTTTCCTAACTTCCATAACATGAGCGTTAGGAAAGTAGCCGATAAAAGTAAACATAATTGGAAAGTAGCTCTTTGAAACAGCTCTTTATCTCATTACGGGAGACATCTTTAACCTCGATGAACAAGCAAAAGGAGACAGAAAAAGTTTATAATCCTTGATACTTATGGAATATCATTTTAATTTCAATCCTATTAATTATAAATAATTTCAGTTACTTGCTGTGTACCCGGTACATCTCAAATACTTATTAATAAGGTGTTTTTTTTCTGGTGCTTTCCTAACTTCCATAACATGAGCGTTAGGAAAGTAGCCGATAAAAGTAAACATAATTGGAAAGTAGCTCTTTGAAACAGCTCTTTATCTCATTACGGGAGACATCTTTAACCTCGATGAACAAGCAAAAGGAGACAGAAAAAGTTTATAATCCTTGATACTTATGGAATATCATTTTAATTTCAATCCTATTAATTATAAATAATTTCAGTTACTTGCTGTGTACCCGGTACATCTCAAATACTTATTAATAAGGTGTTTTTTTTTCTGGTGCTTTCCTAACTTCCATAACATGAGCGTTAGGAAAGTAGCCGATAAAAGTAAACATAATTGGAAAGTAGCTCTTTGAAACAGCTCTTTATCTCATTACGGGAGACATCTTTAACCTCGATGAACAAGCAAAAGGAGACAGAAAAAGTTTATAATCCTTGATACTTATGGAATATCATTTTAATTTCAATCCTATTAATTATAAATAATTTCAGTTACTTGCTGTGTACCCGGTACATCTCAAATACTTATTAATAAGGTGTTTTTTTTTCCTGGTGCGTTCCTAACTTCCATAACATGAGCGTTAGGAAAGTAGCCGATAAAAGTAAACATAATTGGAAAGTAGCTCTTTGAAACAGCTCTTTATCTCATTACGGGAGACATCTTTAACCTCGATGAACAAGCAAAAGTAGACAGAAAAAGTTTATATTCCTTGATACTTATGGAATATCATTTTAATTTCAATCCTATTAATTATAAATAATTTCAGTTACTTGCTGTGTACCCGGTACATCTCAAATACTTATTAATAAGGTGTTTTTTTTTTCTGGTGCTTTCCTAACTTCCATAACATGAGCGTTAGGAAAGTAGCCGATAAAAGTAAACATAATTGGAAAGTAGCTCTTTGAAACAGCTCTTTATCTCATTACGGGAGACATCTTTAACCTCGATGAACAAGCAAAAGGAGACAGAAAAAGTTTATAATCCTTGATACTTATGGAATATCATTTTAATTTCAATCCTATTAATTATAAATAATTTCAGTTACTTGCTGTGTACCCGGTACATCTCAAATACTTATTAATAAGGTGTTTTTTTTCTGGTGCTTTCCTAACTTCCATAACATGAGCGTTAGGAAAGTAGCCGATAAAAGTAAACATAATTGGAAAGTAGCTCTTTGAAACAGCTCTTTATCTCATTACGGGAGACATCTTTAACCTCGATGAACAAGCAAAAGGAGACAGAAAAAGTTTATAATCCTTGATACTTATGGAATATCATTTTAATTTCAATCCTATTAATTATAAATAATTTCAGTTACTTGCTGTGTACCTGGTACATCTCAAATACTTATTAATAAGGTGTTTTTTTTTTTCTGGTGCTTTCCTAACTTCCATAACATGAGCGTTAGGAAAGTAGCCGATAAAAGTAAACATAATTGGAAAGTAGCTCTTTGAAACAGCTCTTTATCTCATTACGGGAGACATCTTTAACCTCGATGAACAAGCAAAAGGAGACAGAAAAAGTTTATAATCCTTGATACTTATGGAATATCATTTTAATTTCAATCCTATTAATTATAAATAATTTCAGTTACTTGCTGTGTACCTGGTACATCTCAAATACTTATTAATAAGGTGTTTTTTTTTCTGGTGCTTTCCTAACTTCCATAACATGAGCGTTAGGAAAGTAGCCGATAAAAGTAAACATAATTGGAAAGTAGCTCTTTGAAACAGCTCTTTATCTCATTACGGAAGACATTTTAACCTCGATGAACAAGCAAAAGGAGACAGAAAAAGTTTATAATCCTTGATACTTATGGAATATCATTTTAATTTCAATCCTATTAATTATAAATAATTTCAGTTACTTGCTGTGTACCTGGTACATCTCAAATACTTATTAATAAGGTGTTTTTTTTTCTGGTGCTTTCCTAACATCCATAACATGAGCGTTAGGAAAGTAGCCGATAAAAGTAAACATAATTGGAAAGTAGCTCTTTGAAACAGCTCTTTATCTCATTACGGGAGACATCTTTAACCTCGATGAACAAGCAAAAGGAGACAGAAAAAGTTTATAATCCTTGATACTTATGGAATATCATTTTAATTTCAATCCTATTAATTATAAATAATTTCAGTTACTTGCTGTGTACCTGGTACATCTCAAATACTTATTAATAAGGTGTTTTTTTTTCTGGTGCTTTCCTAACTTCCATAACATGAGCGTTAGGAAAGTAGCCGATAAAAGTAAACATAATTGGAAAGTAGCTCTTTGAAACAGCTCTTTATCTCATTACGGGAGACATCTTTAACCTCGATGAACAAGCAAAAGGAGACAGAAAAAGTTTATAATCCTTGATACTTATGGAATATCATTTTAATTTCAATCCTATTAATTATAATTAATTTCAGTTACTTGCTGTGTACCTGGTACATCTCAAATACTTATTAATAAGGTGTTTTTTTTTCTGGTGCTTTCCTAACATCCATAACATGAGCGTTAGGAAAGTAGCCGATAAAAGTAAACATAATTGGAAAGTAGCTCTTTGAAACAGCTCTTTATCTCATTACGGGAGACATCTTTAACCTCGATGAACAAGCAAAAGGAGACAGAAAAAGTTTATAATCCTTGATACTTATGGAATATCATTTTAATTTCAATCCTATTAATTATAAATAATTTCAGTTACTTGCTGTGTACCTGGTACATCTCAAATACTTATTAATAAGGTGGTTTTTTTTTCTGGTGCTTTCCTAACTTCCATAACATGAGCGTTAGGAAAGTAGCCGATAAAAGTAAACATAATTGGAAAGTAGCTCTTTGAAACAGCTCTTTATCTCATTACGGGAGACATCTTTAACCTCGATGAACAAGCAAAAGGAGACAGAAAAAGTTTATAATCCTTGATACTTATGGAATATCATTTTAATTTCAATCCTATTAATTATAAATAATTTCAGTTACTTGCTGTGTACCCGGTACATCTCAAATACTTATTAATAAGGTGTTTTTTTTTTCTGGTGCTTTCCTAACTTCCATAACATGAGCGTTAGGAAAGTAGCCGATAAAAGTAAACATAATTGGAAAGTAGCTCTTTGAAACAGCTCTTTATCTCAATACGGGAGACATCTTTAACCTCGATGAACAAGCAAAAGGAGACAGAAAAAGTTTATAATCCTTGATACTTATGGAATATCATTTTAATTTCAATCCTATTAATTATAAATAATTTCAGTTACTTGCTGTGTACCCGGTACATCTCAAATACTTATTAATAAGGTGTTTTTTTTTCCTGGTGCGTTCCTAACTTCCATAACATGAGCGTTAGGAAAGTAGCCGATAAAAGTAAACATAATTGGAAAGTAGCTCTTTGAAACAGCTCTTTATCTCATTACGGGAGACATCTTTAACCTCGATGAACAAGCAAAAGTAGACAGAAAAAGTTTATATTCCTTGATACTTATGGAATATCATTTTAATTTCAATCCTATTAATTATAAATAATTTCAGTTACTTGCTGTGTACCCGGTACATCTCAAATACTTATTAATAAGGTGTTTTTTTTTTCTGGTGCTTTCCTAACTTCCATAACATGAGCGTTAGGAAAGTAGCCGATAAAAGTAAACATAATTGGAAAGTAGCTCTTTGAAACAGCTCTTTATCTCATTACGGGAGACATCTTTAACCTCGATGAACAAGCAAAAGGAGACAGAAAAAGTTTATAATCCTTGATACTTATGGAATATCATTTTAATTTCAATCCTATTAATTATAAATAATTTCAGTTACTTGCTGTGTACCCGGTACATCTCAAATACTTATTAATAAGGTGTTTTTTTTCTGGTGCTTTCCTAACTTCCATAACATGAGCGTTAGGAAAGTAGCCGATAAAAGTAAACATAATTGGAAAGTAGCTCTTTGAAACAGCTCTTTATCTCATTACGGGAGACATCTTTAACCTCGATGAACAAGCAAAAGGAGACAGAAAAAGTTTATAATCCTTGATACTTATGGAATATCATTTTAATTTCAATCCTATTAATTATAAATAATTTCAGTTACTTGCTGTGTACCTGGTACATCTCAAATACTTATTAATAAGGTGTTTTTTTTTTTCTGGTGCTTTCCTAACTTCCATAACATGAGCGTTAGGAAAGTAGCCGATAAAAGTAAACATAATTGGAAAGTAGCTCTTTGAAACAGCTCTTTATCTCATTACGGGAGACATCTTTAACCTCGATGAACAAGCAAAAGGAGACAGAAAAAGTTTATAATCCTTGATACTTATGGAATATCATTTTAATTTCAATCCTATTAATTATAAATAATTTCAGTTACTTGCTGTGTACCTGGTACATCTCAAATACTTATTAATAAGGTGTTTTTTTTCTGGTGCTTTCCTAACTTCCATAACATGAGCGTTAGGAAAGTAGCCGATAAAAGTAAACATAATTGGAAAGTAGCTCTTTGAAACAGCTCTTTATCTCATTACGGAAGACATTTTAACCTCGATGAACAAGCAAAAGGAGACAGAAAAAGTTTATAATCCTTGATACTTATGGAATATCATTTTAATTTCAATCCTATTAATTATAAATAATTTCAGTTACTTGCTGTGTACCTGGTACATCTCAAATACTTATTAATAAGGTGTTTTTTTTTCTGGTGCTTTCCTAACATCCATAACATGAGCGTTAGGAAAGTAGCCGATAAAAGTAAACATAATTGGAAAGTAGCTCTTTGAAACAGCTCTTTATCTCATTACGGGAGACATCTTTAACCTCGATGAACAAGCAAAAGGAGACAGAAAAAGTTTATAATCCTTGATACTTATGGAATATCATTTTAATTTCAATCCTATTAATTATAAATAATTTCAGTTACTTGCTGTGTACCTGGTACATCTCAAATACTTATTAATAAGGTGTTTTTTTTTTCTGGTGCTTTCCTAACTTCCATAACATGAGCGTTAGGAAAGTAGCCGATAAAAGTAAACATAATTGGAAAGTAGCTCTTTGAAACAGCTCTTTATCTCATTACGGGAGACATCTTTAACCTCGATGAACAAGCAAAAGGAGACAGAAAAAGTTTATAATCCTTGATACTTATGGAATATCATTTTAATTTCAATCCTATTAATTATAATTAATTTCAGTTACTTGCTGTGTACCTGGTACATCTCAAATACTTATTAATAAGGTGTTTTTTTTTCTGGTGCTTTCCTAACATCCATAACATGAGCGTTAGGAAAGTAGCCGATAAAAGTAAACATAATTGGAAAGTAGCTCTTTGAAACAGCTCTTTATCTCATTACGGGAGACATCTTTAACCTCGATGAACAAGCAAAAGGAGACAGAAAAAGTTTATAATCCTTGATACTTATGGAATATCATTTTAATTTCAATCCTATTAATTATAAATAATTTCAGTTACTTGCTGTGTACCTGGTACATCTCAAATACTTATTAATAAGGTGGTTTTTTTTTCTGGTGCTTTCCTAACTTCCATAACATGAGCGTTAGGAAAGTAGCCGATAAAAGTAAACATAATTGGAAAGTAGCTCTTTGAAACAGCTCTTTATCTCATTACGGGAGACATCTTTAACCTCGATGAACAAGCAAAAGGAGACAGAAAAAGTTTATAATCCTTGATACTTATGGAATATCATTTTAATTTCAATCCTATTAATTATAAATAATTTCAGTTACTTGCTGTGTACCCGGTACATCTCAAATACTTATTAATAAGGTGTTTTTTTTTTCTGGTGCTTTCCTAACTTCCATAACATGAGCGTTAGGAAAGTAGCCGATAAAAGTAAACATAATTGGAAAGTAGCTCTTTGAAACAGCTCTTTATCTCATTACGGGAGACATCTTTAACCTCGATGAACAAGCAAAAGGAGACAGAAAAAGTTTATAATCCTTGATACTTATGGAATATCATTTTAATTTCAATCCTATTAATTATAAATAATTTCAGTTACTTGCTGTGTACCCGGTACATCTCAAATACTTATTAATAAGGTGTTTTTTTTTTCTGGTGCTTTCCTAACTTCCATAAGATGAGCGTTAGGAAAGTAGCCGATAAAAGTAAACATAATTGGAAAGTAGCTCTTTGAAACAGCTCTTTATCTCATTACGGGAGACATCTTTAACCTCGATGAACAAGCAAAAGTAGACAGAAAAAGTTTATAATCCTTGATACTTATGGAATATCATTTTAATTTCAATCCTATTAATTATAAATAATTTCAGTTACTTGCTGTGTACCCGGTACATCTCAAATACTTATTAATAAGGTGTTTTTTTTTCTGGTGCTTTCCTAACTTCCATAACATGAGCGTTAGGAAAGTAGCCGATAAAAGTAAACATAATTGGAAAGTAGCTCTTTGAAACAGCTCTTTATCTCATTACGGGAGACATCTTTAACCTCGATGAACAAGCAAAAGGAGACAGAAAAAGTTTATAATCCTTGATACTTATGGAATATCATTTTAATTTCAATCCTATTAATTATAAATAATTTCAGTTACTTGCTGTGTACCCGGTACATCTCAAATACTTATTAATAAGGTGTTTTTTTTTTCTGGTGCTTTCCTAACTTCCATAACATGAGCGTTAGGAAAGTAGCCGATAAAAGTAAACATAATTGGAAAGTAGCTCTTTGAAACAGCTCTTTATCTCATTACGGGAGACATCTTTAACCTCGATGAACAAGCAAAAGAAGACAGAAAAAGTTTATAATCCTTGATACTTATGGAATATCATTTTAATTTCAATCCTATTAATTATAAATAATTTCAGTTACTTGCTGTGTACCCGGTACATCTCAAATACTTATTAATAAGGTGTTTTTTTTTCTGGTGCTTTCCTAACTTCCATAACATGAGCGTTAGGAAAGTAGCCGATAAAAGTAAACATAATTGGAAAGTAGCTCTTTGAAACAGCTCTTTATCTCATTACGGGAGACATCTTTAACCTCGATGAACAAGCAAAAGGAGACAGAAAAAGTTTATAATCCTTGATACTTATGGAATATCATTTTAATTTCAATCCTATTAATTATAAATAATTTCAGTTACTTGCTGTGTACCCGGTACATCTCAAATACTTATTAATAAGGTGTTTTTTTTTCTGGTGCTTTCCTAACTTCCATAACATGAGCGTTAGGAAAGTAGCCGATAAAAGTAAACATAATTGGAAAGTAGCTCTTTGAAACAGCTCTTTATCTCATTACGGGAGACATCTTTAACCTCGATGAACAAGCAAAAGGAGACAGAAAAAGTTTATAATCCTTGATACTTATGGAATATCATTTTAATTTCAATCCTATTAATTATAAATAATTTCAGTTACTTGCTGTGTACCTGGTACATCTCAAATACTTATTAATAAGGTGTTTTTTTTTCTGGTGCTTTCCTAACATCCATAATATGAGCGTTAGGAAAGTAGCCGATAAAAGTAAACATAATTGGAAAGTAGCTCTTTGAAACAGCTCTTTATCTCATTACGGGAGACATCTTTAACCTCGATGAACAAGCAAAAGGAGACAGAAAAAGTTTATAATCCTTGATACTTATGGAATATCATTTTAATTTCAATCCTATTAATTATAAATAATTTCAGTTACTTGCTGTGTACCTGGTACATCTCAAATACTTATTAATAAGGTGGTTTTTTTTTCTGGTGCTTTCCTAACTTCCATAACATGAGCGTTAGGAAAGTAGCCGATAAAAGTAAACATAATTGGAAAGTAGCTCTTTGAAACAGCTCTTTATCTCATTACGGGAGACATCTTTAACCTCGATGAACAAGCAAAAGGAGACAGAAAAAGTTTATAATCCTTGATACTTATGGAATATCATTTTAATTTCAATCCTATTAATTATAAATAATTTCAGTTACTTGCTGTGTACCCGGTACATCTCAAATACTTATTAATAAGGTGTTTTTTTTTTCTGGTGCTTTCCTAACTTCCATAAGATGAGCGTTAGGAAAGTAGCCGATAAAAGTAAACATAATTGGAAAGTAGCTCTTTGAAACAGCTCTTTATCTCATTACGGGAGACATCTTTAACCTCGATGAACAAGCAAAAGTAGACAGAAAAAGTTTATAATCCTTGATACTTATGGAATATCATTTTAATTTCAATCCTATTAATTATAAATAATTTCAGTTACTTGCTGTGTACCCGGTACATCTCAAATACTTATTAATAAGGTGTTTTTTTTTCTGGTGCTTTCCTAACTTCCATAACATGAGCGTTAGGAAAGTAGCCGATAAAAGTAAACATAATTGGAAAGTAGCTCTTTGAAACAGCTCTTTATCTCATTACGGGAGACATCTTTAACCTCGATGAACAAGCAAAAGGAGACAGAAAAAGTTTATAATCCTTGATACTTATGGAATATCATTTTAATTTCAATCCTATTAATTATAAATAATTTCAGTTACTTGCTGTGTACCCGGTACATCTCAAATACTTATTAATAAGGTGTTTTTTTTTTCTGGTGCTTTCCTAACTTCCATAACATGAGCGTTAGGAAAGTAGCCGATAAAAGTAAACATAATTGGAAAGTAGCTCTTTGAAACAGCTCTTTATCTCATTACGGGAGACATCTTTAACCTCGATGAACAAGCAAAAGGAGACAGAAAAAGTTTATAATCCTTGATACTTATGGAATATCATTTTAATTTCAATCCTATTAATTATAAATAATTTCAGTTACTTGCTGTGTACCCGGTACATCTCAAATACTTATTAATAAGGTGTTTTTTTTTCTGGTGCTTTCCTAACTTCCATAACATGAGCGTTAGGAAAGTAGCCGATAAAAGTAAACATAATTGGAAAGTAGCTCTTTGAAACAGCTCTTTATCTCATTACGGGAGACATCTTTAACCTCGATGAACAAGCAAAAGGAGACAGAAAAAGTTTATAATCCTTGATACTTATGGAATATCATTTTAATTTCAATCCTATTAATTATAAATAATTTCAGTTACTTGCTGTGTACCCGGTACATCTCAAATACTTATTAATAAGGTGTTTTTTTTTCTGGTGCTTTCCTAACTTCCATAACATGAGCGTTAGGAAAGTAGCCGATAAAAGTAAACATAATTGGAAAGTAGCTCTTTGAAACAGCTCTTTATCTCATTACGGGAGACATCTTTAACCTCGATGAACAAGCAAAAGGAGACAGAAAAAGTTTATAATCCTTGATACTTATGGAATATCATTTTAATTTCAATCCTATTAATTATAAATAATTTCAGTTACTTGCTGTGTACCTGGTACATCTCAAATACTTATTAATAAGGTGTTTTTTTTTCTGGTGCTTTCCTAACATCCATAACATGAGCGTTAGGAAAGTAGCCGATAAAAGTAAACATAATTGGAAAGTAGCTCTTTGAAACAGCTCTTTATCTCATTACGGGAGACATCTTTAACCTCGATGAACAAGCAAAAGGAGACAGAAAAAGTTTATAATCCTTGATACTTATGGAATATCATTTTAATTTCAATCCTATTAATTATAAATAATTTCAGTTACTTGCTGTGTACCTGGTACATCTCAAATACTTATTAATAAGGTGGTTTTTTTTTTTGGTGCTTTCCTAACTTCCATAACATGAGCGTTAGGAAAGTAGCCGATAAAAGTAAACATAATTGGAAAGTAGCTCTTTGAAACAGCTCTTTATCTCATTACGGGAGACATCTTTAACCTCGATGAACAAGCAAAAGGAGACAGAAAAAGTTTATAATCCTTGATACTTATGGAATATCATTTTAATTTCAATCCTATTCATTATAAATAATTTCAGTTACTTGCTGTGTACCCGGTACATCTCAAATACTTATTAATAAGGTGTTTTTTTTTCTGGTGCTTTCCTAACTTCCATAACATGAGCGTTAGGAAAGTAGCCGATAAAAGTAAACATAATTGGAAAGTAGCTCTTTGAAACAGCTCTTTATCTCATTACGGGAGACATCTTTAACCTCGATGAACGAGCAAAAGGAGACAGAAAAAGTTTATAATCCTTGATACTTATGGAATATCATTTTAATTTCAATCCTATTAATTATAAATAATTTCAGTTACTTGCTGTGTACCCGGTACATCTCAAATACTTATTAATAAGGTGTTTTTTTTTCTGGTGCTTTCCTAACTTCCATAACATGAGCGTTAGGAAAGTAGCCGATAAAAGTAAACATAATTGGAAAGTAGCTCTTTGAAACAGCTCTTTATCTCATTACGGGAGACATCTTTAACCTCGATGAACAAGCAAAAGGAGACAGAAAAAGTTTATAATCCTTGATACTTATGGAATATCATTTTAATTTCAATCCTATTAATTATAAATAATTTCAGTTACTTGCTGTGTACCCGGTACATCTCAAATACTTATTAATAAGGTGTTTTTTTTTTCTGGTGCTTTCCTAACTTCCATAACATGAGCGTTAGGAAAGTAGCCGATAAAAGTAAACATAATTGGAAAGTAGCTCTTTGAAACAGCTCTTTATCTCATTACGGGAGACATCTTTAACCTCGATGAACAAGCAAAAGTAGACAGAAAAAGTTTATAATCCTTGATACTTATGGAATATCATTTTAATTTCAATCCTATTAATTATAAATAATTTCAGTTACTTGCTGTGTACCCGGTACATCTCAAATACTTATATATATAGTATAAATTTTACCAGGTAATAAAATATGTCTAAAATACTGAATTTCCCATCTTATATCGTATAAATAATACCAATTATTTGCAATATTATATATCAACTTAAAAATTCTTTTATTCTCAAAGCTTTCGAATTTTCAAAATTAAAGAAATATTTTTTTTTAAAGTAGAAATTATTATATTAAAAAAGTGACTTTTTTTTTAAATAATATCTGTGACATGGGACGAGGAAAGTGACGTCTTCTTGCAACGATAGGCCCGGGGCAAATGCCCGTTTGTGACACCTTGTGGCTGTTTAGTAGCAAATTTTCTAGAAGTAAATCAGTAAATTTGCTGAGAAAAACTTACCCGATTTTCCAAATTGTGAAAATTTTTTAAGGACACTAGAGCCCTTCGTTCCGGCATCTCTTAGCAATTCGTAAATTTTTATAACAACTAAATTCAGCACTATATAACTTTTGTTTCCCCAATAAAAAAGATATCCAAATTTCATTTTAGTGCTGCCATCTAATAGTTACTTTATGAAATGAAATATAACCGCGGTTTTCTAAAATGAATAAACAAGTAAATACCTATTTTACTGTTAATAAAATTATAGGTTGGATAATAAGTAAAATCATAAATATTTATTTGATTTTTAGTTTAAGTTTATATTAAATATGGTTAAAACAAATTCCAACACTTTTATGGTTATAATATAGATACATTTTGTTGACTCTTCTTTTAGTCCTGCAGATCGTTAAGATACGGTTCCTAACAGATAACCGAAGGCTACGGTCAGTGTGTGGACCGCATGTATCAGTCTGCGTAGGGACCGAGGGTGTGCGGTCCTCGTTCTCCCGTGAAGTGCTCGAGTTCGCGTGCTACCGAAGCGGGGGTGCCCTCTGCAGAGGATCAAAATTGTGATGTCATCATCCTTTCCCAGATCTTCACCAATAGCCCACTGTGCGACATAAAAGAACTCTCCTTTTATCGGATAAACTTAACTGAATTGTTGATAAAATTGAAATTGCACAGAAATTTAACTAAAGTTATCTGTTTTTACAATATAGCGGCATTATGTATAATTTAATGTCGAATATTTAATCAATTTAATTTTAATAAAAAAACTGTTTTGACGAGAAGTAACAAAGAAAAAAATCTTATGCTCAACAAAATAATTACATTGGTGATAATTTTATAGAATGCAGAACAATTAAACTGGCGAATAGGATATGTCTCGAGTTTGAGAAATTCCATTGTAATTATCACAAGAGCTATGGGCTATTGTCAGCGATAAAGAATTGACAGCTCAAACTCTATTCGTATTAAAATTTTAAATTTTAAGGAAAAGTGAATTCAGTCATATCTAGAGCTAGCCATAAAACCTTAAATGTTCAAAATAAAAAGTTTCAAAATATCAAAATGCAAACCAAATTATTTTTGAAATTTCTCATAGCGTAATCCTAAGTTTTAAAATTTATTTGCAGTTGTAGTTTCAGTTTATTTACGTCGCACTAGAGCTACACAATGGGCTATTGGCGAGGGTCTGGGAAACAGCCACGAGAATGATCCGAAGACAACCCATCACAGTTTTGATCCTCTGCAGAGAGGATGGCTCCCCCGCTTCGGTAGCCCGACGACTGACACGCGAACTCGAGCACTTTACGGTAGAACAGTTTAACGAGCACCCATACCGCTCACCCTCGGTCCCTACGCAGACTGATCCAAGTGGTGAGTCACCCGCACACTGATGGCAGCCCGTGATACTTAACTTCGGTGATCTGCTAGGAACCGTGTTTTAATGATCAGTCCACTGCGGGACTCTCTTTCAAAACAGTGGGAGTTAGAAAACCAATTAAAAAATAGAGGACTCAACTATTGATCAAATTATAGCGGGTTAAAGTACCGATAAAAAGTTAGTGAGTTCAATGAACAATATTGAACGAAAAAAGAATTTGGTAGTGAATTGTTCAAATGATAATAGATTCAAGAACTGAGGAAAAATAAGAGGATCGTTTATTGATCAAATGATCGTGGGTTCGAGGACAGATATATATATATATATATATATATATATATATATATATATATATATATATATATATATATATATATATATATATATATATATATATATATATATATATATATATATATAAAGGAATAGAGAGAATTCGAACAATGATAAAATGGTTGTAGGTTTGAGTACTTATCAAATTATTACAGGTATGAGTGCCAATTAAAAGATGAATGGTTTGAGTATTGAATTAAAAGACAATAAGTCTGGTCTGAAGAACAGTTGGGAGGTTAGAGTACTGAGAAAATCACAGTGTGTTCTAGTAATGATCAAATGGTAATAAGGTTCAATTCCTGATCAAGTCATAGTTGCGTCAAGAAACGGTTAAAATAGTGGGTTTGATTCTTGATTAAATCATAGTGGGTTCGAGTACCGATTGAAAGAGGTTGGATTCGAGCAACCATCAAATGATTTTAGGCAACAAAAAAAAAAAAAAAAAAAAAAAAAAATTCAATTATTGATCAAATGATAGTGAGTTGAAGTGCTGATCAAATAATAACGCTTATGATTGAGTTATAAACAAAATAGAAGCAGTTCGGAAATCGGTGAAATGAGAGGAGTAAGTTCAAATAGAAATTACTTTTTACATCAATCCTTCTAACTGGCCATTGAGTAAGGAAAGACACTTTATATATATATTGTATATATATATATATATATATATATATATATATATATATATATATATATATATATATATATATATATATATATATATATATATATATATATATATATATATATATATATATATATATAATTCTGTATACTGATATATATTAAGTGTTTACAGTACAGTACAGTTACAGTCAAAAATAATTCTTCTAAAACCATGAAAAATGAATAACAATCAGTTATTATCAGTTCAGTTATTTTTTAAACTTCCACGTGTTATAACTACTCTGTATGGATAATTTCAGACCGCTTAATGTGTTATTATAGAGAAAATACCTGAATCATAAATTAAACAAATACAGAACGAAGTACAAAGAAACACTCAACCTTATGTCAAAAATAAATTTATTTGAAAAATAAAACAGTACATAAAACAACTTTAACAGAAAACAATTTACAAACTCTTTTATACGATATGTTAATATTCAGTGTAGACTTGAACTAATCTGTTTTGCCAACCCCCCCCCCCCCCAAGATAATTCCATTGAGAGAGTGTGTGTGTGTGTGGGAGGGGGGGGGGTCAAAAATATCTTTTGCCTATTTGGAATAATATTATTGTTATTTTAATCATTCTTTCCTTTTAAGAGACAAGGAAAAGACAAAACAATTTTGATTTTTGCATTTATTTATATAAAAAATAAAAGTAAGAAAAACTATTTTTATTTTTTAAAATATTTTTAAATTTCTTGAACTACAAAGCGAATTCAATACCCTACTTTATGCAAATTATTGTAATCTGTACATGTACTTAATTTTAAAGTGAAAATAGTTCCAGCGACAAAAATAAAAGAAAATCCATTCAGTTACATGAATCCAATACCAGCTCAATCCAGAAATTTTGAGGAAAAAAAAAAAAAAACTTTTTTTTTGTTTTGGAAATATGCAGTATTTTGACAAACGTTGTGATAGGTTATGCTTTAAGTAGCTTCCAACGTGAAAAGTATGTCATATAACAACATAAGTAACTTATAATTAATATATAATTAATAAATATTTCATCTTCTTTAAAGTAATAATCTGAGCCCATCAAATCTTGATTCGTATTCATAGAAAAAGAAACTGAATTAAAAATAAATTATAATGATTAAAAATTATTTCTAATGAATCAATTGTTTTTTTTTTTTTTTTTTTTTTTTTTTTTTTAAATTTTAATGTTCAATTGTCCTTATTTAATATCAATGTTTGTTTTTTTCCATTTCCTATTACTAGTTCACACTCTACCTCGATATATCTTCAATCGCTAATAAAATATTTTTTATTCATCCATTCAAATACAATTTCTTTTAAAACTTGTAGTGGAATGACAATTCAAATATTAATTCCTTCATTAAATTGAATGAATTAATTTTAGTTTCATATTGGGAGAAAGAATTTAAAAAGAAATGAAGTAAACATTTTCTTTGCTGTGTCTAAGTAGGAATTGACTTTAAATAAAATTATATTACTTGTTTTAATTGTTTAATTCTCCTATTTAAAAGTATAATATGTTTATAAAGGTTAAATTTGTCATTGTTTAAAAAAAAAAATTCTTCAATCCTAATAGGGAGTTAATCAGGACTTAATATAAACAAGAAAAACAATAATTTGAATGAGAAAATCAGTAGTCGTCCCAATATGAGATTTACTATGCTTTACTATAGTACAGTTACGATGTTGTTTACGAATCAGGTTGCTAGACAGAAATTGTTGTTCTGACACATTTTATTTCTTTCGCCATTTTATTGCTTATTTTAGTGAAATATGTTATTTTATTAAATTTATTATTCTAATGAATGAAAATTTTATTTGTATACATTAAAATTTTTATAAGTTATTTACTTAGTATTAAACGTATTTTTTCAAAGAATGCATTTATATTTCCTCAGCAAATTTTATTAAAAAGTGTAGTGGCGCCATCTTTAGCTTTCTAAAATAACTACACAGTTAAGTAAGTTATCTTAGTTAAATATATTATTTTATTTTTATTACATTCATTATTTTAATTCATATAAATTATATTTTTATATATCAAAATTTTTTAAAAGTTTTTTACATAGTATTTCAAACAATACAATTTATATTTAAGAGCTATTTTTATAAAAAATTTTAGTGGCGTCATCTATATATTTCTAAAGTAAATACACAGTTAATACACATATCAGGAAAATACACTAAGTTGATTATAAACAAACATTCAATTTCTTGAAACAAATGATGTGATAATAAAATGCATTAGTGAACTGTTAAAAACATTATGAAAAGATTTACAAAAAATAATGTTTGATGATAAATAAATGAGCATTATATACACAATGTAAGAACACATTAGGAAAGCAATTTTTAAAGAGAATCAAAAAATTTATAAACTGAAATTTTCAAAACATTCTTTTTTTGTTATCTTCAATTAAAAATGTTCAATAATGATGAAAGCTGAGAAAAACTTAACATTCTAAATAATTTCCTGAGAAACAGCGAGAATTTCATAATAATAAACGAAATGAATTAAATTTTTATTGTATTTTTTAAAAAAAGTATTTCAAAAAGATATTATCTATTTTCAACTATAAACTACATACAAGTTTTAATTTCTTAATAATTTTTAATAATTTGATTTAAATTATAAAGTTTCATTTGTTGGGAATACAAACAAATATTTTTCTTAATTCTATACAACATGTAAAATATTGAAACAGTTTGGAAGACTTAGTATAAATAAGCCTTCATCAGAAAATATGTATACATATTGTTTCAGATCTACGCGAAAGTTCCATCATTAAACCATTCGTTATTACTATGGTTAACAATCAACAGAAGTTTCACTCTCATGATTATCCGTGATGGTTCATGATGGTTCCAACTATACATTTCCATGATGGTTTAATGGGAATTCTTGTTGCTTCTCAGGAATATACAAACGCAACATATCGGTCTTTTCTTGTTCGACCATCATAAATCAGTCCGAACATTGAAATGATGGTTGTTCCTGATCGTTCAAACATTTGATTTCTAAGATACCATGACGGAAATTTGTGATGGTTCAACATGAACAAACCATCAAAACAAGTTGCTATTCTTTGTTGGACCTTCATAAATAGATAAGAATTCCTATATTGAGGCTTTGTTAGTTACCATCAAAATATATAATGGTTCCTGATGGAATTATTCCATGGAATTACCATGGAATTATTATTATCAAGATTATGTAGAACGATCAAAGGAAAAACATCAAAAATTTTGATATATATATATATATATATATATATATATATAAAGAGATATATATATATATATATATATATAAAGATATATATATATATATATATATATATATATATATATATATATATATATATATATATATATATATATATATATAAAGAGAGATAGATATATATATATATATAACATCTCTAAAATACCAAAGAAGGTGAAATAGTCTCTTCTAAAGGTTAAAAACCATGAAGGAATCAAATGAGAGTTGATGAGTTAAATAAATACAACAACATTTCATTCCATGAATAACAGCAAATTAATGAAACACAACAAATAAGCACCTTGAGTTAGAAACACTAAAATATTGAGCACATGATGACTAGATCGAGATACGGAAAGGTTTTAAATGAACCTCCTTCCCTGAACTTTTTGGCACATTTCATCAATGTTCAACAACACTATTTTAAGTCCTTCTTTGCAGAATAACATCGACATCTCCTACTTTCATGACGTTTCGCACTTCAAGAATTTCCAGGTGTTTCTAGAAAAAAGGTTGTTAAGTTCATTTTAAGAACGAATGAATTTTGCTAAAAATTATTCACCGAAATTCAAACAACAAAATGAACCTCCATTATGAATAAAACTAAATATTTTGCTACACGTAAATGATATATTTTTTAAAGTAGGTTATGCTTGTTAACAAGAAATATTAAAAAAAAAAAAGTCAATTCCTACTTAGGTCAAGAAAATTTTTATTTTAGTTACTTTTTATGAAATAATTAAAAAATTTTCTTCCATATAAAACTAAAATTAATTCATTAAATTTAGTTATATATATATATATATATATATATATATATATATATATATATATATATATATATATATATATATATATATATATATATATATATATATATATATATATATATATATATATATATATATATATATATATATATATAGCACAAAAAAAACAAAGCGAAAAAAAGAGAAAAACGAAGAAAATAAATAAGTTATATTAACTGCGCATAAGCTGCAAGTATATAGAACTCATAAAATAAGCTAAAAAATTGAGAAAAAATGGAGGGGAAAATAATATTACAAATCCGGAAAACAAAATAAAGAAAGGATATAATCTCTTCATCAGCTCACACGATTATATCCGCAAAAAGGAGTGCTTTCTAATATTGTATTAATATAGCCAAAGCAAAATATATCAATACAATAGTGTGAGGAGCACTCAAAAAATTGCAACGAAATTAGAACACATTAAGTAATTCGTTTTCCGAATTTTTAATATTTTTTCTCCTCCATTTTTTAGCTTATATATATATATGTGTGTAATACAAAAATTATAATACTTTTGTATTAATAAAAAAATTAAATCTCTTTCGTTTTAATAAAATGTCTTTGTTAAAGAATAAGCGTAGAGAGATTCTATTTTGGGAAGTCAAGGCTAATAACATACGACTGAGTTATTTTTAGAATCTCTCCCCCTTTCACTTCCATATAAGGAAGCATGAAATGATTTTCCTTAATGCGTAAGGATACAAGTATTTCAAAGACTGTGCCTTTTTACAACAAAATGTGTTAGTATAAAAGCGAGAGCAAGGCTTTTCGCATGGCTTTTTCCATCATGTTGTGATCCTGAAAAGTTGTTCCGGAATTGTCCACCCCCTCCCTTGCGGAGTGTGGATGTGAAGTGTTATCGATACCAGCCTACTACCATTAATAAAGATTTTTTGAGTGTAACGACTGCATTATTAAAGCTAAATACACCACTGATAACAGAGATGAAGCTCTGTTATTATATATATTTATAAATTTTAGTAAAGTCGTGTAGTCGTTAGGGCTCTGGTCCGGAGAGGCTGAGGTTTCGATTCTCAGCTCTGCTAAGATCCATCGATTGCATACAACATGCGAACTCGCAAAATCTGTGGTATTAAAAGTCCTGTGTCCGATCTTCGAACATTACTATGGCTACAGGGATGTGAAGTGGTCTCATGAATACGTTGTGCTGCCATCTATCCATAGGATTCTCAGCTAAGACATACTTTCACCCGTGCTGGGCTCTCTTGTCCAACGAACGGCACGCCATCCTGATTTAATTTGTCTGGCGAGCTTGGATTGTCCTAGTTTCATTAGAATCATGAATAACTTCAAAAAAACTCGATTTAGATTGAGGACTTACCGGTGTTGTGGAAGCAGGTAAAATCCTAAAGTTGAGCAACAAGTTGAGGAGGCACATCTTGACCTGCATGAGTACAAAGTTCTTTCCCACACACTCTCTTCCACCAGATCCAAAAGGAAAGAAAATATTCTTGAATGCATTCCTTTCTCCATAGAAAAATCTGAAATTCCATTAATTTTAGTGTTTAATGAAAGCATCCTTAAGTCTGTAAAAACTTTAATGCATTCACAAAGATGCATCATGATAATGCATGCTAACCTGTCAGGATTAAAAACTTCTGGATCAGGATAATATTCTGGATCATGATGTATGGCAAATATTGGAATGCTCACCAGAAATCCTTCTTTCAGGTGAATCGCTGCCTCGGGAAAATAGTAGTCTTCGGCAGCGCGCCTCTCAATTCTAAAAAAATAAGCACTTTTTAAGTACTTTAAGCACACAAAGAAATAGAAATATTGCAAGAGGAAATGGAAGTTGTTGAATTATGAGTTGCCATATAATCCAAAGCACAGCGTTTCCTAAATAATTTTATGCATTCGCAAAGCTAAATTGCAAGACTAATTGCTAATTTTGTTTAAATAATGCATAAAAAAGGGAAAACATAAAAAAATATACAAATAAATGTGATTAGGTGCTGCTTTTTTACTTATTCTATCCACTTTGAGAAGCTTCCTCACTTCTTTTTCAATAATGTCAAAAAGAATAATAAATATTATGCGACTACAAATATTCAACTCAGTAGTCATGTAATTTCGAACCCAATCCAGAAGACAAGGGAACACTCGGATTGGAAGAAATTCGTGGAGGACTTTTTGAAGAAACTAACTCATATTTGCGTTTCATACCGAGGGAAACCAGGGAGGGAGTGAATGAAGGCTAACTATACAAAATATCTGAATTTGTACAGAATAGCATAATTTTTATAAAAATGGATGAAATAATAGAATTACCTGGCCATGGGTGGACATATCCTTGAACATTCCTTCATCACAGCTTCTAAGTATTTAAGTTTACCCAAACAGTTTGACATTTCTCCTGACTGCAAACAAAGACTCCATTAAAATATGAATGTAATAAAACCTTTCCTTTTCAAATATATACATAAATTATTCTCAGTTGCCATCGCCGCCGTATAGAAATCCAATAAAACAAGTAATATGTGAAAAAGTGTATCACTTATACTAAAATTTAAAAGAATGACTAACCCATCATAAAATTCCATTTCGTTTTTCGCTCATCCCTATTTAATGAATGAATTAAATATTTGAAAAACTTCAAGTGTCATCCTCTACAAGTTTAAAAATGTATTTGAATTGAGGAATAAAAAAGTATTTAATCTGAACAAGATATAGGGAGAGTGTGAACTCATTGTAGGAATTGAAAAAAAAAAGTCCATGATGGAATTTTTTTTTTTTTCTTATTATATTAAATATATATGTTGCTCAAAACTTCGGACATCGTGTACAGTAAACAAAGTAACTCAAATATCACCACAAATAACTTCCGCTCTAATGATCGGATTTCCAGAAACTAAGTGTCAATTTTAATAGTTCAAAAGTCGATCTCAGATCCGGAGAATAATTTCGACTGTTGAATGCCCGCTTAATGCCTTTCTACATATTTAGACAGATCTAAAAATGCACAAATAAGAGAGGAAAAAAGAGTATATTAGATTAGAAATAATAAATTATATTTAGCTCAAACTGAACTGGCCGTTAGAAGACTAAAAAAAAAAAAAACGGGCTTTTATCACTCAATTCCGAAAATTCTTTGTCAGTATTCCGGCAAATCAGAAATAAGGTTGGCTAGCTCCACTATATTTTGTCATTTCTTCCAAAATTGAGAAATTTTCCTCTTCCTATTTACCGCTTCTCTGAGTTAACTCTGGTATGTATAATATTGCAAGTATTTATTATCCCGAGTAAACTCGGGCATAGCAGTAATTCGTCAATACCTTTTGTTTTATCACGTTTTTATTCGGCCGGAAGTAAAACAAAAAATAATAATAATCTGCTGTGATTGGAAGTTCGCCAATATTTTTTTAAGTGTTTAGCTGCAGACGTGTTTTGTACAATTGTATATATATGGTGGTTGATGAATTTAGATAGAAAAAAAGAGTAAAAAAAATGGCGTTCGCGGGCGAAAGTAGTGGAGTTGATTTTTTTTATGATGAAAATGTGAGAATTATATTATAATTTGGGATAGTAAATTAAATACTTTTCACAAATAAAAAAAAATTAAATTTTTAATTTAGAACTTGTGTATTATGTTTCGTTTTAGTTCGTTTTTGCATTTTTTTTTCTTCAAAAAATTTGGTAAGGGAACCTGTTAATGGCAATGAATGCATACTTACTCTGCATTGTGGGAGGACTCGTTCAATTTCTTCTAAAGCTTTCTTCTGACATTCTTGATTCATGGCCAGTCGGTAGACACAATGTGAAAGTAAAGCTGTGGTTGCTTCGTAACCAGCCAAGAAAAAAGACACACACTGTGACAACATTTCGACGTGGCTCAGACCATCTGCAAGGATAGAATAAGCGTTAATTATAAACAATTAATGAAAAACACTTCAATAATCAGTAAAGGACCATTACTTTCTGCCTCCTTATTATTCTGGGGCGGCTGAAAAAGCATTGTTTTAGTTTATTAACGTCGCACTAGAGCTGCACAATGGGCTATTGGAAACGGTCTGGGAAGCTTCTCTGAGGATGATTCGAAGACATGCTATCACAATTTTGGTCCTTTGCAGAGGGGATGGTACCCCCACTTCGGAAGTCCGTGCGAAGTCGAGCACTTTACGGTAGAACAGTTTAACGAAGACCCCACACCATCGGTACCGTCGCAGACTGATCCAAGTGGTCACCCGACAGCACACTGACCGTGGGAAAAAGTTTTATCGGGTGTAATCTTCAAAGAAAAGTGGACACTTTTGTTATAGAGAAGCCATTTTGTGTTGACGCTTCAAAAACTTCTCTATGCATGTAAAATTTTGTCAGGATGTATGAACGCTAGAGCACCGCTTTGGATGGTGTTTTTTTCCCAGCAGTTTGCAAATTTTCATCTGGTGATTCAATCACTTTCTTTCCGGGGTAATGTAGTTCACACAATATCGAAAATACGAAATTTCATTCATTAAAATGATTGTTACAGATTAAAACGTGAGCCGCTAGGGCAACAGCATTTCTACAAAATGTTTAAAAAGCCGGCGAGAAAAAAATTGTATATCCTTAAAGCTCGCCACAGTTTAACTGCAGAAAAAAAGCGTGCAAGAAACAAATATGCAGGCTAACATGTTATCGAAAATTGTAGAAATATCATCGTCAGTGGCAATGCTAAAAATAAATATGTTTTCTTATTTGTCTAAATAGCATTTCAATTTCAAGGCTTTTAAATTTATTAATTTCTAATGCGAAAACATTTAATAACAACTATTAATGCGAATGTTCATATCTTTTATGATTAAGAATTATTATCCTCTACTTTATTATCTCAAATGCTTATGTTGGCTGGAAATTAAAATAGCCCACCCCGTCAGGGCTAAAGAGAATAGAAGGGCTGGTTCACTCCTTTGAAGAAACTCTCGCCGCGCCAATCCTCCGATTTTCTCCAGTGGCGTCACTTTGGCGCAGAGCTCGCACTTTTACTTCAAGAACGGAGCGTTCGGCCTTACTAGCTCTAACTATTATTGGAGTCTTTTTGTGACATATTCTAAGACATTTGTTATTTTCTATAATGACTTTCCTCAGTTTTTGCAGTGAATTTACAAAAATTTAAAACTATTAACGAAATGCCAGTTTGCGCGATTGCAACTTGCAAAAATTCTGATAGAAAAACAAAAGGAAGAAATATAATTTTCCACGTGTAATGAAAGTAAAGTAAATGAACAACTATGTAAAGAATGGATTCCGAAATGACACAGTTAATATAAAACAGCAATACGTTTTTTCTATCGTTAAGAACTTTTATAAAAATTCGTTATCTAAAAAGAAACCACCTCGTTACTTCAAAAAGAAAGGCAGGTGAAAAAAATTAAAAAATGGATAAAGTCAAAGAAAATTAAAACTTAAGTAAAAAGTATAAATACAATATATAGTGTAAAGTTGAAATTCTTCTAGTTTCATAACTTATTTTTTAATGTAGTTATTTTAAACATTAATGATTTTTTTAAAAATTATATTCTCCTAAATTTAAATATCTATAGATTATATCATCTTAAATTTAAATATCTATAAACAATTGTAAAATTTCTAATGTCATTATGGACCTAAATTATTATTTTGTTTAAGTAATTAACGTTTAAGGTTGATGTTTCCTAATGATTAAGTATGAACAAATTGCTATTAACGGTATATTTTAAAATCAGGGATTCTAAATTTAACTCAACTTATTGTTATAAAAGAATATGTAGATAAAAAATTTTCCATATATGCTTTCATTTTTCTTAATAATTAAAGTTAAAACTGAACTTTTTAAAATAAAGTACTTATAGTGTCATTTTCGCCAACAAGTAAAATATTTTTATAAGTTTAAAATGGTATTTTTTTAATATAATGGCCAACAAAGTTTTTTTGAACTATGTTTATGAACGAAAATAATGTGTTAATTACGTAAAGTTTGAAAGCTAATAACCAGGAAATGTCTAACTTATTCAAAGAGAAAGATGCAAAGTTATCATAATATATTTGCTTGCTATCTCCGAGATCTGTGGACACAGTGACGTCATGAGAGGGAAATCGTAGCTTCAGCTCTAAGAGCGGAGTGAACTAGCCCTTCTATTCTCTTTAGCCCTGCCACCCCGTGGCAATTTTTTGTTAAATCGCGCCAAACAAGTTTTTAAAATCTCGCCAAATTAGGTTTCGGGAAATTATTTCGGGGAGATCATTTCGAACGTCCGATAGCACCACCGAAAGTCTTAAAACCTGATTGGTCATTTGATATGTATACATACGCGAAAATTGGATTTCGTTGGAAAAGAGGTAATTTCATAAAATTTGTTAAATCGCGAAATTCGGTAAATATGGGTTAAACTTTATTGATAAAAAGAATTATTAAATAAAGAATAAGGACATTGAGACGAAACTCTGAACTGGATTGTTCGAATAGTAGACAGCCGAACTATTGCTTACATTTCAAAAATCAAAGAAATTTGAAACGATTTCCAAAAGCACCGTGTCGCATTTATAAATTCATTCAATAAGTTTTTACCTTGGGAATTGTTATTGGAATCCTGTGGCTGTTGTTCGTGTTCCAGCATCCTCTGCAAAAAATCATTGAATTTCTGAAACAAAAAAAACATTTGATTAATGTCTGGAAATGTTAACGAAACATTTCATCGTTTTCGAACAAAACTAAATTAACTAGAAACAAAATTAACTAGAAAAGTTATCAATAATTTAGAAATTCTCATTTACAGTCCCTGGCCATATTATTAGACGCACTATAAGATTCTATATAAAATTATAACTATCAAGTGATACTATACAGCTTTATTGTCTTTACTCAACTAAAAATGGTTTGCATTTGTTTACGTTCGTGTATCAGTGATCAGTGATTGGTAAGACAATACGTTAAAAATAAATACAAATATGAAGTATATTTTATTTTATAACCGTCGTTGAACAGCCGACACAATTTCATGGGTTTACGACTACTAATGTAGCCTTGTAATTTTGAACCCAATCCAGAAGACAAGGAAACTCCTGGATCAGTACCCCCAGAGGTATTGATTTGTTATGGAAACATGGAGGATTTTGAGACTCGACAGATTTAACGTGCATCAGTCACCATTTACTACACGGGGAGTCTTCGGCCGGCGAGGATCGAACCCACGACCTCTTGGACATGTATGTTTAAATATAAAAACTTGCAAATCATGAAATTATTAAAAGACTACAGTGTGCCGAATAATTGGATCTAATTATTATCTTATACTAATATAATGCTTGATATAACAAATATTCTATATTTATATAATACATCGTCTAATTTATCCTATCGACACATTTATATTAGATATCGTCTCATTTAACCCATTGATACACGAACGTAAACCAGGGCAAACCATTTTCATTTGAGTAAAAACAATACAGCTGTATCACCTGATAAGTAAGATTTTACATAGAATCATATAATGCGTCTAATAATTTGATCAGGGGCTGTATGCGCCACTCAGAACAGAAAGCACAAGTGAATAAGTATCAATTTTTTTTCGTACCTCCTTTTTCATCTTTTTACGTTCTTCGACAACTTTTGACATGACGTTGTTATAAAATTCTATTGTCTCATTATTCAAGATTGGGATTTTGAAATATTTCATCAGGTATGGGGCGACCACTATAAAAGGAAGAAAAAAGAATAAATTAGAATATAAGAAAAGAAAGACGAAGAGAAAAAAAAAACTTTAAGAGAAGAGACATACTTATAATGATAGTCTTTAAGCTGTTGTTGAACAATTTGTTGGACTGTTCAACGAATGGGTCGTCGTCAGTAATCTTCACTCCAAAGGCACATTTTCCAATGGTATGCAGAACAAAAATTGAGAAATGCCTGCAAAGTAGAGTTGTGCCATAAATCCCAGTGAAACATCTCTTATACACCCAATCGTGGGTCCAGGAAAGATTATTACATGATCTGACAAAATGCACAGGTTTTGCTATTATAACGATTCTCGATTCAGTTTTTTGCTATTATTATTTTTATTTTATAGCCGTCGTTGAACAGCCAAACCCATTTTTTTGGGGGGGTTTTACGATTACTATTGTCCGTAGCCTTGTCATTGTGTACCCAACAACCGTAGCAAGCATTGGGAGAAATTTGCCTTCGTGGAGGACTTTTTGATGGAACAAACCCGCATCTGAGTTACATGGAGAGGAAGACCACGAGAACCTCCCACGGTTAGCCAGAAGGCAAGGGGACTCTAACGTATGATCCGTCTAACACTGCAAATGTTTCGCGCACTGTGTGAGCCGGATGCGGAATTCGTATCAACCAGCCATCGTTAGGATTCAAAGCCTCCTTGGAAGGAGAACGCTCAATCCCTTGACACACCACGGTTTTCAGTTTATTTATTTATTTATTTATTTTTTTGTTCAATCGATTCAATAGAATTTGCTCATTTGTTTTGAATATGTGTGAGAAATCATATGCAACGATAGACGACATAAAAACAAGAAGCTCTATCCTTATGCATTGCTTCTCACCTTTCCATATATAGCATTGAATATTCTCTAAAACTGCTAGGGGAGGTTGCTTCCCACCCCTGATATTTACAAATTTAAGTGTAAACATAAAATTCAGCAAAATAAACCCTATATCCTGAAATACTACAGTCTCATTGTTAATAAAACATAAAAAACTGGGAGAATTTCAAATGAGAAATAAATGATACGATAGGGTTAAAAAAAAAGATTTTTGAGAAATATTTTTAGAAAAAAATTAGATAAAGAAATTACTTCTCTGAAATATTCAAATATATACTTTGGAATCGAACTTTGTATTACAGTCAGTTGAATTTAAACGATTGTCAGTTGAATTTTTTAAAAGAAGCACTTAGAGACATTGAGATAATATTTTCCAATTAAAAGCGTTTAAGAAAAGAAAAATCATAAATATATCAGTCATAAATCGTTTAAAGAAATGGATGAAGTTCATGAAAGATGTAAAAACATCATTTTGAATAAATTTCATTTAACACCCATAATTTTAATTTATTCATTTTATTTGAATAATTTTTAATCTTGGAAAGAAGTGGTTACGGATCTGTAGAAATTTTACACAAAGTCATATTTAAAAACAAAATAGTATGACAATAATACTTACTCTTGACAATTGATAACTTCGCCTTTTTGAGCACTCAGGGTCATTTTCGCCACCATTTTATCGCAACATTCCTGAAGCAGATTGGTCATCTAAATGAAGAGTCAATGTGATTATATGAGCACAAAATGAGCAATTATATGAGCACATTACCTAACTGTTCCGTTAATCATAGAAGAATCAATGGTTTTAACTTTAACAGTTTGCTTCAATCATTCTATCAACTAATTGTATTTATTTACTTGATGTGAAATGGTATTGATTTTCTCAATGGCAATTATATTTTTTTAACCATTTAATTCTTTTTTCATTCAATTCCTACTATTAGTTCACACTCTCCCTATATCTTGTACAAATTTTCTATCCTTCATAAAATACTTTTTATTCATTCATTCAAGTTCAAATACATTTTTTAAGTGGATGACACTTGATGTTAATACAGTCTTTTCAAATATTAATTCAGTCATTAAATATAATGAATTCATTTTAGTTTTATATAGGAGAAAAAAATATACTTATTTAATAAAAAGTAACTAAAAGGAATTATTTCTTTGTTGACCTAGGTTGGAATTGACTTTTATATTACTAGTTTTTTTAAAGTGATTGATTTTTTTCAGGTAATAATTGAACTTAAATGAAGAAGACACTCACCATCTTGAGATTTGAAGGAGTAAAACACGTTTTGACGATATTCCTCACTCTCTTCCAATCGTGTCCTTCCAATGAGAAGAGAGTATTGTCAAAAACGGGATCACCCACTCTCATGTCCTGAAAAAAATACATTATTTCAGTTAGAGGGTGCAAACATGAGCTAAGTCAATGTCATTATGCATTCATGGTTTTTGATATGCCTACAAACTTCCATCATTCCATGATGAAAAATGCTACTTTAATACTATGATAGTTAACCATCAAGAGACTCTAATGAACCAAAAATCCATTACGATTCCAACTACTACATTTCCGTGATGGTTTAATGAGAATTCTTGTTAGTTCTCAGGAATGAATCATTAAAAAAAAAATTTGGGTTTTTTTTATTTTTATGTTGGACCATCATAAATCAGTCCGAATTCCTACATTGAGAGAATGGCTGTTCATGATCGTTCCAACATTTTATTTCTACGAAACAATGGTGGAAATTCATGAGGGTACAGTAATGCTTTTCCATGTTTATTTAATAATTATCCTTGTTTGTTCAGCAGGAATTACCATTAAAAAAATGTGGGTTTCTTTATGTTGGACTATCGTAAATCATTCCTACATTGTGGTGATGGTGGTTCGTGATTGTTACAACATTTGATTTTTAAGAAATTATGCTGCAAATTTCTGATGGTTCAATATGAACAAACAATCAAAACAAGTTACTATGTTGAACCATCATAAATCAGTCCGAATTTCTACATGAGGTGATGGTTACTTATGTTGGTCACCATCGAAAATATAATGAAGGAAGATGGAATCAAGATGGAATTATTGATGGTTGCCCAACCATGGAAAACATTCAAGAATTTTGACACGAAATTGTAGAGATTTTAGCTTCCAAACAGGTTATTGAAGGGATTTTTATGCAAGAATTACGAAAAAAATTGAGCTTCTTTTGTTCAAAAAAATAAGAATGCACAAAAATGGACTTACTCTTCTGTTGGGGAATTTGTTGAAATCTGTGAACATGATCCTGTCTATTAAGTCACGTTCTCCTAACGTTAACACAGGTTGACAACCGTCGAATCTCCTAAAAAAAATAATGCAATTTGATATTTACAGAAAGAAATAACGTTACAGTGTTCCCTCGCTACTTCGCGCTTCATATTTTGCGGCTTCAGTGCTTCATCAAAAAATAAAAATGAAAAAATAAGCAGCCACATTGCGAAAAGGAGCGTTGTTTCATGTTGATGGGCGAGAGAGAAGTCATGTCAGAGTACGGGCTCTCATAAAGGCCAGGGCTCACAACTGGCAATGCTGCAGGTTTCATTTATAAAGTCAAAAATCCACGGGCAATCAAAAACAAAAATACGGCTCTGTTGCTTGTGTTCTGAATGCATAACGAAAACTCTCACCCGGTTACTCCATTGCTTCATTCCCCAGGTGAAGCTGTATCTGGCCCTTTATAAGGTCCTTCTCCTGATGGACTGTACAGGAGGCCATGCAACGGACCTGCATTATGACGGTGAGCAGATAGAGAACACTACACTTCTAATTCAGGCGATGGATCATGCCTTTAAAGCACTCGGTTTTGTAATTAATTTTATTAATTAGCACTGACACGTTTAAGTAAATACGTATACGGTTGTAATTTTTGTCTTAAATGTGTAAAGTATAAATACTGTTTACATATTTAAATCATTCGTGTACCCGCATACACGAAAATTCCTATTGGCAAATCCTACTTCGCGGTTTTTCAGCTTTCGCGGAAGGTTCTGGTCCCCATTAACCGCGAAAAACGAGGAATCACTGTATTTTAAAAATGACTACAAATATAATGAATATCTGTTACTCTTTTATGCACTCAAAACCATCCGACTGAGAGCGACGAAATTTGGCATACTGCTAGTTCGAAGCCCGGAGAAGGTCACTAACGACATAAGAATATTCTAAGTAAAATTTCATATGAAATTTTACAGATTTGTTAGTGTTAAGCATTGTTTTAAACTATAGACAATTTCTTAAATATTTAAAATATAGCATCAGTTATGTTAGCTTATAGCTCTATTTGATTAAAAAAGGGCTCGCACGTATTTTAAAATTTAATTATTTTTTATTCTCTATGTCAGATAAATGCAATGAACAACATGAACACGGTAGCGATCATGGACCGAGTCACCAAGTTAGTATTTCTAAAATTATCTGGTGGCATGAGTTTATTTTCTTCAGAGTAATTCTTTTAAAAAGTGTTTATTTTGTCGTAAATAGTTTAAAATCAATGCTAATTGAAATCCAACAAAAAAAAAAAAAAAACTGAAATACAAAATGAATCGAAAGGTGTAGTTACATACGTAGATCACTGATTCTTGACCTCTGTGCCACGCCAGTTTTGTGAGCCGACAAATTCTTAAGTGTACTGTCAAATTTTTGAAATGATATAGTTAAAATTATAATGATTATTTTTCAAGTAAAGAAAAGTTTTTCTTATATATAAAAAAAAATTTCAGTTGGCATATGAAAGTGTAAGTAAAACAAAAAGACCCTTATAATAAAGAACAAATCTTACCCATATATCCTTCCTAATTCTTTGTAGCATCTTTGTTCAGTTTCTATAATATCCATCTACAAAAGTAAATTTGTTCTCTTTTCAGAACTTTTAATCAACGATTAAATAAATCAAGTTTTAACTGTACTCTAATGATATATTAAAAATGTAATTATAATCGTCGTTGAACAGCAGATCCCATTTATGGTTTAAGACTCCGTAGCCTTATAATTTTGAAACCAATCCAGAATCAAGAATTGAGGGAAATTTGCCTTCGTGGAGAGCTTTTTAATGAAACTAATCCGCATTACCGTTACATGGAGAGGAAAATCACGAAAACCTCCCACTGGTAGCCTGATGGCAAGGGGACTCTAACCCATGATCACTCTACCACTAAGGGTTTTTACGTCAGCACTGTGGTCAGTGCAAGCCGGTGCGGAATTCGAATAGACCAGCTATCGCTGGGATCAAAACCGGGTCGCATTGGGAGAAAAGTGCACTATCCCCTGAGCCATCACTGCACGTCTATATTTTATAACCGTCGTTGAACAGCCGACCCAATTTGGGGTTTCCGACTACTAATGTTAAACTCCGTAGCCATGAAATTTTGAACCAATCAGGAAGACAAAGAAACATCTGGATCAGTACCCCCAGAGGCAGGATTTGTTATGGTAACATGGAGGACTTTGTGACCCGACAGATTTAACGAGTCCCGCGGTGGACTGATCGTTAAGATACGGTTCCCAGCTGATCACCGAAGTCAAGCATCACTGGCTGCGGTCAGTGTGCGGGTGGGTGACCACTTGGATGAGTCTGCGTAGGGACCGAGGGTGTGTGGTATGGGTCCTCGTTAAACTGTTCTACCGTAAAGTGCTCGACTTCGCGTGCAGGTCGTCGGGCTACCGAAGCGAGGGTGCCATCCCCTCTGCAGAGAATCAAAATTGTGATAGCATGTCTTCGGATCATCGTCTGGGATGTTTCCCAGACTGTCGCCAATAGCCCATTGTGCAACTCTAGTGCGACGTAAATGAACAATAACAACAACTACAGATTTAACGAGAATTACTCACTATTTACTACACGGGGAGTCGCGAGACGGGATCGAACCCACCAGCTCTTGGACATGCTCACTAATAACCAGGCGATCCCGCTTACGATATAAAAAAAATTTTAAGATCTTACAAAATTTAATGAACTCAAGAATATAACTGAATTTATGAGGCAATGAATTTAAGCAGCTCATGAACTACACGATTTTCCAAACTTCTATGTTTTTCATTTTTTGGACCCAATTTTCGGTTTTTTGACTACTAATATTAAACTCCGTAGTCTTGTCATTTTGAACCCAATCCAGAAGACATGGGAACTTCTGGATCAAGTATTGAGAAAAATTTGCTTTCGTGAAGGACTTTTTGATAGAAACTACCCGCATTTACGTTAGATGAAGAGAAAAACCACGAAAATCTCCCACGGTTAGTCTGACGGCAAGGGGACTCTTACCCAGGATCCGTATACCACTAACGATAGTGTACGTCAGCACTAGGGTCGATGGAAGCCGGAATCGGGAATTCGTATCGTTCAGCCATTGCTGGGATCAGGGTAGGGCGATCCGGGCGGACACCCGGAGCGCAATGATCTAGGGGCGCCGAAATGATAGTTGACTAGATTGAGAGGCGGCAAGCGGAATTTATCATTTTTATTTCTAAGCACATAATTTAAATAATATAATATATTTAAACATTAAGGCAAAATCTAGTTGAATTCAATTCAACATGACAAAACCTCTTCTTTTCGTTGAGCAATATTACGGAAATATATTGATACCCTAAAACCATTGAGTGATACGCGATGGGAAAGTCGAGTCAACTCATTAAAAGCTTTGCGGTTTCAAATTGGTCTAATTCACGATGTTTTGTACAGCATATATAAAGATTCAGAAATCGATAATATTATCAGAGACGAGGCTAGCGGATTATTAAATAATTTGAAGCAGTTCAAATTTATATGCTCTGTTGTGATCTGGTACAAAATTTTGAGTCATATTAATCCCATCAGCAAACTTTTGCAAACTGTAAATTTTGATATGTCACAAGCTATTGATATGCTTAGCAACTGCAAACTCTTCTTTGAAAACCCGAGATCAGATGAAACTTTTGAAAGCATCATTTTAGAAGCAACCGAGCTTGCTTCAGAGATTGACGTGGAAGCTTATTTCGAAACCACCACACCACGTCACCGTGTCAGAAACAAAACAAGAACGTTTTTGTATGAGGGCCCGGATGAACCCGTTTAAGACCTCAAACAGAAATATAAAATAGATTTTTTTTTTCACACTATAGATCAAGCAATAAATGCCTTGGAAACCAGATATAATTTGCTAAATACTCACAGTAATTATTTCAGCTTTTTGTATAATATTTTTGGTCTAAAAGACATGCCCAGAAATGAGCTACTGGCTCATTTCAAAGATTTGGAAGTAGTTTTAACTGATGGAAATTCAAGCGATCTTAACGCCCTAGAACTAGCCGATGAAATAAGCATTGTTTCGTCATTATTAACAAAAAAAGAAACCCCTGTTGAAGTTCTCAAGTTTATCGCTACACTTAAATTCGCACCAAACCTCAGCATAGCATTAAGAATCCTACTTACATTGGCAGTCACTGTGGCTTCAGGGGAAGGAAGCTTTTCAAAACAAAAAATAATAAAAAATTATCTCAGAACGATGCAGACGCAAAATCGTCTCAATGGATGGGCAATGATAGCTATACAACACCAAATTAGTGACAAATTAGACTTGAAATCACTGGTTCGTGAGTTTGCCAAAAGAAAAGTTAGAAAAAGGGCATTTTAATTACTTTGGTTAGTTAGAATTTATTTATAATATGGGATATTAGTTTAGTTAGCATTACTACACTTTAATTTTTGTTATTTTGCCTTAAGTGCTAAATTGCTTATCTTGTTATCTGATGATTGAGTTTTTAATAAAACGTTTTTTTTTAAATATATTTTTTCAATGTTTTCTTGACTTTCTGATATGGTCGCATGAGATTTACTTTTAAAAAAAAAACAGGGGGGGGCGCAAAGTTAAGGTTTTGCCCGGAGCGTCTAGGGCCGGCCCTGCTGGGATTCGTACCGGTTAACTTCATAGGACGCTCTATCCCTTGGTTTTACTACTTTCATCACTTTGATACAAAATATAGACTAAAATAAATTTAAGTTAATAGAAACTTCGTTACCTGGGCTAACGTAAACGAACCAAAAGGAAAAGAAGGCGGTATGTAGCTCAAATTTTGTTCATCAAAAAATCCGTAGTGTTTCGTCTGAAATCTAAAATGAAATGTTCTTATTTACTAAATAGTATAGGTCGATACACATACAAAACACAAAGATAAATTGCTTAAACAGTAGCTTAAGAAAATTTATTTTAAAATTCGAAAGTTAATCATTTAACACAAAATATTTACTATAAAAATAAATAAATAAGATGAAATAAAAAGTTTAAAGCAAACATAAATACAAATTGAAGTAAATAAAAAATTTTAGGAAATAAATAAAACAATCATCTATTTCTTTCCAAAATTAATTTTGTAAGTTTGTTTAAAATGCAAATTGATAAAGTTATAAATGAATAAATCTATTAAGAGTGAATGCGTTTTTTAAGCTATTTATATTTTCAGTTTTTTAAGTTATCATATTCATTAATTACCCCGCTATAGTATACAGTTAAACCCCGCTATAGTGAACCTTCAAGGGACTGAAATTTCGGTTCACTATAACCGGGAGTTCACCATATCCATACTGCAAAAAAAAAAAAAAAAAAAAAAACATTTAACTAATTTTCCCAACTTGCTCCCATTTATTACATATTATTTAAATAAATGACCCATAAAAAGGAATACAAAATTGATTAAAAAACAATATGTAGTAACAAAAAATGTGTTAACTTTTATTTTTTATTAATTCTTCGTCTTGTTTACAAAAAATTTAGGGATGGTCTTTATTTAGGAAGCAAACAAGAAAAAAATGCCTACATTCCACTCAATAGATGGATTTAAAAATCGGTTTATGTACACACTCTATAACAAAAAAATCGACGCACACTGCCGAACCAGATTACAGTGGTGCATGGCAGGCTGGAATGATGCCGACTGGGGACGTATAGTTTTTAGCTACGAATCCCGCTTCCAACTGTGTCCTGACGATCATCGAAGACGTGTTTGGAGACGCACAGGGCAGAGGGGGATCCTGCCTTCACCATTGCACGCCACACCGGCCCTCAACAAGGGATTATGGTCTGGAGTGCCATTTCCTTTGACAGCCGGACCCCTTTGGTCGTCGTTAGAGGTACACTTACTGCACAGCGGTACGTCAACGACGTCCTAAGACCTGTTTTGCTACCGTTCCTTTTGCAGCGCCCTGGGCTGGTTTTTCAGCAGGACAATGCCACATACGGCACGTGTTGCTATGAACTGTCTGCAAGCTTGTCAAACTCTTCCTTGGCCTGCCAGATCACCAGATCTCTCTCCCATTGAGCATGTCTGGATGATGGGATATGATGGGAAGGCGATTGCATCTGGCACAGAATGTTGATGACCTCGTTCGACAATTGGATCGAACTTGGCAGGAAATACCGCAAGAGACCATCCGGAAGCGTTATCGGTCTATGCCACGCCGTGTGGCAGCTTGTATCCAGGCTAGAGGCAGGTCAACACCTTGTTGAACTTGTTACTGTAACTCTGCAATAAATTATTCAATTGTTCTGAAATTTTAATCATTTACTATTCTGTACATTGTCTTCCTATCCACCAATTTTCATTCCAATCGGACCACTCCTTCTTGGTGCGCCGATTTTTTTTTTGTTATAGAGTGTATTTTATGTAGAAGTTTAAAAGTTATCGAAAAATTAAGAAAAAAAATCAGTCTAAGACAAAATAAAGTTCATAATATCCAATTTCTTCTCGTCTTTTGGTTCCCCATATCCACAAAAAATAATATCGTATGTGTATAGCAAGGTACAGGAGCGAACATTTCGTTCACTATATCCGGATGTTCACTATAACCAGGTTTGACTGGTATGGTATTTGACGGGAAATGGTATTTTTTTTAGTTGTGAGTACTTAAATCAATAAAATTGTGTTGTGCAATCAAAAATATGATTTTCATAGAGAAAATAAGTTCTTCACACTTTAAGAAATGTTTTATAATTGCATATAAGATTGCTTTCTTATCTCCAAATCTACTAGAAATCAGAAGAAATTTGAAAATTATTATTTTTAACCAAATTATATATTTAGCAAATGCAGCCACGCTCCAAGAAAGAAATCATGCGATCATTGCTAAATCACTTTTGATAGCAATAAAAGATAAGAATTTGTTATTCACGGCACAAAATAAGACAAAAAAGTAATAAATAAAAACTTATCTAGATAAGATTTGTTTCAACTTATAAAAAGTTGTCCAAAACACTCTTAAAATCCTTTTTCCTGTTTGAAAGTGAATTCTTCTTTCTGGGCCAATGAGTGGTGATGGTAATACTGACCCAGTCACTCAGATGCATTTAAGATATTCGTCGCTTTATTTACTTTTAGTAAAATCTAACGATAGTAAATAAAGCAAAATATATCGTGTAATTAAAATAATAATTTTTATGAAACCAAATAACTAAAGTAGTTGATTTAGAGTGTAGATATATTATTTTCTATTATAATGACCTATGTAATTAAAACATTATTATAATTTTTTTCAAATTCCCGATTATTAGGTAAGTATGCAGCTATTAGGTACTGTCACCGGCCATATTATTAGACGCACTATAAGATTCTATGTAAAAATATAATTATCAGGTGATACCCTATGCAGTTGTATTGTTTTTACTCGGATGAAACCGGTTTGCATTTGTTTACGCTCCTGTATCAATGGTAATAATTGGGTTAACATTAACAAATGGGTAACAAATGGGTTAACATTGTCATGCAATACGTTAAAAATAAATACAAATAGGAAGTGTATAAAAAGTCTCCTCGATAAAAAACCATTACATTTATGTTTAAATACATGAGTATTGCATATAAACTCGTGCAAAACATCCAATTATTAAAACACTACAGTGCGTCTAATAATTTGGTCTAATTGTTATATACTAATTAAAAACCTGATATAATAAATATTCCATATTTATATAATATATAATCTAATTTATCCAATATTCGAATTTATATTATATATCGTCTAATTTCATCATTTCATACATGAACTTTAAATACTTTCTAAGCGGAAGGTAATTGATACAAGTACAAACGGGTTTCAGTCACATAAAAACGATAAAGCTGTATAGTATCACCTGATAATTAAGATTTTACATAGAATGTTATAGTGCGTCAAATAATTTGACCAGGGACTGTATGTAATTAAAACATTATTATCATTTTTTTTCTTAAATTTCCAATTATGAAGTATCCAATTATTAGGTATATTAAGATAAATCTACATTCTTATACAAAATAAAATGATATTTTTTTCCTTCTTGACAAATATTTTCACTGAGTACATTCTTTAAAAAAAAAAAAAAAAAAAAAAAAAAAAAAAAAAAAAAAAGCATTTTACCAAAATCGCCACTGGTCACTTAATAAAACAAATTGCAATCGTCAGCCACCCGATCCAATGCATTGCATGGGCATTATATTTTTTAATAAATATGGAATTTTTATAAATGTCTTTATTTAAAAAGTGTAATGTTTGACATGTTATATCACGTTATCCACATTTTTTTTACTTATTTAAAAAATATATTATGGCGTTACACTCAGCATTTAAATGTTAATTATGCATTAATTTAAAATTTCGCGATTTTTTCTTCTTCTTATTCTTCAACAGTTTAAAGACATTTTCTGAAGAAAATGTTTAGACGTTTTATGCTAAATTACTTTTTTTTTATCTATTAGACAAAATTATTCGGTGCTTTAAATACTTTCTAAGTGGAAGGTAATTGATACAAAATTAATTTTTTCATTTTAACTAATTTAGAAATATATAATTATACAATTTCTATTACATACGTTAGTTTAACTTACAAAATTATTCAAATTTTTTTACTAGAAGCTATGAGACAAATGCTTGATTCTTGAAGATATAAAATAATCCTTTTCTACCAAAATACGTATTTGCAAATTAATAAAGTAGGAATAAAACTTTATAAAAGAAATAATGAAAAAATTAATAAATATTTAATTCTCTCAAAAGGTTTCAAAGTTTTTCGTTTGCTTTTTATCCCTTTAACTCAGAATTTTTATTAAACATATTTTTCATTTTTCTTTCATTATTTTGTGTTAATTTAGGTCAAAATAAGGGATAGATAATTTGAAATTTTAATAATTTATAATTGATGAAACATAAGTTTTCTTTTCTGCGTTCTCTTTCAAACACGGTTCACTCCCAAACAATATTTTTTTTTTTTTTTCAAATTTTATACTTATATACTTATCTAAGAGGAACAGAAAATTCATCATTGAAATTCCTTTATTTAAAAAAAAAAATCAATTAAAATTTTTGAATATGAATGAAAAGAAAAATGTTCAAGCTACTTTTTTGGAAATTTATATTTTAGTAAATATATAATTGTGATAATTTAACAAATTTTTTTAGCAACTATTAGATCGTTTTTTATATTCATAAAATGAGAAATTTTATTTTTGTTCGTAATTAGAGCGTAAGAAAAAAATATATACAAAAGGGAGACCAGTGCGTCAAAGGGTTAACTTTTGGGCAATCATCACATCACTTCATGTATAAAAAAAAATTATTAAAACATCTATTCTTAATTTTTAAGATGGAATTTGAAGGAATGACCCTTACTTGCATAATAAAAAAGTTATTAAAAAAATATTTTCTCTTAATTTTAAAAATGGAATGTGAAAGATTCGAACGCTTACTTGTATAATAAAAAAAAATTTATTTAAAAAAAATCTATTCTTAAATTTAAAAATGGAATTTGAAAGAATGACACTTACTTGTATAATAAAAAAAGGAAAGTGATTACGACCCCCAATAAAAGGCACGTGATTATTCCGACCATTCTGTTCGATGTTCTGATCAAACTCTGAAGTAATCCTTTCCCAAGTATTGCAATTTATTTCCGTTGACCACGAACTACACATTCGATTAGGGGGAGGAGCCATGCCTCATCATGATTCGCCATTTAATAGGGTGCGCGCGTTGACCTGACGGCCTTCAAACGATAGGGAAAACGAACAGGGGTTTAAAAATTTTATCCCTTTTTACTCTCTCATTTGAATATAATTATTACGATTCCAGCTTTTTTTTTTTTTTTTTTTCCTTTTTCTTCTTTTAAGTACTTCAGTGTAGTGACCCCAAGGACAACCATTAGAATATGTTACCCCTTGTTTTTTGTTATTCTTTGTTCTATTAGATAGGTGACAATCAAGTTCTTTTACCCCATGATACATCGAACATAAAAATCGCTTGCAAAAAGTAAACATTGAAAGTGTTAAGCAGGGATGTTGGCCTTTTACAAGGTCTTCCAGTTCTGGTTAAAACAGTTTTAAATTCGGTGTTATAGCAGCAGCGGGGTCGAAAGTCAGAGGCCAGTTGCTTTTTACTCCAGATTTTATTCTAATCCTGTGGTCTCTAACCTCCATAGGTGAGGTTATTACTCGGATGCATGAACTCACCAACCAAATATTTTTCATTCTTCTTCATTTGGAGATCACTGACTTTAATTATCTCACAGGCTTTCTTACACATATCGGATACATAACTTTCTTTTTTTTAAATTATTATATACCCTGAAAAAAATAAACGAGTATAAAAATAAAATCCTTTAAAATCAATAGCCATTTGATGATTCTGTTAATGTTCTGATAAAAAAAAAAAATCCGTTTTCTACTGTTTTAAGAATTTAAAAAATAAATAAAAAATAGGTATCGTAATAATCCTTTTAGCGTTTCCTTTAGGCATGATAAGTCGTGCCCTGTTCGCTTTCACTGACATTAAGAATCGGATTATTACTAAAATTTTATCCTCAATTTTCTAAAGATTTTTATGAGAATTGAATGATTTATTTATTTATTTATTTATTTATTTATTTATTTGAATTGAAAGAACAAGGGAACAAAAAAAAAAAAAAAAAAAAAAAAAAAAAAAAGGCTAGCATAAGCAATAATAAAAAGCAGTACAACATGTTCAATTAAAAAAAAACAGACGATAATGTTGGAACGTTTTTGGGATTGATATAGGTCGAGTTTTTGTGAAGAAATTTACTGAATTTACAGAAATTTACTGAATTTTGAGAAATTTGGACTAACGGTACGAGATGATGGAAGAGATTTTGAATATTATCGTCAACCAAAGAATTACCTGCACTTTTTTTTCTGATATCTTTGAATGGAAAATTATCTGATGAATGAAACTGTTAGAATCCAAATACAAAAATTTTTTTAATATAAACAACAATAAAAAACAGTACAACGCCTTCAATTAAAAAAAAAAAAAGCCGTTGATGATTTCGGAATTTCTTTGGAGTTGCAGTTGACTGCCATTTTTGGATTAGCCATTTTTATAAATAAACCCGTAAGCGATTCATGTTTACTGTTTTATTACACGTTCTTTAATGATTAAATATTTTTTACAAGTTCAATGATCAACGTTGACTGCGTGGCTACGTTGGTGAATTCGTATTCCTAAAGTTATCTGAAACTACGTGTTTACTTAGCTTATAGTTGGGGTTTTCAAACGAGTTCTTATAAAATTGAATAATTATAGGCAACAGTAATTGAAATGAATAAAATGTTAAGTACTAAAAAGAAAATTAATTGCGAAAAGATCCGTTATGGGGAAGTGTAAAAAAGTTCCATACTATTATTGACGCTTGTTGCTTATTTCTCACAATGTTTGACGATTATTTAAACTATTTCGTAAAATTCATTACATTTCCTAATGCCTGTAAAAAATTAAATAGGGGTTAAATTTTGGATAAAATAAGAACTAGTCTTAACTATTTAGGTATCTAAAACAGAAAATGGTTTGAGCGGAGCTTAAAAGGTTGTACATGTGCGGCAATTTTTCACCGATATCAGAAAACCTTCTCCTTGTTTTTTTGCTCGTTTTTTAACTGCAGCGTTAACTTAAGTTTATAAGCCTCCAACCTCCTTAGATGCTTTTCATAATGACCACAAATTAAGTAACTTTAGTAGGCGAATTGTGCTCCAGACGATTTGCACCCAGGGCAAATTGTCGTTGCGAACGAATTCTGCACACGACAAATTGTCATTGCGACGTGCCTTATGACGAATCGTGCTCATGGCGAATTGAGCCTACGTCAAATTGTGTGCGACAAATTGTCGAATTGTGCGTTGACGCAGAACTTTATACTGAATAATATATATTCTGAGCTGTGGTGGCTTATGGGATAGAGCGTTCGCCTTCCAATGAGGTGAATCGGGTTCGGATCCCAGCGATGACTGGTCGATTCGAATTCCGCCCCCGGCTTCTACCGAACACAGTGCTGACGTAAAATATATTCTCTGGTAGAGATAGATCATGGATTAGAGTTCCCTCGCAGTCATGCTAACCGAGGGAGATTTTGTGGTTTTCCTGTAACGTAAATGCGTGTTAGTTCCATCAAAAAGTACGCAACGAAGGAAAATTTCTTCCAATACTTGATCCAGGAGTTCCCCTGTCTTCTGGATTGGGTTCAAAATGACAAGGCTACAGAGTTGAACATTAGTAGTCGTAAACCCAAAATTGGGTCTGCTGTTCAACGACGGTTATAAAATATAAATTAAAATAACATATATTCTAATATTTTAAAGGGACAGTTCACACTCAGATGGAATGAGGCAAATCTTGTCGCAATTTAACTTTTTTTTTTTATCTATCATTCTTGTAAGCGTCTATCTGTATCGATTTGTAACTAAATACCTAACTATATCTTCTTCTTTCAACTTTGTATCAGATTTTTCGATGACGCTGCTTGAATTCTGTTATGAAATGTGTTCATGGAAACGATTTTGAAATCTCATTTTATCGGTCATTCTAACAGAATAATACGTTACTTAACTTTTTTCTTTTTCAACTAATGAACAGAAGACAATTATATATATATATATATATATATATATATATATATATATATATATATATATATATATATATATATATATATATATATATATATATATATATATATATATATATATATATATATATATATAAAGAGATACTAACTAGTTGTAATCTTCAAATAATAAAATTTTTCAAAACCAAGGAAGTTAATTGAAAAAATTAAATTAAATTAACATAAAGGAATAACAAATCCAAAAATAAATTTAAATGGTATGAATTATTTTCTCAAACTAAACAATTTTTAAAACATCTTTTAATGCCTGAACACAGAGAAATAGATTTTAAGTTTTTTCTTTCTTTTTGGTGATAAACTAATGAAATTATTGGTGTTTGCATGATAATCAATCAATGTTTGTGGAGCACACTTGATACAAAAGAGTCTATTTAACGTTAAAACCTGATAATTCGTTATATGTAAAATCACATTTTGAAATACTTGCACAAAACAGGTTTCATAAACACTAGACATAATTAAAATACGCCTTTTTATACAGTAAACTAGTATTTATTTTATAAATCTTAAACCAAAAATGAAATGAAGCAAAACATTATCACGTTACATACATTTTCAACGAACAAAAAAGAAGCTAAATTTATGAATTAAATTACACTTATTATAAAAGTAATTTTAAACAAACATTACCGTTCTTAAATTTAATTGCTACTGATAAAATCCGTTCATTTTGTGTGAGTTTTTCGTTTGAAATGCAAACAAATAGGGATTTTACCGCTTTCTCTAAAAGTGAAGTGGCTTCGAAAATTAATTCTGAGTCCTCATAAAATGCGTTAACAAGTTTGAAATGTTCCGAAATATTTTGGGAAATAGGGAACGTGAATCTCAAAGAAAAGTTCGTTAAATAAAAAATTCACTTCGCTATTCGGAAGGTATTTTAAGAAGACATTTCCACAATGTTCTTGGTTCCTCGAAAAATTCGCAAAATGGAAGTTCGTCAAATAGAAGTCCGACTGTATATATTTAAAAAAATATGTAATGTTGTTGATCGTAACCTTTTTTTTTTTTAAAAAACAATTTATAAAAAGGTAAGATTCTCTGGTTTAACCTTAGAAGACTGGTTTAAGCTTATGACTTTCCAATTCTATATGTATGTGCAATTCATTAAATAAACGTATTGACCCCACCCTCATTCAAAAACTGTGTAGGCTACTATAAAATATGTCATTTAAATTCGTTGCCAGCAGAAATAATGAAATGCTTTGATTAAAAGCAGAAGAACCTGTTCTAAGATAACCTTCGATTGCTTTTCTTACTTCATGAATGTTTTCATTCAACAAATCAAAATAAACAACTTGTTTACATCGAATGATAGTTACGTCACATCTAAACAAACCGTTTTTCAGTGTTATTACAAAAAAAAAAAAAAAAAAAAATACAAAAAAAAAAAAAAAGAAGAAGAAGAAAGAGATTTAACTGCTATAATTTAAAAGATAAATTCTGGTATTTTAAAATTCAGAGAAAAATGATTTTAGGTAAACCATAAAATGTCTCCAAAATGCAAGCAAATTATGGCAACTTATTTTAATTAATGGAAACTTCTTTCAAAATACCAGGTTTCTTCCGCTATCTACACTCCCTGGCCAAATTATTAGACGCATTCTAGGATCCTATGTAAAATCTTAATTATCAGGTGATACTCTGTACAGCTTTATTGTTTTTACGTGGTTTGCACTTGTTTACGTTAGTGTATCAATTGGTTAAATTAAATAAGACATGTAATTTAAATTTGACGATTGTATAAATGAGACGATATATTATATAAATATAGAATATTTATTATATCAAGCATTATATTAGTATATTATAATAAATAGACCCAATTATTGGATGCACTGTAGTTTTTTAATAATGACATGTTTTGCACAAGTTTATGTGCAATACTTTTATAGTTAAACATACATGTAATGGGTTTTTATTCAGGAGATTTCTTATATACTTCCTATTTATATTTAACCTATTGCATTACAATGTTTACCCATTGATACAGGAGCGTAAACAAATGCAAACCGGAGTGAAAGCAATACAGCTGTATAGTATCACCTGATAATTATAATTTTACATAGAATCTTAGAGTGCGTTTAATAATATGGCCTGGGACTGTAGAAACGTCTAAGCTGACGTCACGTCAGTTTTACCTAAAAATCCATCCATGATGAATCAGTTACTAGTAACAACCAATAGGAAAACGTTTCTATTTGAATCGTCCAATACTTACAAATAGTGTAAACAGCCATTCACAACCATAAAATTGTATTGGATTATTCTACATTAATGATACATCTCTCTATTTTGAATCCTCCCTTTTATTCTAGATGGGTTCTCATTCCTTGTTTTGGAGGATGAAATTCAACAAATGTTAAATTGAGATAAAAAAGAAAGGGCCATTGGCCTTTTTGCATACTCAAAATTATTATAATAACATTTGGTCAATGTCCCATTAACCTTCTTATGTTTGTTTTCACTTCCAATTCAAGGACTTTTTTTCTTCATTCATCCGTCAATGTGTATAGGGTAGAAGGGAATCATCCAATTCCTATTCTTATTAGCGATGTAAAATGAAAAGACCTTCACTTCTAAGTCCAAGATATCACCACACTTAGTTGCATCACCCTCATAATCTGCTTCTTAAATCTGATATCTAATTTCCCTGACCTTGATAATCAGCAAATGCACATATTGCCCACTATGCGGAAAAAAATCGGCAAGAAAAACAATTTTCTCTCTCCTTTCGTTCCTGAATGCTTTTTTAAAAAATAATAATAAATAGGATGAAAGTAAATTTTAGATTATAGCGCCATAATTCAGCCGAATAATTTACAAAGAAAAACGAAATTTACGTCTGTGTGTTAGAAAAAATCAATTGCAAACATCATTTGCTTAAAATAAAGGGTTTCAATAAATACTCTTCAGAAGAAAACAAAAAGAGTTTAGAAAGTATAGCAACTACCCTTATGAAATTTTAAGGTATTTTTGAAGTTGTTTTTAGGAGGTTTATTTGAGATTGGTAAGAAAACAACCCTAAAAATTATACCTCACAAAGGTTGTAACTGAGGTGTACGAGGTTGTTTTACATGCACTTAAGCTAATTTTGGGATTGTTTTAAATTAAGTTCATATCATTCAGACTGATAAGGTGATTTCTAAGGTATACCAGGTTGTTTTTCTGACACTTGTAACAAAAAAAATATTTGTGAGGTATAAAAAAAATTATCTTATTTCAAATAAAGAGAGTGAGGTATTTATTGAGGTGTATGAAGTCATTTTATTTATCCCTAAAGCATATTTTGAGGTTGTTTAAAGTACACTTTATACAAGCTAGCTCACTTCCCAGAGTTCCGTGGGAACAGGCGAATGGAGTGTGTGTTGATAATCGAAAGTCAATGCGAAATTCGGTGTTTGACATTTATTGATTTAGTTATATTACTTTTAATCAAATATGCTTCAATTTTTAAGCTTCACTTTTATTATTTTTGATTCAAAGATGCATCTTAAATAATTAAATTGAGAGGAAAGAATAAATTTCTCGTCGTAACGGGTGAATCGTTGCAACGCGCACAATACATTTTATCGTTTATTAAAATATAAGTTTTTGCTTAAATATGTATATTTTTTTTAAAACGTATTTCAAGTTGATTGACATTCTCTTATATTAGAAAGATTTTAAAATTTTGTTTGAAATTCTAATACTTCTGTATCTGCAAAGTTTATAATATTGTTTATGAGTGAAAATATGTACAATAACACTACATTTGAAATCTCATTAACTTGTGATATATATATATATATATATATATATATATATATATATATATATATATATATATATATATATATATATATATATATATATATATATATATATATATATATATATATATATATATATATATACGGATTTCTACCGAAAAGAAAAAGTAGTCTCACATAATAAACTGCTGATTTTATGTTATTATTGATAACAGTAGTTTGTCTGATATTTGATAATTGAAGACTAATTAATAACTCTTCTAGCTCACTTTTTCATGTTTGATCACAGAACTATTATTTTTCACTACAAGCTATTTTTTTGCAATTTACCCATGTTAGTTATTTACAAAATAGATTGTTATTACTTATTAGAATATTAAGCAGAATTAAATAAGTTTATATGATAATTTGTTTCAAGGTGATGATCAATTTTATTCAGCTGCTTATAGTTCACAACTTCAAAAATTAGCAAATTTCGGGAATTTTAGAAATAAGTCAGTATTGTTTCTTATGCAATTTTAATGCTGATCAAGTGGAAATAAAAACATTTATTTCTTGAAAGTTATATGCATTTTTTTGAATTTCACGCTATGAGATATATTTTTATATCTAATCAAATGATTGTAGCAGCTAAGAATTCATTATATTCTGCTCGGTATTATAAGTTACATGGGAAATATTTTGCTACAACCATTTTTTAAAAGCATTATTTCAAGTCGTTTTCCTCTCTTAAAAATTCTCTCAACATCAAAATAAATTCTCCTTATCACCTTGTGATTAGTTTTATTCGACTGAGTGTAAAAGATGCATAAAAATTGGTATCTAACTTTAAAATTTTATGTTATTAAAGGATTGTTTATCTCTTGACAAAAAATATTAAAATAACTATTTTTTGCGAAACTTGATGCGATGGACAATAACGGAAGTCCTTTTCAGAATCAGCATCAAAAACTGATTAAAAATTATTAGTTTTATGAAATCTGACAAGTTTAGCAATATAGACTCATCTTATTGAGTTTATGTAAAGATTTGTAAGAAAAAAGAAAGAATATAATTATCAAACTTATAAGTACCATAATGAAAGATGGCGGTTCAATTCGGTCTCACTTTTAGAAACGAGGATTGAATAGAAATGTCAGAAGTAGAATACTAACTGAAAAAGAAAATTATCTGAAAAATAACCTGAAAAAGAAAATAAATTTTATCCAGTTCATTTAATTCATGAAAAAACCTATTTCTAATATTTTAAAACCATTATTGTAAATATGACTTTTTTACTAATTCATATTTTTTTCTCTTAGGTTCCAACACTACCAAGTTTCAACAGGAAGACAGAATCAATATTTAAAATAATTTTGTTGGTTTGTAAATAAAATGAAATTTTAGTTTTAAATAAAAGTAATTTGAATGCCAGCTGACTAATTATTTAAATTTGCAGTTTTATAGCTTTAAAAATACAAGCACTTTAGACAACTATCTTATAAAAATGCTATCAAAAAATTTTTTTTAACTGTAAAATTCGGATAAGTGTCATTTCAAGATAATTTAATTGAATCTATTAAAATTACAGAAGAATATATTTGACGCTTTCTTTTATAGTTTAAGACAAGAAAAGGTAATATTAAAAATGATACATGAAGGTCTCTACTAGTAAAAAAATGTAAAAATATACATTCTTTATATAATCTAAATAATAGAGAGGTTAATAAACTAGGTGGACCATCACCATAACACCTGACTTTTGTGAATTGTAAGTATTAATGGAATGACGCATTTTGGGTTGATAAATGAATATCTCTAAAAATATTTTACTTGAGGTTATGAAATAAAAATCTAAGGTAGAACATAAAACACCTCACGTCAGTAAAAAACTACCTTTACAACTGTCAAGAAATACACTTGAGGTAGATCCAAAATAACCTGAAGTGTTAAATGAAACACCTTAAGTTGTTTTTGCAATTACTTGTAAAACTTCAGGTTGATGGGTATAACTTCAGGAAAATATACTTCAGGTTGTTAAGTAATAACCTAAGGTTGAAAACGAAGCACCTTAAAGTAGTAAATATCTACCTCTCCACATATGTAAGATTAAACACCTCAGGTTGATACATATAGACCTCTGGAGGTATATTTAAGATATATTTGCGGTAAATTTTGAGGTATTCATTTGCATCCTTTTCAACCTAACGGCTGATTTATATAACATTCTCATTTATACCTTAAACCATTTACACCTCAAAAATACCTCTCTTTTTCTGTAAAGGAGCCTTCATGCCGACTGCAACAGCAACAAATTGTATTGACTTAACGCATGCGCACTTCGTTCATTCTCCCTCTGTTGCAACAACAGCGATCGCCGTCGCACTGGTTTCAAAAATTGGATGGGGTTCAATTTTTGTCGCTGTTGCAGACTCAGAGATTCAATCCGATTCATATATATTTCTTAATCTCGAAGGGAAAATACGATAAAATCACGTATGATTTTAATGTTAACATCATTCAGAACATAGTAACTTAAGTTTATATAAAATATTTGAATATATTTGAAAGATATATATATATATATTAAAAGACATTTTTATAGCAAAAATGTATTTTAAATATTCTTATTTATCTTAATTGATTTTTTTTTTTAATATAGGTTTTGGTTTCGAAACAATGTTTCTAACTTCACAATTTCCATTTTGTTTGCAAAGATAAATATTGAAAATTATATGGTGGGATTAATCTGCTAATATCACTTAGGTTTAGTGCTTTTGTTAATTATGAAAAATGCATTGAATCGACACTTTTTTTTTATTTAATTCTCTAAAAGTATTTTGGACTAACCGCTAAAAACTAGTTGCATAATTTTTTTCTTCAATCAGTTATTTTACACATTTTTAATTATTTATGCAGAAGTGAACAGAATATATATTAAAATGCATATCTGTTAACCTTTTTTTTTTTTTTTTTTTTTTTTTTTTTTTTTTGCAGATATTCTCAAGTGGTAGTAAAATAACTCTTAATAGTCAATTATACACAGACTTGACATTCAAATAAATATCAAGCTGCTTAAATTATTTTTTTTATACTAGCTAGGATAATTTTAAATTGGTTTTATTAAACCATGAATAAAAAATTATAACGTTACTCTTCATTAAAAAATAAAAATAAAATGTTCCTTGAAATAAGGAAAAGGTGGCGGATATGGAGCTTTGCTAAAAGAAGGTAGTATTTTTAATTAATTATTTTTAACTAATTATCTTTAATTACATATTTTTTCTCAAAGCATAAATTTTTTTCATTTGCTATTATTGAAAAATAGTTATTTTAAAAATTAGAATGTTTTTTTTTATTAGAAAATATTTTCGAAAAATACTATTATGTTTCGTAAAGAAATGCAAAGCAAACGTTAGAGAAAAAAATTATTTTCAATTCAATACTACTCATAGTTATTGAAGGGATTATCAATGGGTAATTATTGCAAAAACTAAAATTTTGAAAGAAAAGTTTTTGAAAATTCCATTAAAAATTTTGATTATAGAAAATTTTATAAATACGTCAATGGTGCACATAACCGGGTCCTTAAATTTGTATTTCATTAGTAACTTCATAAACAGAATTCCTTAAAGTTTTTGTTGGTATGAAATCAGATTGATCTTCAGCTTGAAAAAATTAATTTAGCAGAAATTAAAAGCTTTAGTGTAAAATTGTTATGGTATGGAAGTGTGCAAAAACTCGGTATCCTGATCGGATAAAATAGGGTATATTTAGAAATGATGAAAAATTTCCTACTGAAATATTTTCATAGAAACAAATTAATACCATGATGTATTGCTCTGAAAAACATATTAGGAACATTTTTCGCCAATTAAGTGAATGGACCAGATTCAAGAACATAAATTACTAATAAAATTTTATATTTCTCTATCTAATGCAATATAATATTTCTCTGTTATGCTTCATAGTTGAAGTACCAATAACCTTTTTTGTTTGGAGTGTTATATCAGACTTCGGTTTTCTATGACATTCAGCAGAAAAAATAGATCTAGCATATTTAAAACGTTTTTTTCTCTTTTTTACAATTTTTGATAAATGTAATTTTATGCAAAAAGTAAAACATAAATGGAAAGCACCCACACAATCCCGTAGTATCTAATGGTCATATTGTAGAGGGTCACTAAATAATAAAAGGTATCCATTTTAAAATTCACTCAGGAATTCCGCGAAGTGAAATATTAATCTCATGAATTCCTATCAACTAGCGAATGTAAGAAAAAATTATATGGAGGCATTTATGTATAGAAATAAAATCCTCTTTATTACTACTATATAAAATGCTAAGTTCTATTAAGTAAATGTTAAGTTAACATATTTGTTACAGTCAAAATAGTCAAAATAGAAAAAAAAAAAAAAATTCTAACAAGACTTTTGATGAAACAGAGTAAAATTATTTATGTTTTTCAGTTTTCCTAACTTTTTTAATTTGAATTATTTAATATCCCCATTCATTTATTTCTTTTAACAAAATAAAAATACGTGTTATTTCCGGGAAAAAAAATATACAAAAAAATTTATTTTCTTTCCCTAAAAAGATTAGATAAGTATTAAATATGAGTGGGCAAAATTATAAGACAAAAATTAAAAAAATGAATAAATAATTTTGTATAAATTATCGATACAATATTATGTAAAAAATGTGAAGCTCAGTTTATTTCGGCAATTTATAAAGAATCTTGAGATGAAATCATAGATTAATATAAAAAATATAAATATTAAAAATAATAATATAAATTCAAAAAATAATAACGATAAAATGAGCAATGAAACAAAAACTAGATACTGCATCTGCTCCAAGAAGCAGGTTTGTTGTCGCATGTGGTGTGAAGTGCAGGAGACACACTGCAACAAGGAAGCGAAATCGGCATGAAATCACAGTCCGCGAAGAAATTACACCGCAGCGAAAATTGAAATTTCGAAATGTTTTGACTTTTTCCATAGAGATAAAATATTTCTTCTGGAGTTAATCAGAAGAAGGTTTATGAAAGAGAGTTATTTATTTTAGATAAGAAGATCATCCCTGTTTCTTTAAAATGCAGCTTATTTCTTGGGACACTCGACATTGGACGATCAGAGTAATTCTTCGAAGTTATTTAAAAATGTTCGATTTCTTGAACTGCAACTTCTTTGGACAAAGTTTGGAAAGAACACGTGAGCAACTTCTGATGATGGCATCAAAAGTTTTGTATCCATGGCCTGTAAATGACACTTCGACACGAGAACATTGTATAAAAATTAAAGTGAAGCACAACATAGTGACAAAACTTATCTGAATGACTCTCAAACGGAACAGAGTGGCAGATAAGAACAGTTAAAACAAGTAATATTAAAAATATGAAAGCCAATTCCTACTAAGGTCAACAAAGAAAATTTTTATTTTAGTTACTTTTTATTAAATCATTAAATTTTTTTCTCCCATGTAAAACTATAATTAATGAACTAAATTTAATGAATGAATTAATATTTGAAAAAACCGGTATTGTATTAACATCAAGTGTCTTCCACTACAAATTTAAAAAAATATATTTGAAGTTGATTGGATTAATAAAAAGTATTTTATTTTTAAAATTTTAACCTAACGACAAATCAATAATTAAAAAATATGTAAATATGATCTATTGGTTAGCTTACTTAGCTCTTCAATGTTTAATTATAAATATATATATATATATATATATATATATATATATATATATATATATATATATATATATATATATACAGGGTGTCCCAAAAGGTCGTTTACAAACTTAACCTGCTGGTCTGTCATATCATGATGAACAAGATTTACATAGAAACTTGTGTCCGAAATTTAAAACTGCGACCGCTAGAGGGCGATAACTGCACGAAAACGGGAGAGTGGGAAAAACAATCATTTCAGGCGTGGACGTTGAAGGAGAAGGATGAATGAGTTTAGTAACGCAGAAATGGCCGACATGCATTACGTATACGGCGCCGCTGATGGAAATGGACGAGCCGCGGCACGGACGTACCTTGAGCGCTTCCCAAACAGACGTCAGCCAAGTCATGCTTTGTTTGGACGATTTCACCGCAGATTATGTGAATCAGGTGCTTTAGTAGCACGTAGCCACATCGGTCGAGAACGTGCTACACGCACACCTGTCGTAGAGGAAACCGTGCTACAGGAGTATGCCATCAACCCGCAAAGAAGTCTCCGAGAAGGCGAATGTGTCTTGGGTGTAGCTCGTTCCACCATAATGCGCATACTGCACGATGACATGCAACACCCTTACCACTTCCAAAAAGTACAGGATTTGTGCGCTGATTATCCCAAACGCATTGAATTCTCACGCTGGTATTTGCAACAGCGGGTCGCACAGCCAGATTTTCCATCATGGATTTTGTTTTCTGATGAATCCTGCTTTACACGGGGTGGTGTCGTGAACCTGCACAACATGCACGTATGGGCGCATGAAAACCCAAGATGTACACGTGCCCATGCACATCAACAACGTTTCAGCGTAAACAGTTGGGCTGGTATTATCGGTGAAATGTTGATTGGCTCTTTACCTTCTACCTGAACGCCTCGACGGAAATACCTATAGCATTTTTTTAGAAAGAGTTTTGCCGGATCTGATGGGTGACGTTCCAGCCGCTACACGTCGAAACATCTGGTTTCAGCATGATGGAGCGCCTGCCCACTTTAGCTACGCTGTTCGAGAATACCTCGATAGGATTTATCCTAATCACTGGATCGGTAGAGGCGGACCAGTCCCATGGCCGACGCGATCCCCCGACCTGACTCCCCTGGATTTCTACCTGTGGGGACACATGAAGTCCATAGTGTACGAGACACCTGTAACATTGGACATGGATCTTATCGCCAGGATCGCGGAAGCGGCAGCACGTGTCCGTGACACTCCTG